>OY720684.1:56460393-57060393 GCA_963170755.1 Amphimallon solstitiale
TGTGAACTTTGAATAATAGGTACTCAAATAGAGATTGTTTGTATAAATATTGAAAAATAAAACACATTTTATTGTCAAATATATTTTCTTTTATTAACCTTATCATAATAGTGCTGAAATTTAGAAAAAAAAATACAGTATGTGAATAGAAAAAATATATATATATACAAAAGGAGAGTGTTCTTCATCGGCTAAAGGTGGAGCAAGTATATCAACATGTGTGCCATCAATTACACCTACATCTCGTGCACCACATTTTTCATAAAAACTATACAGAAGAATAATTTTTAGAACGTTTAGAAAAGATACCCTTAATTACCCTTGGTAAATATATGAACTGGGTGCTATTGATTAAACAAAATACATCTCCGGTCTCCCATTTTTTATCATAAAAACAAAATAAAGAATTATTTCTAGAATATTTTGATACAACATAATTACCCTTGCTTGACACGATTCTTCGATTCACAATCACTGGGAAATTTTATCCATTCAGGGAATAAATTGTTTGATATTACAAGACAGACCTGATGAACTATTCGACTTACTGAACTCTGACTGAGACTATGAGAGAAACAAAGCTATTAATACCAACACTATTCTGGTAGCTGTCTGATGCTACGAAATTTAATATTGTAAGACCTGTAAAAAATATATAATGTGCACTATAAAGTTAATATGCATTTCAAGTGATGTTTATGATAATAACCTTCAAATGTAATGGTATATTTGCTTGTTCAATATGTCCATCCAATAACTGGATCAGGTTTTGAACAGTGTCCTTATTCAGTCTAAACATTTGTTTAAAATGCCTGTTTGGTATATCAAAAGGATTTCCGTGATCTCTTAAACGTTTTCGGAATATACGCATATAATTTCTAAAGTAAAGAAAATAGACATATATTATGTATACTCTATATATTTTATATTATCGATTACCTACCTGTTGTGATCTTCATCTAATAATAATGCTATAAAGCCATTCATATTTGCAAATATAAAACAATAATAATTATAACAAATAAACTAACAGAAACTATAATATAAGAACAGGAACAGTATATTAACAATAATTATATAATAATAATATAACCACAATATAACCAACAAAATCTTTACTCACGAGCGTTTTGACAGTTCTACGTCACTAACTCTCAATATTCTGAAATCGTCATCGCAACGTCACTTCGTTGCCAGGGCCTACGATAGCCGCAGCTTCCGAGAAAGTTACAGAATTCCACCATTACTCTTGATCGCCTTGGTATACTTTAGATTCTAAAATTAGTAGTTGACGAGATATTGCTATTATTTGATTTCTTCACTGAAATAAAGTACTACTGCCGATTTATCGATTTCCGTCGATTTCGCTGAAAATCTAATTAGATTTCCGAGAGAGATTATATTCCTAAATATACAGTTCGGTATTGATTTATTTTACAGTTTGGCCGCTATCGTGGTCACAAAGAAAGACAGAGGGAAGGAGAGAGAGAAAGAGAGCGCGAGAGACTTTTTTTGTAAACGTGGGTATCTGCAAAATCTCGAGGTCAAAAATTTTTGTCATCAAAATACTTCCTTTTACTACGTAGGTATAAGAAAGTAAAAAAGGAATTTTATTTATGAAATAAAAATGTCCACGTTTTGAAGTCCTCTGATACCGAAAAAGTGGTTTTTAAAAAATGTCTGTGTGTCTGTGTGTCTGTCTGTGTGTGTGTGTGTGTGTGTGTGTGACCACGATAGCGGCCAAACCGCTGTAGATATCAATTCCAAATTTTGTATTTACGTGTATAATCTCCCTCTTGAGATCTGATTAGTTTTTCAGTAAAATCGGTAGACCGGAAGTAGCAGTTTACTTCAGCGAAAAAATCGAATTTTGCGAATATTTCGTCAACTACTAAGTTTAAACAAATTTATAAAGAATTCATATATACTTAAAATTAAAATTGAGAATAATTTTATTTAAAAAGTTTTTCGAAGTAGGTCTTTTACTCTTATCGAAAATCAGTTTTTTGCGAATATTTCGCAAGTCATGCTTTTTAGACAAGTACGTTACGGGTATAAAAGTATTTAAAACATAATTTTCAATATCTTTTGTATAAAAAAAATTTCAAAATTCAGACCGGAAGTACCACTTTTACTCTTATCGAATAGCGATTTTTTGCAAATATGTCGTAAGTTATGCATTCTATATATATATTTATCAAGAGTGCAAAAGTATTTAGAACTGGATTTGCAATATTTTTTGTATATATGAAATTTCAAAATTCGGACCGGAAGTAGCACTTTTACTCTTAGCGAGGAGCACTTTTACTTTCTTATACGTAGTATAAGGAAGTATTGTGATGATGAAAATTTTCGACCTCGAGATTTTTGCAGATGTCCACGTTTTGAGGTCCCCTGGTACCAAAAAAGTGGTTTTTAAAAAATGTCTGTGTGTCTCTGTGTGTGTGTGTGTGTGTGTGTGTGTGTGTGTGTGTGTGTGTGTGTGACCACGATAGCGGTCAAACCGCTGTAGATATCAATTTCAAATTTTGTATTTACGAATATAATCTCCCTCTTGAGAACTGATTAGATTTTGAGCAAAATCGGCAGACCGGAAGTAGTAGTTTACTTCAGTGAAAAAATCGAATTTTGCAAATATTTCGTCAATTACTAAGTTTAAACAAATTTATAAAGAATTCAAATGTACTCATAATTAAATATGAGAAAAATTGTTTTAATAAAGTTTTTCGAAATTCCTACCGGAAGTAGTTCTTTTACTCTTATCGAAAATCAGTTTTTTGCGAATATCTCGCAAGTCATGCTTTCTAGGCAGGTACATTACGAGTATAAAAGTATTTAAAACATACTTTTAAATATCTTTTGTATAAAAAAAATTTCAAAATTCAGACCGGAAGTACCACTTTTACTCTTATCGAATAGCGATTTTTTGCAAATATGTCGTAAAGTATGCATTCTATATATATTTATGAAGAGTACAAAAGTATTTAGAGTTGGATTTGGAATATTTTTTGTATAAATGAAATTTCAAAATTCGGACCGGAAGTAACACTTTCATACGTATAAGAAAGTCGTGTGGTGGCCACACCTCATTTTTTACTTTCTTATACGTAGTATAAGGAAGTATTGTGATGATGAAAATTTTCGACCTCGAGATTTTTGCAGATGTCCACGTTTTGAGGTCCCCTGATACCAAAAAAGTGGTTTTTAAAAAAATGTCCGTGTCTCTCTCTCTCTCTCTCTGTGTGTGTGTGTCTGTGTGTGTGTGTGTGACCACGATAGCGGTCAAACCGCTGTAGATATGAATTTCAAATTTTGTATTTACGTGTATAATCTCCCTCTTGAGATCTGATTAGTTTTTCAGTAAAATCGGTAGACCGGAAGTAGCAGTTTACTTCAGCGAAAAAATCGAATTTTGCCAATATTTCGTCAACTACTAAGTTTAAACAAATTTATAAAGAATTCATATATACTTAAAATTAAAATTGAGAATAATTTTATTTAGAAAGTTTTTCGAAATTTCTACCGGAAGTAAGTCTTTTACTCTTATCGAAAATCAGTTTTTTGCAAATATTTCGCAAGTCATGCCTTTTAGACAAGTACATTACGAGTACAAAAGTATTTACAACATAATTTTCAATATCTTTTGTATAAAAAAAATTTCAAAATTCAGACCGGAAGTGCCACTTTTACTCTTATCGAATAACGATTTTTTGCAAATATGTCGTAAGTTATGCATTCTATATATATTTATCAAGAGTACAAAAGTATTTAAAACTGGATTTGCAATATTTTTTGTATAAATGAAATTTCAAAATTCGGACCGGAAGTAGCAGTTTTACTCTTAGCGAGGAGCACTTTTTTGATAATATCTTGCAAAGTATGCATTCTATAGAGATTTATTAAGAGAATAGAAGTACTTAGAATAGGATTTTGAATAATTTTTGTAAAAAAAATTCTTAAAATTCTATAATTTGAAACGCTCATACGTATAAGAAAGTCGTGTGGTGGCCACACCTCATTTTTTACTTTCTTATACGTAGTATAAGGAAGTATTGTGATGATGAAAATTTTCGACCTCGAGATTTTTGCAGATGTCCACGTTTTGAGGTCCCCTGATACCAAAAAAGTGCTTTTTAAAAAATGTCTCTCTCTCTCTCTCTCTCTCTCTCTCTCTCTCTCTCTCTCTCTCTCTCTCTCTCTCTCTCTCTCTCTCTCTCTCTCTCTCTCTCTCTCTCTCTCTGTGTGTGTGTGTGTGTGTGTGTGTGTGTGACCACGATAGCGGTCAAACCGCTGTAGATATCAATTCCAAATTTTGTATTTACGAATATAATCTCGCTCTTGAGAACTGATTAGATTTTGAGCAAAATCGGCAGACCGGAAGTAGTAGTTTACTTCAGTGAAAAAATCGAATTTTGCAAATATTTCGTCAATTACTAAGTTTAAGCAAATTTATAAAGAATTCATATATACTAAAAATTAAAATTGAGAATAATTTTATTTAAAAAGTTTTTCGAAATTCCTACCGGAAGTAGGTCTTTTACTCTTATCGAAAATCAGTTTTTTGCGAATATTTCGCAAGTCCTGCTTTTTAGACAAGTACGTTACGGGTATAAAAGTATTTAAAACATAATTTTCAATATCTTGTGCATAAAAAAAATTTCAAAATTCAGACCGGAAGTACCACTTTTACTCTTATCGAATAGCGATTTTTTGCAAATATGTCGTAAGTTATGCATTCTATCTATATTTATCAAGAGTACAAAAGTATTTAGAACTGGATTTGCAATATTTTTTGTATATATGAAATTTCAAAATTCGGACCGGAAGTAGCACTTTTACTCTTAGCGAGGAGCACTTTTTTGATAATATCTTGCAAAGTATGCATTCTATAGCGATTTATTAAGCGAATGAAAGTACCTAGAATAGGATTTTGAATAAGTTTTGTATAAAAAAATTCTTAAAATTGTATAGTTTGAAACGCTCATACGTATAAGAAAGTCGTGTGGTGGCCACACCTCATTTTTTCTTAGCGTTTTTGGATCAAGCATCAAAAGAAAGATAATTTATTTCTCAATACGCTAAGCTACTAATATCTTATAATTATTTATATATTCGAAGTAAGCACATTTTTAGTACAAAAACTTCCTGATTTTTAACCATTTTTTCCATATTATTCGGACAAACTTCAGTTGGAGATAAGTTTGCGGATTATGCCGGAATCTTTTTGGTATCGCTTTGTTGCTTACTAGCGGATTGTGGTGCGATATGTTAGCAGCATGTTTGCAATGTAATTGAGATTGGTGAGGTAGCCATCTTAATATGACACAATATATTCGTTTAGTTTTTATATAAAAACTAGCATACTATTTCATTTTTGTGAAATCCTAATAAAATTGAAATGAATAAATAATAAAACTGTTTACGTATATATTAATACATGACGAAAAAGCTTTGTACTCTGGCATAGTTAAAGTTCATATGGACAAGGAGTGCAGAAAGATAAAATGTATGTATAATATGTGTTACAAATAAATACATTAATTAATTAACTCGAAAATTAATGCATAATGACGTATTTCTACACGCTCGCAGCTGACGTAATAGAAAATTCAAAAAAATTATATGCAATGGTTATAGAAGTATACTTTTTGAGAAAAGAACCTCAATAACTCAAACTTAAAAATTTAATGAATTAAGTTCGAATTTCGGCAACTGGTCGACCAAAAGTTATTTAGGTACCTACCTATACAAAATTTTTAATCTATTCTTCAATTCTGTAATAAAAATTACTTACATATTGCTGTGACAACATAATTATTTGGAATGAAATAATTGTAGTATTGCCATACGTTAGGCATTGCCAAATAGATTATGATGTGTGCTGTTCCAGCAACATAACTAATAAAGATGATGATAATTTTTTTATTATCCTGAATATATTTATTTATTTTCTTAACAGCACGTACTTTATAAGTATACGTGAATTCTACCAGTGTATTTAAATTTCTCCTCTCTCGTCAAATCTCTTGTTTTTCTTATTATAGGGATAAGGTTATAGCTTATTTTGAATAAAAAATCAGAAACCATATAAAACATAATTGTATAATTTATTCAACATTATTTTTAGAATAGATAGCATCGCTATACTATATTCACCATTTAATTATAAAAGAAGAACATAAATGAAAGAAAACATTTGTACCGTGTTCTAGGTTGTAATGTTTTATATAACGAATATATTTTTAATGCTTAAATAAAAATAAAATATTGTCCTGTTTCAAAACAGAGAAAATTCAATTAATGTTAGTGTTCTATTGATATTTTGTGCTAATTCTATTCCATCAGAGACATTATATTCGCACGTAATGCTCTGATAAACTTAGAACTTCGCAATGGTCAATGTTCGGAGAAAAAGCTTGAATTTGATTACTGGCTACAACCATTTACACGTATTGTGTCCAGCATCTCAAAGTCCGCCACCCAAAAACACTTCCCTTCTTAAAAATCTAGTTTAAATTATTAATTTATAATAAGAAAATTGTTTTGAGAATTAATGATGCCTATAAAGTGCCAGAAAATAAACATTTGCACGGTATATCTTCTTAACACCCAACACCATTAATAATTTCTATTTGTGTTGTTAAAACTAATGTATGTATATTATTACAGGACAATATCTATTATCCCTGTTGCACAACGTTATATTGAATATACATTTGCACGTGATATTACAATATACGCATAGCAACACTGATAAATCTTTGTTTCCAAAACTTACTTTGAATTATTGAAAAACTCTTCAAACTCCATTTTTTGTATACCAAAATTATTATCAAAAGAAAATTCTTAAAATGAATGAAACTTAAATACAAATAAAATTAATATGCTAATACAAGAAATAATGAACGAATACAATCGTAGTGTATCTGACCCTACGATTTAATGTCTTTTTTTAAGTTGCTTTTAATCTCTCTCCAAATAACTAACTCATAATCTTGTTCATTCTTGTTTTTCAAATTATATACCCGGGAAGACACGTGACCGCTCTCAACGCCATCCTTGGAACTACCATTTAAGTTGTCAGCCTGCGTCTTCAGTGAGATCTCTGCCTTCCAAGTTGCCATCGTGATACAAACACACACACACAAGCACTTATCGTCTTTGACAGTTCCTTCACATAAACGTCAACACACTGAGAATTGTTCGCTCATTTTTAAAAAAGTCTTTCACTTAAGTTATCCAGTATCTTCCAATGTAGGTATATTCGTATTAATATAATTCTTCCTTATATTTGTTTATGAATTTGTTACCTTCTTTATTATTTGCCACATACTTCCTCTTTCCATTCGCTAACACAATTCTTATTTTTGTTTTATTTCCAGCTCTCGGTAAAATTGGAAATATATTGTAAATAGCAGGTATTCTTTTTATAAGATTACTCGTACTACCACGATCCATCTGGTTTGCCATTTCGTCGCTTCTTTTGATCCAGGACTTTTCCAACGGTGATATATTTATCTGTAAAAAACAACAAACGAAGTTTACATCATATTTTCTTCTTTATAGGTCTCAAAACCGTATAAATCTCTCTCTACAGTCAATGAAACATAGTGCTACACACCCGAATTCATGAATGTACTTTATTATTTGCCAGCTGTCGTTTATAAAAACACTACTGCTGATTGTATGGTCTCGGAATATTTTAACCCCATATCCTTTTTTTATTATTTACTTATAAGTGAAGGTAAATTTTATTCTTTTAGCATGACTTATTTTAATTTCTTTTATAAAGTTTTTATTACCTTATGCACGTTCTCAAGTTTACATAATTTATTCAATTATATTTTTCTCGCGTGCATATCGGATCTTGTCTTCTTCATACAATTTTACTGCGTTTAAATGGCTAAATCTCTTTGCTTTTCTATAAAAGAAATATATATAGCTTAAATTTATCTCGTCTTTTATTTTGTACCTGTTTAATATCTATTTCTGTGTTTTCTATACTTAAATGTATGCAACTTATGTTGAAATCTTTGAATACAATAAAGCTGATTTTTACTGTCTCTTTTATATTATTTTATACTTAAATTTATTCTTAATGCTATTACTATTATTTTTAATATGCAAGAGACCACGGCATATATGTAAGAAATTTAATTTGTTCAATATTCTTCGGATCTTGTTTTTAATTATATTTTAGTAATTTATTATTAACGTGGAAAATCCACACTGTCTTTGTATTATTAATGGTCAAAAGACGAATTTGAATAAATACTTGGCGAGATACTTTTATAAAAAAAATATTTATCTACAAGAATAAAAATATACTGCCTCTGCGAGATTAGATTTTTTTAGGCAAACGTTGTTCCAAACTTACTTCTGAATACTTCTGTATTCATTAGTTTTGAAAAAACCATTGACAAGATACTCGGTAACTATGTTTTTCATATTCAAGTGTTACTTCTCATCTACCAATCTAATTCTTCCAAGTAAAACATTGTACATGCTCAAGTTACATAACAAAACACAATATTTACCAACTTTGCCAAACTCAAACCTACTCTATATTCCAAATAATAAGCGAAATACCCATGGTGACCGTCAAAATTGAATCAGCCTATATATTCCTTTTTCAGAAATGCAATAATCATAAAAAAATACCTATCTATTATCTAATCAAATAAGTAAAGCACATAGATCTACATCTGTATTTACAGACATTTAGCACAAAAGAAGAAAATCTATGGAATCTTTCCTTATAAATTTTGGGGTTTGCTCAACATTTGGTGATTCGCAAATGTTTTGGGTTCGGAGAATACGAATATTGACTTTTTAATTGTTTAAATAACAATTGTGATGAAAAAATGCATATTATAATAAATACATACACTTTTAATATGAGAATAAAAAACATCACTTTTATTTTTTTATAAAATCCCTACATCAAACGAAAATAAGAAATTAAATCAATAAATCGATATCCTAAAATTCTATGGCTATGCATACATCTTAAGTGGGTAAAATATACAGGGTTAGTTTTAAATAGCGTCATTAAAAAAAGGGGGTGAAAGAAAAATATGAGTCATGCCCGTAAAAAAAAAATCGCGGTCCAATGTGCACACAGTGACAAGAAATTCATTTTTGTACTCGCTTATCAAAACCTGTCATTTCACAATTCGATTTGCGTGCGTAAAAAGTCACTTTAAACACGAGTGCGTAAAAGTAAAGTTGGTACTTCCTAGAACTTGATTAATTTAGTGACATTTTAAAATCATAAATTCCTAACCTTAATAATATGCTACCCAGTTCGTTGTTTTTCTATGAAAATAAAAGGAAATGAAATAGAATTTTTTGAATTTGATAATTTTAAATTAAATGTCACTTCAAATAATCAATACTGCCAATTCAATTTTTTTTAATTAATATCAAGAGATTAGTAGTGTGTCATAAACGATAACGTATTTAACAATATGTATTATTATTATAGTTCTCGTACAAAAAATATTGTACAAACTTCGTGCGTGAAACATTTTGCGAATTCGTGTCCATAAAGCGCTCGCCTTTCGGCTCGCGCTTTAAACTGGTCACTCATTCGCGAAATATGATTTCACGCACTTGGTTCGTAAATAACTATTTTCTTTCCTCCAGCCCGAGCCTGTCGCAGTCAAGAAACATAATTATTTTCACGTAGACAAATTTAAGTTTGAAAATAAAATACTTTTATTCAACGAAAAATAAACATGGTAATGCACCGAGGTTGTCGACCTTTTCCACATAAAGGCGTGCTATTTACAAAAAAAAACATCGTCAGAGAAAATCTGTTCAACTGTCTGCCGCGCCATGGTAAAACACTGTATGTGAAAAAATGTGTTTTTTAGGTTTTGCGCGTCTGCGATATAACTTTTTCGCTCTATCTCTACCTTCTTGTTGCATTTTTCTATCATGATTTAGAACGAAATTATGGAGACGGCTAAACAGTGTAACATCATTGCTCCTCTTTACGTACTTAGGTAAAACAACGCATAACGCTAAAAAGACACATTGGTGCAATGGTAAAGCGCTGTTATGTCTTTAAATTAGTTTTTTTCTAAGTTTTTCAGTTGTCATACTTTGGCAAAACATATTAAAATACCATACAGCGTTTTACCTATGGAAGTGTATGAAATTTCTGACGGCAAAACACTGTATCTTCCTCATATAACTTCTTTTGCCGTTGTTTCGGTAGGTGAAGTGTATTTATGAGGTTATGTCTTCAATTGGTTCCTCACATGCCGTGTGGTGCTCCTACCGAAGGAAAAGTGACAGTGGTCTCTAGAGGTAAACTTTTCTTCCAAATGACCCTGATAATCAACGGGAAGTTTCTTCAATAGACACAAATGTAACATGGAACTAAATCGAGATTTCAAGCATATTATCTTATGGTTAGATAATTGTGGAGGTCAAAATAAGTACAATATTTTGTTTTCTGCGTTGATATCTTATTTAAATTCTCCTTTTTGTGCAATTGAGACACTTATTTTGAACTATTTTATCGGTGGTCACACTTATATAGCCGCTGATGGAATACATGGAAAAAATGAACAAGTCATTCGCAAAAAAGGAAACGAGGAAAATTTCAGTGATTCCCAAGAAGTTTGTAATATGGGTCCCAAGAGAACAAAAGCGGTACCAATGCAAATTGGGGACTTTATGAAATTTGAAAATAAATTCAAAACATTCAATAGAAAGTAAACCAATAATCCAAAAACTAAGGGTAAAATTTGTCAAAGAATCGTTGCAGCTTTATTTAAAGACATATTTTGATCAAGTGGAGTATAATTCATGCAATGTGTTAAGAAACAGATGTGCTTTGACACTTCCAGAAAAACTACAAAACCCTCCTGGCATATCAATACAAAAAAAAGTCATAATTGACAACTTTGTACGAAAAATGAAAGAGAATAGGAGGGTATTTTGGATTAATTTACCAGAAAATGAAACGGCAGCTGATTTATTAGAAGAAGGTTTTTAAGCTTTGTATCTTATAAATTTTTATTATTTATGTAATATCATTTTCAAATTTGTTGAAATTGAATAAACTTCTCGATAACGTATATATTTAAGTATATTACACCTTTATACTAGTAATAATTCTAATTTGGAATGAAAAAGAAAAGAAATTTAAAATGAAGGTAAGAGACATTACAACGTTTACCATGGCACGGTAGGTGTGGAATTTAGGTTAATGCGTATAGGATAAACGAACTTATGGACCGGCTTTAACTACATTTTTCCCCTAAAAATTTAGAAATTTTTGATAAGATACAAATAAATTTCTTTTTATCCAATATCTTCTTTACTTTGATGGATTTTCTAAATCGTACTCTTTAAAATCTCCAAAGTAATGTGGCTCTGTTCTCTTTCTACAATGTAAGCAAAATATACTCATTTAATTTGTATTATTAGTAAAATAAATATTTACCTCTTCCTCTCACTAATATTCGTTCTTTGACTATTTGCTGAGGTAGATGCCCTACTTCTTCTACAGGTAATTCAAACATTGGAAATTGTCAGGTTCAACATTGAGGTATATTGGGACATCACAAGTGGTTGAATTTGAGCTACGTTCAATTACTCGTCTGGGCTTTGATAATCGTTATGGAAATTAAAGATACTTGGTATAGAATCACTCTTTAATATTTTATTACCATGTACATTAATCTCAATCACCATCAGTAAAATGATCATAGACCTGTTATATATATGGACTAACCGTTCCATCAAATAAGTGTAGCGAGCATCGATATAAACGAAAGAGTGCGATAGCACTACTGGCTGTACAACTCCTGGGACACAGAGCGATATATTTAGGTCACGTGAGGTATGGCAAAAGACGAGGGAGTTTACCACTAGTTTAAATGCACAAAATATGACTATCGGTAGTATTTTTATTTTTTTAAAGGTAATAATAAGAAAATATGTAATGTGATAGCTATATTTCAATAAAAGGAACTATAAACTAAAGTAACAATATAATAAAAATATAAAATAAATTCTATTTATATTTTTTTTTTATAATAATAATAATAATATAATATAATAATAATAACATCTTGAACATTAAATAGGAATTTCATTAATTTTGAACATGTAACAAAGAAAAACACAAACTTGGTTCGATTAAAATATGTTTATTACATTTTTAAAAATACATTACAATATATTAAATTTTTAAAAAGCGATATCTCAATTTTTCTCCAAAAAATTAATCATTTCTCATATACAAGTGTTTTATGTAAATTGAAGTAAATAATTTTATTAGATGCCAGCAGTTGAAACATATTTTATGCTGTAAAAATATTTTTCATTTCTAACCATGATTATTAATATTTAAACATATATTGTGGGAAGTTTTAATACTAAGTGTATAGGTACTTTAAAAATAATAATATTAGTAGACTAACACAACCAAGTAAAAAAAATATTGGTAAAATTGAAATGAATACTGAGTAAGAATCAAAATATTGTTTCTTACACCTACTTTGCTAAAGGAATTACTTAAACTTTTGTGTCGTGATATGATGCGAGAACATTCTTTTGATTGTTTAAACTGTCAATTACAAACAATTTTAATAATGTTAATCGTTTATGTACTCTTCCACACTACATATGAGGTGGAATACTCCGTTCCTTTTCCAGTTTTAATCCAGCTATGCGTAATTTGGATGTTTTCTGCATTAAATGAGATGAAAAATTGAAGACTGAAGGAACAATACCCTTCTTTAGAACACAGTCACAGTATCCAAATTGGATTTCATAATCTGTCATAATAAAGTGTTGTCCACATAATTTTGCATTTATAGATGGACAATAGTCATTTCCACGCATTGCTGCTATCCATTTTTGTCTCATTTCTGGATCTTTTGGAAAACCAGAAATTCATTAATTTTTAGACAATATGTAAATACCACAATCAATGTTACATCCACCTGTGAAACTTCAAACCCTTCCTATATCTAGCTGTACACCCATAACAATTTTGAACTGTTATAATGAACTTTAATAAATTGTTTATAGGGAAAATAGAAAAATAATTAGTTAAAATGGGAACTAGAACAACAAAACGATGTCTATGTATACATACAGCCCAATTTAAACTAAAAGTAATTAAGTATCGACACCTAAACTCCTTATATTAAACACTACTTAAGAACGTCTAACAAAAATTATCCAGAACTAAACTAAAAAAATGAGGTGTGGCCACCACACGACTTTCTTATACGTATGAAAGTGTTACTTCCGGTTCGAATTTTGAAATTTCATTTATACAAAAAATATTCCAAATCTAACTCTAAATACTTTTGTACTCTTCATAAATATATATAGAATGCATAATTTACGACATATTTGCAAAAAATCGCTATTCGATAAGAGTAAAAGTGGTACTTCCGGTCCGAATTTTGAAATTTTTTTTATACAAAAGATATTTAAAAGCATGTTCTAAATACTTTTATACTCGTAATGTACCTGCCTAGAAAGCATGACTTGCGAGATATTCGCAAAAAACTGATTTTCGATAAGAGTGAAAGACCTACTTCCGGTAGGAATTTCGAAAAACTTTATCAAAACAGTTTTTCTCAAATTTAATTTTGAGTACATTTGAATTCTTTATAAATTTGTTTAAACTTAGTAATTGACGAAATATTTGCAAAATTCGATTTTTTCACTGAAGTAAACTACTACTTTCGGTCTGCCGATTTTGCTCAAAATCTAATCAGTTCTCAAGAGGGAGATTATATTCGTAAATACAAAATTTGGAATTGATATCTACAGCGGTTTGACCGCTATCGTGGTCACACACACACAGACACACACACACACACACACACACAGAGAGAGAGAGAGAGAGAGAGAGAGAGAGAGAGAGAGAGAGAGAGAGAGAGAGAGAGAGAGAGAGAGAGAGAGAGAGAGAGAGAGAGAGAGAGAGAGAGAGAGAGAGAGAGAGAGAGAGAGAGAGACCACTTTTTTGGTATCAGGGGACCTCAAAACGTGGACATCTGCAAAAATCTCGAGGTCGAAAATTTTCATCATCACAATACTTCCTTATACTACGTATAAGAAAGTAAAAGAATATCTGCCCCGCTCCCCCCCCCTGACAAATTTCTTTTAACAGATAAATTAACTATAAATACTTAATTTGTATGTAATTTTTCTGATTTGTTTGATAACAAATAATATGTTTTCGGAAGTAACAGTCCGTCTTTTCAGCGCGTTTAAAAATCGCAGTCTGACGTAGGCTCCGGGGCATCTCGCGCGACTGCCCCGTCTGTATTAGAAATCGAGCGATGAAACTGGCGCGGGTAGCGCGCGTATATATGCAGGCGGCGGGGCACTACTCTATGGTGCCGGGTCCGGGTGGCGGTCCAGTATGTAATATACAGCGGTGAGTGTATGTTGTAATTTCTATCCGTGCAAATGCAACTATGAATTGCGTTAGTAACGTTAAGACAGAATTAAAAAATACCAGATTTATTGATTAAACTAGAAGATCACAATTTGAAAATTAATAAAACCGTGACGAGAAAATTCAACAGAAGCCCTTACAGTTTATCAGACTGGTTGTGTGGGTGTAATGTGCAAAATGCTTTTTTCTATTTCGGTGCTATAAAGTTCACTTTACGACATCCGTGTTGGTTGCAAAAGTAGTTCTTTATCGCACGCTAATTTTGTTGTTTTGACGTTGATAACAAAAAAAAAAATGGAATCAAATTATATTTAAATGTCAAAATGTAAGCCTTTAATGTAACAAACATGTGCAATAGAAGTTGTACAAAGAATAAAAAGCACACATGCTAACATTTTTTTTACTAATTAACAATATAAATTGTTAAGCAGAGTTGGATGATAAGTTTTCTGATGCTACTATTGTAATTTACTTCCAAGGTTGAATAGTACAACTGTTATAAAAGTTTGTTTTTGATAATATGTCGAGACTATGTTGGCGAAAGATTTTGTAAATTGTCTTCTGCTATTTTGCGAATCTCTGGGGGCGTGCAAAATAGAAAAAAATCAAGTGAACGGTGTTTTTCTACTTTGAAGAGAATAAAAACATTTTCTAGAAGTACCATGCGGGAAAGCAGACTATCTGCCTTAACAATGTGTTCCATTGAAAAACAATTACTGACATGAACACCAAACTTCAATGAATGAGTTATTAATCATTTTGCTGATCGTAAGGAACGGCGGATGGATTTTATGTTCAAACAAGTTAATTAAATAGCATATTGAGTTTATTTTTTGTCTGTACTTAATTTTTGATATTAAACACTCAGACCCCCGGTGCCCTCCCGTCCCAAAAAATCACGGGCCGCCACTGTGTGTGAGGTTCCCCCGACATCGACACTGCGTTGCTCTCCCACCACTATTAGCAAGCAGACATCGCTGCATATTATAAGGTCATCTTTTGTATGGGATAGAAGTGTAAACAGAAATTAAAATTTGACGACTACGGTATATGTTCAACATAGCATTATATGGTGTTTTGCCATACTACAGCTGATGGAGATCTATCTATCTCCCTCGTTCGTTTATATCAGTGCCTCTCTTTCTAAGCTCAGTCCATACATATAAGAGTGATTACTATAAAGTACAGTTGTTCTTGATGGTTCAAAGTTCTTCCTCTATGTTGTGTATTCTAGCATAGATGTAGATAAGTTAGATATAGAAATTACCATCAAGGTGACAGACACACGTTGTAATATAACATGTCGGTGGCATCACGCTTATTCTGATGCTTGTAATGTAATGTTTATTGAATAATAATAATAATAAAGTATTAGCATATATATGTGTTATTATTTGAATACACAAGATTGGCGACGAGGATAAAAGAAAAGCGTGGGTAGTAAGCAAGAAGTTCGTTTTCAAAAAAACAAAAAAAAAAAAGAAGAAGAATATGGCATTAATTGGGAATATTGAACCGTATAAACCAGGTCAAGATTTTGAATCTTATGTGGAAAGAATGGAACAAGTATTTGTAGTAAATGAAGTTCCCGAAACGAGAAGAGTTGCTATGTTTATAACGTTGTTAGGGCAGGAAACGTACACAGTGTTAAAAGATTTGTTATTGCCGAGTTTACCTACTGAAAAGTCGTACACAGAGATAGTGGAAGTACTGATGAAACATTATGCGCCACAAAGGTTGGTTATCGCTGAGAGATATGTGTTTTATAAGTCTTGTCAAGAGAATGTACAGTCGGTGTCAGAATATGTGGTTGAAATCAAGAAGTTAGCCCAACATTGCAAGTTTGGTACGTTTTTAAATGAAGCTTTAAGGGATAAGTTTGTTTGTGGTCTTCGAAGTGGAACTATACAGAGAAAACTGTTATCGGAGGCAGACATAACATTTGAAAAGGCAGTACAATTGGCAGTGAATCTAGAAAGGGCAGAGCAACAAACAAGGTTAATGCAACCAGGGGTCACAAACAAAGTAATGTATCAGTCGTCAAAGTTTAAACAACTGAAAGCAAGGGAATCGAGTCAACAGTCAGGTCAAGGTAGTCGTCAGATGGTGGTAGGCAGTGAAAAGCAACTGAAGCCGAAGGAAGGAAAAGACTGTTGGAGGTGTGGAAAATTCCATAATCCAGAAGGATGTCCAGCTAGAGCCTGGGAGTGTTACAATTGTAAGAAAAGAGGTCACACATCGAGGAAATGTAATAAGAAGTCAGTCAAAGTAGTGGAGGAACTCCAAGAGGCAGAAGGAGTTGGGTCAGACGAGGAACATGAATATGTCTTAGGAAACATCAACAAGGTAGGAGTCAAGGAAGCCTATGAAGTAGAGGTGACTTTAAACAATAGTAAGGTTATAATGGAAGTGGATACCGGAGCTTGCCGAAGTGTAATACACTGTTCAGATTATAACAGGTATCTTAAAGACTGTAAGTTAGTAAAACCTAAGTTTAAGTTAAAGTCAGTATCAGGTGATAAACTGGATATAATAGGTATTATAGATGTAGATGTAAAATGTAACGGTATAGAGAGAGAACTAGAAGTAGCAATAGTACAGTCACAGATAAATATCCAGATGGCCCATGATTAACAAATTTTTGTAGCCCTAAAATGGTTACGAACACCAGGCTACGCCACCGTCGCCTGGTTACTCCCACCAGAGGCGCTGAATATTTGATAAATTTATATAATCTGCAGTTTAGTTGTAATTTAAGAGATTGAAACCTACAATTGGTATTCTAGTTAACGACAGATGACGCTCCTAAAAAAAATATTTTAGGTAATTTATTTCGGTACTGAATAAGTTAGTTTACATATATTTTTTTCTGTTATTTGAAAATATTATAATTATTTTTATCTAATTATTGCCAAAACAATTTTTCTAAATATAGGATTCAAAATTTCATTTAATTCCTACCCATATGATCATAAGCCTTAAGGTCTATAGTCGCTTGCAATCATTTCTGCACAAAAAACTGTTACATCAACTATGCATACAAAGTTACTCTTGTGCACACTTTTTTTTTCTATTTATGTGATTTATTGACTATAAATTCCAAGAGCTCCTTCTTGGAGCAAGATGTTTGTGGGAATATAATTATAAAAAATGCAATGTAAGAATAGGATTCAATTTAGTTAACAAAATAGAAAATATCCTAATGTAAAAAATATATATAGGTATATAGCTCAGATAATATACAGTGTATATGTTAAGCATTTAGTAATTGGTAATTGGCGTATTGTTAAAGGATGAATTCGAATGTTTTCTATATGAACTATGAAATAAATACAGACTACACAGAAGTAGGTACTTTTATAAAGAAAGTAGGTATACAATAATGATCAAAGTAATTGTTTATTTATTATCTAATATTCTTAATTTTGGATGTTGCTTTTCGGGTGAGGTTTTTTTTAAATGTTAATTTACAATTCTTAAATATCTTACAAATTATGAGTTTTTCAATTATAAATAATCTATGGGATGAACACATACTATTTTCATTTATCCATACACTTATTTGTCCTACAGCTGTTATTTTTCTTAAGAAACGTTCTCTTAATCGCTTCTTGCAACATATACTACTAAAATGTGTTTCGAACACAGTTAATGCTAAATTAACAATTTCCACAAATGTATTGGTAGGTTTTGTTAATCCCCTATCTACATCTTTCAACGAAATATTAGCATATGTTTTGTGTAATATAAATAGTTCATTGGTGTCTTCAAATAATGAACTTGTGGTAAAGCTATTATTGCATATAGAGCAGTTATATGTTTCTAAACATTTTTTTTGCTAAATAGCCAGCAATGAACAATGTTCTAAAGTTAATGGGTCATGTGATGAAGGCTCAATAATTGTAGTCGACTCAGGAGAATCCAAGGAGCTACTAGTGGCGGAAGAATCTGATTCCAGTAACATCTTGCCAGGCGTGAAAGATTGAACATCAAGAATTTCATCGGTGTCTGGTTCACAAGAAGATGTAAATGGTGGTGTCATTAAACTATTTATAGCACAACTTCTGAAAATTGTTCTTAAAGTCCTGGCACTAGGATTTCTATTATATCCACCTTTCTGTCGAAATGTGGAAAATAAATTTTCTAGTGCGTCCTGATTCAGTCTATTTGTTAGTATATATCCTCCTTCTTCGTTAAAAAATTGTAAAATTCCTTGAATAGTTTGTAATAAACCATTAAAGCACGGTGGTCTAGTTAGGGTTCCTTTAATGTGATCTATTTTTTTTATAGATTTCAGCATTATTTTTGCTTCGTCTAGTGTTGAAAGAATAAGATTACTTTCCTCAGAGAGGCCGCATCGATATGGATTTGATGTATACAAATTCTTGCTATTTAATGAATCAATTAGTTTATCCATAAACTCTAAGAAATTTGCTGTATCTTTAGCCGATTCACTTTTTAATTCACCTGTATCAGCGCAAGTTCTTATAGCTGCGACCATTGTCTTACTAAAAACTTGGACAGCTAATTTTACACTCATTTTTTGAAAGTTATTGGGTGATATATGTGCATCTGTTATTTTTGTAAGTGCTCTGCTCTTCTTGTTCTTCTGATCAATATTATATGTGTTCTTTATGTCATTGAAAGAAATAATTTTATTATCCAAAACAAAATCGCTATTTAATAAATTATTTCGAAAACTCTTAAATAAATGAGGTGTATCGTATATAAAAAAAATTTTCCGTTTTCTGTGAATAAGAAATGGACAATCTGGTGTTATATTTAAATGTTTAACTACGCTTTGATTGTTGCTACCCTGGTCGCATACTATAAATTTCGGAATAAGCCCACAGTCAAATAATTTTGATAAAATGCTTTTTATCAATATGATAAGATAGTGCACCCTTACTCCGGAATGTGAGAGAAAATATACTAATGGTAATTTCCAATGCGAATGTATTCCTCTTGCCATAAAAACTAATGCATTTTTTGCAGTCAAATTTGACCTTCCGAGACTACCATAATCTTCATATCCCTCAACAACATCCATCTCCTTGGAAAATTCTAAACACTCCATTATTGACATTTCGTCAAAGCATAAAACACAGAATTTGTCTTTTTCTGGCCTCAGAGAAAATTTTGTTTTTATTTCATGAAATAATCTCGAATTTACCCCAGGCATAAATTTTGATGCTCCTAACCATCGCTTTATAGATGTAATACTTGGTAAAATAACTTTTTGTCGTAATAGAAATTTGTAAGCTGCTGGTGATTTAAAATACAATGTCAGTGCAAATTTTTGCTCATCAGCAGTCCATGAACGCCGTTTTGTTTTAAATTGCATACTTGCCACTGCCTTTGAATGTTGTGAGGGAAAATTGTAAGAACGAAGAAAGTATTCAGCAGTTAAATGTTGTTTTTGTAGTCTATTTTTTTCCCTCAGTGTTCGTATTTGGTTTCTTTTATTGCGTATAATTTTATTCTTTATAGCAATATCTTGTTTAATTTTTTTTGTTCTTGGAGAATCTCCTGGTGGGATTAAAGGCATTTGACAAATTTCATCTATATTTTGAGACTGTGACAATACCTATTTCAACTTATTATTTATTATATTCACACTTATTACGTCGGTATTTTGAAAATATTAAAATTTAAAAAGATACAAACTGCTACAATGAACAACATGGAACAACTAACTACATTAAATATTTAATATTACTCTGCAATTCCAAATAAAACAAATACAGTCATCCCCAACGCATAATGTGATAATACCTACTTTGATTTCTTTGAATACAAAGCAGTGTCTTTATTTCAAACCCAGACAATGCGCTCTTTGCAAACCATATTGAAATTGCATAAAAGTGTCTGTCATTTATAAAATATTCTAATAATATCATAAATACACATGCCTAAATGTATTTGGAATTATAAGGTAGATATTATTTCTATTGAAAAGTAGTTGATTAGCAAAACATTCCTCATTTTTCTTAATATGAAATAATGGACCAAATATAATAAATGTACCCTATTTACTCAGATAGATAATCCTCAATATATGTAGTTACATATACCGTAGTCGGCATATTTTAATTTCTGATACGAAAGTAGAAAGAGGAAAAGAGCGCGACGAAATACACTAAAGATAAACATAAGCGAGGCTGCCAAGACAGTACACTCGCGTGAGGGTCCCCCGACATCGACACTGCGTTGCTCTCCCACCACTGTTAGCAAGCAGGCATCGCTGCATATAATAAGGTCATCTTCTGCATGCGATAGAAGTGTAAACCGAAATTTTAATTTGACGACTACGGTATGTATATTGTTTCTCTTTATAGGTATAACAGATGAATACCTATAATAATGTCTTTTTTATTCACTTCACTCCTTGCTCATATTTAAAATCTAGTAATGCTGAGATATCACTTATTATGTTACTAACAATATTTTATACGGTTATAAAATATAGATAATTAAAAATGATATGATAAAGGAGTAAATAATTTAGTTCTTTTAACGTTATCACTAGGGACCGGCAGTCAGGGGTACTTTGGCAGAATTTATAACATATAAATTCTGCCAGTGTATCTCTGACTGCCGATCACTAACTAATCAACTAATCACCATATGAAACGTAAAAAATCTATTGACAGTTTATAGTGGATGCATTTAGTCCTAAAAAATAAGGTGTGGCCAACACACGACTTTCTTATACGTATGAGCGTTTCAAATTATACAAAATTGTTCTAAATTGTTAAGAATTTTTTTTATATAAAAATTATTCAAAACCCTTTTATAAGTACTTGTAATCTCTTAGTGAATCTCTATTGAATGCATACGTTGCGAGATATTCGAAAGAAAGTGCTACTCGCTAATGGTAAAAGTGTTACTTCCGGTCCAAATTTTGAATTTCACTTATACAAAAAATATTCCCAATCCAGCTCTAAATACTTTTGTACTCTTGACAAATATATACAAAATGCATAATTTACGACATATTTGCAAAAAATCGCTATTCGATAAGAGTAAAAGTGTTACTTCCGGTCCGAATTCGATTTTCTTTTTATACAAAAGATATTGAAAATTATGTTTTAAATGCTTTTATACTGAAATGTACCTGCCTAGAAAGCATGACTCGCGAGGTATTGGCAAAAAACTGATTTTCGATAAGAGTGAAAGACCTACTTCCGGTAGAAATTTCGAAAAACTGAAGTAAACTACTACTTCCGGTCTACCGATTTTACCGAAAAACTAATCAGATCTCAAGAGGGAGATTATAGTTGCAAATACAAAATTTGGGATTGATATCTATAGCCGTTTGGCCGCTATTGTGGTGAAACACACACAGAGAGAGAGAGGGAGGGAGAGAGAGAGAGGGGGGGGGCATTTTTAAAAACCTCTATCAGGAGACTTGAAAACGTGGACATCTACAAAAATCTCGAGGTCGAAAATTTTCGTCATCACAAGACTTCCTTATACTACGTATAAGTAAAACAGCCTTGATTTTAACCCTCAGTCAACTTGAACTGCGTTAAAGTTATTGCACTGTTAACTAACGAAATAAATTGGTGTGGGCACCATACACATTCTAAAACGTATTAATGGTCCAAATTAAAAAAAAATATATTCAAAAGTTGTTCTAAAATATGTTGTATATACTTTTTATTTGTTAAATAATCTGCTAAATAGGTAACCAAATAATGTTAGTTTTAAAAAATGATTTATTCCGTGCCTGAGGTGAACATAAAATTTAACAGCGTGCGAAAACAAATGCACCCATGCAATTAAAATTGTTATGAGATTTATCTTTCCCCATCTACTTTTCTGATTGATAGGTAAACAGACACATACTCTCTTGGTTTATTTTCGAATATAAAATCAATCTCACTGGGAACATCGACAATGTTTGAATTTATATAACCTGAAATTGAAGAATTCCTAATTTATATTTCTTATAAGTGTTTACATATATGTTTTTTTGCCGTTCACTTACAAAAAGTGTGTCGGTTTTTTGTCGTCAACTCAAGGCTAAATGTGTTTGGGTGAGATGAATAAGGAGATTGTTCTTTTCTTGTTAAATATTAAAAATAGGAAATAGATCATAATTCAAGTTCCCCAATATCGTCATCTGGTGTCGGTTAGTTAAACTTGAAAGGTAATTTATAGCAAATCGTACTTTAAATTTTCCGGCACACATGTGGTTTAAATATAAAATAATGGTAAATTCTACAGTGACTAGATAAGAAACAGTGGTGACAATAGGGTGTTCACTTTCCTATTGGTTGACTGAGTCACGTGGTAGCGGCAGCCATTAAGAGGCAAAGTTGTCTTGTTTACATTGAGAAGTAATAGGTGTGTTCATAGTGCAAAACCTACGTTTTCAATAGATATTTTATTGTTTTGGTGGAAATTGTTCATTTGTAATCAGAGTGCTCGCACGTGTGAGTGTTATATGACCTATATTCAGGCATTTAAATACAAATAATATTGATTTGGTTGCTTTAGCAGTGGACTAGCTATGCCTGGGTGTGCTGCTGTAGGTTGCAACAATTCAGCCAAGAAAGGATATTTAATGAAACGATTTCCTAAAAATCCAGTAAGGAGAAAGGAATGGCTCATTAAAATGAAAAGGGACAAGTGGACAGTAACAGATTATTCATGTTTATGTGAGGTAAGAATGAGAAAATGCAGTGAATTTCAGTAGGTTACAGTGACGTTATTGTTAACAATTAATTGAAGGGGTCCTGTTCAGGGGTTGGAAAATGGCATCAGTATATTTTATGACAGATATGCTGTCTCAAAAACATGTTTTATTATGACTTCATCATGAGATTTGAAAAATACATTGCTTTTATATGATAGTTATCATTGTTATCTAGTTATGCTAGGACTCCAAAGAGCTTATTCTGAACAATGATGCTTCTTAGTAGAAATAAAGAATTTACTATATTACTTATATATTTTTTAGGTCCATTTTGCTCCTGAAATGTGGGAACGAACACGGGTTGATGGTACACGAAAATTGAAAGTAAACAGTGTGCCCACAATTTTCTCTTTTAAACCACCTGAGATACCGAAACGAAAAGCCCCAAGGAAAAGGACATTTTCAACTTCTGAAGTTTATAACATGACACCTGAAACATTGGGTAAGTTTCCTAATAAAAAATAATTCTTTGTCGAGTTCAATATGTAAATTATATATATATATTTACTTATGTATTCTTCTAGATGGGGTACCACCTGAACCTCTGCAAATTGTTTCTCACCATGAAGAAAAAGCTGGACCTTCCGTTTCATATACAGTTATATCATCTACTTCAAGTAAAGACAGCGAAGATTCAAGAGAAGGTGATATCTCGCAAACTGTTCCTGATAAAGACTTACTTGCCAAGTTGGCGAAATATGAAAATATGTATATTAAAGAAAAAAGGAAGGCGAAGAACTATAAGCGACTGCTTAGAAATACGAAGAAAACACTTGCAAATAGGAGTCAAGCAGTCAGAGTGGAAGAGTATCCCTTATTAAAGCAGATATTTAATGAGGACCAAATAAATGCATTGAAAAAGAGGAAACAAAAAACAAGCACCAAATTAATGAGATGGAGTAACCAAACAACAATGAGATCCCTAAAACTGAAATTTAGTTGTGGGGGTAATGGGTATAGGGAACTTTTAAAACAAGGATATCCACTACCTTCCATACGTACATTACAAAGACGCTTACAGAATCTAAAGTTCGATAGTGGTATTTTAGATGAAGTGTTTGATTTTTTGAAAATCAAAGTGGAGTCGTTCGAACCTCATGAAATGGACTGTATGCTGGTTTTAGATGAGATGGCAATAATTCCAGGAAGAACTTACGATTCTTCTTTAAGTAAGATGTTTGGTGATGTAACATTACCTGATCACACTGGAATGGCTACTCATGTTCTGGTGTTTATGTTAGGAGGTGCGAACACCAGGTGGAAACAAGTAGTGGCATATTACTTTACTGCAGACTCAATCAATGGAGCTGTTTTTGTGGAAATAATAAGAACTATTTTTAAAAGAACCCAGAGTCTAGGGTTAAATATTCTGAGTGTTACTTCAGATATGGGGCCTGCTAATCGAGCACTGTGGAGAACTTGGGGCATAACAGCTGGAAGACATTCAGAAATTAAAAACAAAATTGACCATCCACTAAATCTTGAAAATCCAATATATGTTTTTGCTGATGTGCCACATCTGTTTAAAAACATAAAGGCAATGTTTATGACAAATAAGGTTATTCACCTACCAGAAGACATTAAGGAAAAGTACAATTTGCCAACCAAAGAAGTCTGTGCAAGCCACATTGCTGAGCTTATTATTCATCAGAAGGACCTCTCTTTCAAGTTGGCACCAAAATTAAGTGAGGAAGACCTTATGCCAAACCATTTTCAGAAAATGAAAGTGTCAGCATCGACTAATGTAGTAAGCCATACTGTGAGCAGTGCTTTGAAATTTCTTTCTGAAGAGCTTGACAAACCTGCTTACCTTACCACTGCTTGGTTTTTAGATCAAGTAGAAAGATGGTTTTACTTAATGACATCCCGTCATCCAAGTTGTGCATTAAGCAAGTTTAATCATGCTGCATATAATGATGCAACTGCTTTTTTGCAAGACTTTATGTATGTATTTGCTAAAATAGAAGTAGGTCACAAGAAACTGTGGAAACCATCACAGACCGGTGTATTGATATCAACACAGTCCATGTTGGAAATACAAGCTCACTTGCTAGATACGAAAGAATATAAATTTGTGCTAACAAGTAGATTTTCCCAAGACTGTTTAGAAAATTTATTTAGTGTTTTGAGAAGTAAACAGGTAATTCCGAATGCCCTTCAGGTTAAAAATAATTTAAAATTAATCTGTGTGTCACAGTACCTAAAAAATTGTGATAATAGCAGCTATGAAGAAGATGAAAGACAATTTCTGTCTGGGTTTTTAGATGTGCTTGGTCAGACAAAGCCTCAGTATGATGAGGTAATAATTCCGACTGAAATAAATGATTCTCCAATAAATTTAAATTTTAGTGAATTAAATTCTTTGTATAGTATTTGTGGATACATTATGCAGAGCATAATGAAAACGAGCAAAACGTGTAAAGGTTGTATAGATGCTGCAGGTTCAAAAACACCATTAACTAAACGGTTCACTAGATTTACAACTATAAAACGCTTTAAAGAGAATACCCTTTTTTTTGTGACAGAAGAGTTGTTTTATTTTTTTGTAGAAATGGAATATATTTTCCGCAAATATATATCAATAGTTTCTTCTCAAAATATTAAAGTAACAGATTTTTTTTTTAATCAAATTGCTTGTATAGACTTTCCATATATTCCCAATTGTCACCAGCTTAGAACTAAAATTGTCAAACGATACATTGTATACAGGCTAAAGATTTATTCTAAAATTGTATTTAAAAAGAGTAGCAAACAATATGCAAGCAAATCTGTTGCTTCCCATATATAATATATGTTTTTTTTCTACACTTATTATGCTTTTTTTTTGACTTTTTGTAATGTTTTGTGGTTATATTAGCAATTATTATATTAAAATAAATGTTTTTTTATTGAATATGAATTTGTTTTTCTTATAAATATTTGTATTATTCCGTATTTTTCTAAAATTGATATCCCCAGCTATGCAAATTCTATTTGAATTTGCCACATCATGGCGGATGGGCGGGGCTTAGGTTGTATTGTCACCACTGTCTCTGATATAGTCACTGTAGTAAATTCTAAATCGTAGTGTCCTCTATTTTTCCTAAATGAACTAAAACTGATGGGCTACAGTAAAGCCTATCTCATGGGCTCTCTGGTTCTTTCTCTGTGGTACAGTGTACAGACACATTTTCTCCACTTATGGGTAGAGATTGGTTAGAGGTTTTTTTTCCTAGTTGGATTGGTAAGTTTAAAAATGCATCCAAAGTAAATTCATGTATAGACAATCATTGTGAAAAGAACAAATTAATAACTGCTATAAAGCGTAAATTTGAGGCCTTGTTTAAATTAGATAAGTCGTCACAGATAAAGGATTTTGAAGCGCAATTACAGTTAAAAGAAGGGGTTTCACCTATATTTCATAAAGTTTATACTGTGCCATTTGCTTTAAAGGATGAGATTGAAAAAGAAATTAAAGGTTTGGTAGCATCAGGGATACTAAGTCGAGTGCAGTATAGTAGTTGGGCCAGTCCAATTATAACAGTGCCAAAAAAAGATGGGAAACTGAGATTATGTGTAGATTATAAAGCTACAATTAATAGAGTTTTAGATACAGATCATTATCCTTTACCAGTGCCAGACAATATTTTTCATTCTTTAGTAGGGGGGAAATACTTCTCTGTATTGGATTTATCAGGAGCATATCAACAGTTGTCATTAGAAGACAAGTCAAAAGAGTATTTAACTATTAATACCCACATGGGATTGTTCCAGCCAAATAGATTACAGTTTGGAGTGTCAAGTGGTCCATCAATTTTTCAATCAGTTATGGATAGAATGTTACAGGGTCTTGAAAATGTAGCATGTTATATTGATGATATAATTAAGGGTACAAGTCTGTTAGACTGTGCACAAACAGTTGAGAAAGTGTTGGAGAGACTATGGCAGTTTAATGTCAGAATAAATTTAGAAAAAAGTAAGTTGTTAGAAACTGAAATTCAATATTTGGGGCATGTTATCAATAATGAAGGCATTAAGCCGGCGCCTGAAAAGGTAAAAGCGGTGGTGGAAGCACCAGCACCCGAAACAGTGCAACAGCTAAAGTCATATTTGGGTCTAGTAAATTTTTATGGTAAATTTTTGCCAAAACTATCAGAGGTATTACAGCCACTGTATGGATTGTTGAGGCACGACTCGGAGTTTGTTTGTAAAAGAAATATTTTTAACATGTGATGCAAGCGCCTATGGAGTAGGAGCGGTACTGAGCCATAAAGCAGAGGCGGAGCCGATATACTTTGCATCAAGTACGTTATCTAAAGCGGAGAGAAATTACTCTCAAATAGAACGCGAAGCATTAGCAATAATTTTTGCAGTAAAGAAGTTCCATAAGTTCCTATACCGTAGATTGTTTACATTGATTACGGATCATCAACCTTTAAAGATGATATTTAATCCTGCTAAAAGTGTACCCGCTACAGCAGCAGCTAGGATCCAACGTTGGTCTATTATTTTGTCTGCTTACAGATACGATATCATATATAAGAGGGGCGTGCTAATCGGTAATGCAGATGCGCTATCGAGGGTTACCATTGAAAGAAGGTACGAATATAACGCACTGCATAAATTCGTTTAATTTTGCAGAAACAGTGCCACTGTCGTTTAGGGATATTGCGAGACACACAAAACCAGATGTAATATTAAGTAAAGTATATGAGTATATACATACCGGGTGGCCGGAACATATAAATAATAATACCGAGCTGAAACCGTATTTTCAGAAGAGGGCAGAGTTAACAGTGGATCAGGGTTGTGTATTATGGGGAATGAGAGTAGTAATACCAAAAGGCTTGAGATCTGATATAATGAAGTCATTTCACGAAGCTCATAATGGTGTTGTACGTACAAAAATGTTAATGAGAACATGTTGTTGGTGGCCAAAGATGTCAGACGAAATTGAGAATTTTATACTAACGTGCGAAATTTGCCAGACAACACAGAATACCCAAAAGGTACCACTAGTACCATGGCCAAAGTCAAATTCAAATTTCGAACGCGTGTATGTAGACTTTTTCGTTAAGAACGAAACAACATATTTGTTAATTGTGGATAGTAGAAGTAAGTGGATGGATGCTTATATCATGTCTAGTACAACCGCGATACAAACTATTGAAAAACTTTGCAGAACATTTAATGTAATGGGGATACCTTCAGAGTTAGTTAGTGATAATGGTCCTCCATTTAGCTCTAATGAATTTATAAAATTTTTACAAGCTAATGGCATAAAACCAATAAAAGGTCCGCCATATCATCCGCAGTCTAATGGACTTGCAGAGCGTGGAGTGAAACAATTAAGAAAATGTTAACTCGACAATTAAAAACAAAATCAAATTCTAAAATTACAAAGGAACAGGCATTACAGAATGTATTGTTCAATTACCGAAATACACCAACTAGTGCTGGGTTTAGCTCTAACGATTTGCTTTTTAAAGAAAGAATTAAAACTAAATTTTCTCTATTAAAACCAAAGTTTGATACACACATTAAGAATGAAGTGGTTCTTAAAACCAGAGATCTGTTTGAGATAGGAATGAAGGTATTATGTAAAAATTTTCAGAAGGGAGAAAAATGGATTAAAGGGATAATTGTTAAAGTTTTAAGCAACGTGACATACTTAGTACAGTTAACCGAAGTGGAAGTAAAAATGTTTCATGCAGATAGTATCAAACTATATCAAGACGAGGTGAGCGACATAGTGATGAGTACTGAAGAGAGAGATTGTCCACCCTTGATCACTGATAATTGGAATCTTAATTTTCAGGCAGGGTGTAACGAAAAGGACAAGGGAGAGATATTTAGTAAAACCGAGAATGGTCACAAGGAGGTAGATCAGGAGGATACACCACTGGACAGCAAAGAGCGTTGTGAGTCACAAATAGAGAAATGGAGTACCTCTGGAATAGACACTTCAGATGAGGTTAATCTACGAAGATCGAGTAGAATTCGAAAAGCACCAATTAAATTAAACCTATAGGAGTAAGAGCAATGAATTTTTGGGGGTGGAGAGAGAGTTGTTGTGTATTCTAGCATAGATGTAGATAAGTTCGATATAGAAGTTACCATCAAGGTGACAGACACACGTTGTAATATAACATGTCGGTGGCATCACGCTTATTCTGATGCTTGTAATGTAATGTTTATTGAATAATAATAATAATAAAGTATTAGCATATATGTGTGTTATTATTTGAATACACAAGACTCTATAAAGCAATAATTCACTTTTTTCTGCAATGTATATCAGTAGGAAACCTATAAAACATACGTTATCTTCTTTGTCAATCAATTAAATAGAGTTATATTACCTATGGTATTTTATATCACCACCTTTAACATAACGATTCGTACATCCATACGCGGAACACGAACTTAACATTTTTTACTATATTATTTAATACTACTTGGGGATTTTTGATAAATAACACACTATAAGTTATTGTCCGTTTCCTTCGCTACGTGTTCTAAATATTTAAGTCAGAATCTGATCAATAAAAACGGATAATTCGTAAACAAAACCAAAATAACAATGTAAACCTTATGGGAGTACATGAATGTTTTGCCCTTACTAGCTCTATCTCATTCACACGATCTCTCACTCTAATGTTGGAGTCAATCCGTGAACAGTATGCGCAATCCATATAATTATATTAATACATCCATGGTAATATCGTAGGTAATATTTTATACTTTTTATTTTAGTACAAATCATTTCAAATAAAGAAGAAATATCTAAATTTTAAAAGAACGTTTGTACGTTTCTCTTTCAAGGTCATCCACATGTTAAGCTTGATATTTTTTAGATTTGAAAATTGTTGAATTTTTTTATCAAAAATAACTTTCGTATGCATACATAGAGAAATATGCCAAAGAATAAAATAATACTATACATACTTTTTTAATGTATTATATTTGTAAATTTTTCTTATACGTTAAAATTAAAAGGAAATATGTTGAGTGTGATAATGCTACACGAGTAGGAATTAAGTTTGTTGTAGTGAGTTATAAAGATTAAATAATAAAATCAATAAAATATATTACAATACTATTTCTGGGTTTATGAAAATTTTTGTTGCTCCCATATATACCAAATTTTTAATCAAGAACCCCCCCCCCCCGGCCAACGGTGTCCCGCTTTACCAATGTTAAAATCTGGTCACCTTAAACTAGTAGGACTTTTTTCGCTGATTAAATTAGTCAAAACAGAGAACCAATTGAACAGCTAGTTTCTGAGATATTCACAAAAGCAACAAATTTTTAATGGAACACCTGTATATTTCGACATTTTTTGAACGAGAGTTAAATTCTAAACAAAAAATAAGTAATACACTATCGTCCTAAATTTAAAAATAAACGAATAAAAAGCACTTAAACTCTTTGATTCTTATAGCTTTAATATGTAAGTAGGCGATGAATATTGTAATGAAATAAGCACACACAAAAAAAAGAAGCAGACATCCGGGCGACGACAAAAACGTATCGGTAAACAAGTCGTAAATCAACTGCACTCATATACTACGTCAGCGACAGAAAGTCTGGAATATGGTAGAAGAGAGCCAGAATTTGCTAGTCCTTTTGTCTGCACATATACAGGGTGTTCCTAAATATCATGTACATAAGGAAGGGGGTAACTATTTGGTTTATTTTGTGCCTAAAATTTCATATAAACATAGGTCTGCAAACGCTTCGTTACCAATATGCAGGGTGTTGAAATTTCAAGAATTTTTCACTTTTTACTGTATAGCTCCTGCAGTTTTTGAGATATTTTGTTCAAATTTGGAAGGTAGGTTACGCTATAAGGCCTGCATCATTAGCCATGCCAAATGATTATGTAAATCTACAGGGTAATAATTTTTTCGGGGTCATGCCCTCTTTTCTCACCCTGAACTTTTTTGCGATGCGCCACTGCTAGATTCTAAAATACGCAATAAATTTTCTGTCTTGTTTAGAAACTTTTTGATCTCTTATATTTTTTGCTTATCTCTGACCGTTATCGAGAAAAAAAAATAGAAAACAATTTTCTGTAATTCGCCAGAGAAAATTAAATTTTTTAAAATGGTCTAGAAGGCTCTGGCTTTATTCAGATAATCACTTGAGTTTATTAATTTGACAATTGACATTAGAAATCGTAACTTGTGTCTGTATAAGTAAAGTTTTAAATTGCAAACTGTAAGGTGTAAAAGTGTTTTAAATACTCGTTATAATTTTGTAAATATGCCAAATTTCACGAATTCTGAAATGGCTGACATGCATTTTATCTACGGCCTTGCGAATGGAAATGCAAGAGAAGCCAGGCGTCTGTACATGGAGCGCTATCCCAATAGAATGATACCCGATCATCGAATATTTTCAAATATTCATAGGCGTCTTGGAGAAACTGGAACTTTTAAAAAGAATACTAATGATGCAGGTAAACCACGTACTGTTAGAACACCACAGATCGAAGAGGCTGTTCTGAATGAAATAGACAGACATCCTCGCTCCAGCACCAGAAAAATCAGTGAACATTTAAATATTAGTCATCAAGTGGTTTGGCGTATTCTACGTGTTTCCCTGCTATACCCTTACCACATTCAGAGAGTGCAGGCTCTTCTTCCCCGAGACTTCCCTTTAAGGTTTGATTTCTGCCAATGGTACCTTAATAGCTAGCAGTAGACCGCATTTTTGATTGTAAAATCCTTTTTACCGATGAAGCGAATTTTTCAAGGACTTCAATTATGAATTTCCACAACAACCACACGTGGGCAGATGAAAATCCACATGAAATTGTAGAAACGCATTTTCAAGAACAGTTCTCATTAAATGTATGGGGTGGTATAATTGGAGATAATTTGATTGGTCCTTGTTTTTTGCCCGGTCGACTTACTGGTCAGTCATACAGGCTGTTTTTGCAGAATGAATTGCCTTTATTACTTGAAGACTTGCCCCTTTTACTTAGAAATCAAATGTGGTATATGCACGATGGCGCCCCATCACATTTTTCTATTTTGGCTCGGGAGTATTTAAATGAAGTATATGAGAATAGGTGGATAGGACGAGGTGGACCTCAGCCATGGCCCCCTAGGTCCCCTGACTTAAATAGTCTAGATTTTGTTTTGTGGGGACATCTCAAATCTCTAGTGTATACAACACCTGTGAATACTGTTGATGACTTACGAAATCGAATAATCGATGGATTTGAAACGATAAGAAATACTCCAGGAGTATTTGAGAGAGTGCTAGCATCAATGAGAAGAAGAGCAGACGCCTGTATAAGGGTTGAAGGAGGACACTTTCAACAATTGTTGTAGCATAGTTTCATTGTCATTGTTATTACTTAGGGTTTTTATTGTTATTAGTTATGTTACTTTGTATTGTAATAAAACAATGCTACGAAAACCGGGTCATCCTATTTTTTAACAGGTAGTAGCACCTTAACTCTTAAAATTAATAAACTCAAGTGATTATCTGAATAAAGCCAGAGCCTACTAGACCATTTTAAAAAATTTAATTTTCTCTGGCGAATTACAGAAAATTGTTTTCTATTTTTTTTCTCGATAACGGTCAGAGATAAGAAAAACATACAAGAGATCAAAAAGTTTCTAAACAAGACAAAAAATTTATTGCGTATTTTAGAATCTAGCAGTGGCGCATCGCAAAAAAGTTCAGGGTGAGAAAAGAGGGCATGACCCCGAAAAAATTATTACCCTGTAGATGTACATAATCATTTGGCATGGCTAATGATGCAGGCCTTATAGCGTAACCTACCTTCCAAATTTGAACAAAATATCTCAAAAACTGCAGGAGCTATACAGTAAAAAGTGAAAAATTCTTGAAATTTCAACACCCTGCATATTGGTAACGAAGCGTTTTCAGACCTATGTTTATATGAAATTTTAGGGACAAAATAAACCAAATAGTTACCCCCTTCCTTATGTACATGATATTTAGGAACACCCTGTATATAAATGCCGCCGGTGGGGTAAGGAATTCATTCATTCAGTAGTATTCGTACAGTGCAAATCAACATAAATACAGTGAATGGTGCAGTGTTATTATAGTTCAAGAAGTAAATAAATATTACAGACATAAATAGTAGTAATAGAAATAAATACGTGTGTTATTTTATTCGTAGTAGTTTTAAGTGCGTTACATTTATTTTATATTTTTATATTGTGATTAGTTTTAAGTGTGAAAATATGCAGACAGTTTTAAAACATTTGTACGAGTTGTTTATTTCGACCCCGGAAACGCAACAATATAAAATGAAATAAAAGATTAGATCTGTTTTGTAATTAATTGGTTGTTTACGGCTACCTATTGTTAACAGTTTATTACTGGTTGTTAGTTCTACTAAAATGCCTTTCGCACATCTACAAAAATGCGATATGCTTGAAGCTTATCTGTTTTGCAGATAAGCTTCAAGCCGTGGAAGCATTGGCATATTATTGTAACAAATTTCCGGACCGTGAAGAGCCAAATAGACAAATCTTTTAAAGTTGTACAGAAACTAAGGAATAACGAAGATACATTTAAGAAATATAGAAAATGGAAAGGATTTATAATCAACGAAGAAACGGAATTACGAATGTTAACATATTTTGAAGCATTTCCTCAAAATTCAGTTAGAGGCATACGCGATAATTGGATGTCAATAGATGCACTGTTCAACTTATTTTAGGGAAACATATACTGCATTCCTATAAAAAGTGAAGGGTACAGACAATATTACCAGAAGATGCAGAGAGAAGATTAATTTTTTGTAACTGGCTAATTAATTTCATCAATGAACATCCAGATAAATCTAAACTTATTTTGTGGTCGGGCGAATCTAGCTTTTCAACTAAAGGTATGTCTAATAAAAGAAACGAACATTATTGGTCTCGACAGAATCCCATGACAGAGGATCCACGACACCCGCAGCATCGGTTTAGCTTAAATATTTGGTGTGGCATACTTGGTTCTCGAATTATTGGTCCAATTTTCTTCTGTGGGGTTACATCAAAGACGAAGTTTATAAACAACAATATAGAAATGTGGTGGAGTTGGAAAACAAAATTAGAGACATAATAAATAATTCCCGCTAGAACTATCCTAAAAGTAACAAGAAGTGTTCTCAGAAGAGCTTAGAAGTGTATTGATCAACAAGGACATACCTTCGAACATTTACTAAGATAAAAAAAATTATAAACTTATCACTTTGTGTAGCTTACCCTTTTGTTATTCAATGATTCATATGATTTATTGTACTAAAATTTATAACTAAGGGGATATTAAAGCGGTCGAGAAATCAAGATATTGAATTTATCTGTTTTTTTTTACTATTGTTCAAGATAGACATGTGAAATTTTCTGTACAACTCCAATATAGATATGAGTACACGGAAAAGTTGTCAGATTATGTAATATTTTGTCACAACTATCTATTTTTTTATTTCAAATTAGAGTAAAATGTACGTGTTTCTCGGTCAAAATCTGAAATAATTAAATAAAATTGATCAAAACGGATGTAATTCCCGTGTAGACCAATGTTTTCTTGTGAGATATAGCTTTTTGAATTGCGGAAAAAAGTTTAATTTGAGTAATTAAATTAAGAAATTCCGGAATGGTGCGGTACTGAATTATTTGTATTTTAGCAGCGCCTTCAGTTGTATTTTTTCTCTGTATTCGGGTGACGAAAAACAACACATTCATTTCAAATATATGAGAATGAGATGCCTTGCATTTGGCTCCTCCTACGGGCCAACACCTCCAAAAGCAATTATAGTCAATTCCCAAATACAAATCGACTTTGATATCCCCTTAAGTGCTTTTTATTCCCTTATTTTTAAATTTAGGACGATAGTGTATTAAATAATAAAGGTAAAAGAAAGTTCACACTTGGTTATTTGTTTCACTAAAATTTTATTTGTAAAATAAAATAATATTTTAGTGAAACAAATAACCAAGTGTGAACTTTCTTTTACCTTTATTATTTAATATGTTTCACCAAGTGCCTAGCGAGACCTCAATCAATTATATGATAGTGTATTACTTGTCCTACTAGTTCGTTAATTTATCTGACTTCGTAGCATCAATAATAAGAAAGTTAGTAATGGTGAACACTTAAGTTTAGAAAAGCTGTATACCTAAATATATATTATTCAATATTTTTCTTGTACTTAGATACTGTTGTGCGGGCCTCATTCTAAGCTCTTACCGATGGCTAAGTACACGCAATGAATGTGGAAGTTAGATTTGTTAATAACACGAATGTTGTGACGGGAAAATTAAGGAAACTTCGCAATGAAGTCTGGATATTGCCAGATAATTCGGAAGACGTTTTTTTTAAAATCATGATACTGTAATACGCGACTACAACGAAATAGGACATTAAATTTGAAAACTATAAAAAATGTTTGTTTGATTGCCAGGAATATTATCATAAGCATTGTGTTATTATGAGCTATGATCATATTGTTCATACTGAAGAATTAAATAAAAAATCATTGTTTGAGAGATGATAACTACAGACCGGACACGAGCGACCGATTGACTCATTGCCCACGGGCGCACTACTGAAACTTTGTATTTTTTAGGAGTTTTTAATTTTATTTATATACATAATTGGATAACAAGTGGGTGGTTTTCTAAAAAATACAAAATACGTTATTATTTGTTTATTTTGTAGTTGAAGTCGAGTAAAGGAGTATTAATATATACTAGCAATACTTTCTCAAGCTTCTCTTCTGTAAGATTTGATCTCTTTGAATGAAGTACATCCTTGTAGATAGAAAACGTCCTTTCAACATCGCAACTGGTTACAGGTGCATACTGGAAATATTCTTTTATTTCAACGTATTTTGCAGTTAGATTTTGTCATTGTTGCCATACACAATTGCCCCAATGTTATTAAATCTGGATTACTATTAAAAACTTTTGCCGAAGGCCACATCCGACGTCACTTGGAATACTTTTGAAATTATTAGTAGCCGCATCTAATGTGGTTAATCCATCTTTAAATTTGACATTTCGATTTTCAAAGTATGTGATGACTTTAGGCAAATTTCCAAAGTGTTTCTGAGGGAGTACAACTGATTTTTACTTTCTTATACGTAGTATAAGGAAGTATTGTGATGATGAAAATTTTCGACCTCGAGATTTTTGCAGATGTCCACGTTTTGAAGTCCCCTGATACCAAAAAAGTGGTTTTTAAAAAATGTCTCTCTCTCTCTCTGTGTCTGTCTGTCTGTGTGTGTGTGTCTGTCTGTCTGTGTGTGACCACGATAGCGGTCAAACCGCTACAGATATCAATTCGAAATTTTGTATTTACGAATATAATCTCCCTCTTGAGAACTGATTAGATTTTGAGCAAAATCAGCAGACCGGAAGTAGTAGTTTACTTCGGTGAAAAAATCGAATTTTGCAAATATTTTGTGAATTACTAAGTTTAAACAAATTTATAAAGAATTCATATGTACTTAAAATTGAAATTGTGAACAATTTTATTAAAAAGGTTTTTCGAAATTCCTACCGGAAGTAGATCTTTTACTCTTATCGAAAATCAGTTTCTTGCAAATATTTTGCAAGTCATGCTTTTTAGACAGGTACGCTACGAATATAAAAGTATTTAGAACTTAATTTCCAATATCTTTTGTATAAAAAAAATTTCAAAATTCGGACCGGAAGAATCACTTTTACTCTTACCGAATAACGATTTTTTGCAAATATGTCGTAAATTATGCATTCTATGTATATTTATGAAGAGTACAAAAGTATTTAGAGTTGGATTTGGAATATTTTTTGTATAAATGAAATTTCAAAATTCGGACCGGAAGTGACACGTTCATACGTATAAGAAAGTCGTGTGGTGGCCACACCTCATTTTTTAAATTTGGGATTTGTGTTAGTTCCTTGCACTCAGAAATACTTCGAGCATCGTCATTTAACCCTGAACTGGTATCGTGGTTTTATAGTCACACAATTGGTATCGTGGGGTGTTTAAGCACCCCATTTCGAAATAATTAAATTTGTAGGAAAAATTAAAAAATTGTTTATTATTTTTAACTAACTTCGATAATCAACATTCAAAATAACATTTTACAAAAACATATATATTAAATATCAATCTTAGGTCTAGAATTAAACTCAAACGGTAATTGCTAAGAAAAATTTGACTGAAAAATAAGTAATTCTTAAAACTAGAAAAACGAAACATCAGAATATCCCAGCTGTATTCCCACTTGGAACCGTGTTGGTAAGACTCCATTATTGCATTCTGTAACGAAAAAACAATGATTAGTAAATAAATAAAAATTTTGACACACAACATTTACTTACGTTTTGTCGCAATCCTGACATACACATTTGTTAACTGAATGGTCTTTACAGACCGCTGCTTGGCATTTTTGGCAAAATGTTTTCACTTTTCTATCTTTTGTCCTTGGACAGAAGTTACATCTTCTCTGTTTTGGTGCAGGACCGCCCATATTTGTATTTCTTTGGTCTGTATTATCACTGGTATTTTCGCCAAGTACCTTTTGAATTGTTGCTTTTAGTTCCCTAGATAGTTGTTTCATATTCATTCTTCTTTTCAAGTGGTCGTTTATAAGACTTTTGCCTAACAATATTGTAAAACTTCTACGAGACATCTTATTATCAACATTAGCACATTTGAAAAGAACATATGCATTAACTCTTGAAATGTCAAGCATTGCATAGAATACCGCCAGTGGCCATCTACGTGTTCTACGCTGACAAGAATAAGTAGTGCATTTCTGATCAAGGGAGTCGACTCCTGATTTAGTCGAATTGTATAACTCGATTATCTCTGGCTTGCCGCTCTCAGCAATAGTTCTACTGTGATGCATGGAGGAGACTAAAATTACACTTCTATTTTTTTTAGGTACGAACGAAACTAAAGTTAGGTTTCTAGTAAATCCAAATTCTGATGAACTGTCCATTCTATTCCTATTTGGCAAAAACTGGTGGGGTATCTCACCTTTGTTTTTTCGGACAGTGCCGACATAAGTCAAATCATTTTGGAGCAGTTTATTTACTAGCTCGATAGATGAGAACCAGTTGTCCCCTGTAATGTTTCGGTTTGTTTTCAGTATGGGCTGAACCAATCTTAGGACGCTGAGGGTAGGTACAGATAATTTTTCAGGGTTTTGTTGTTGTGATTCTTTTCCTACATATACGAAAGCATTAAGCAAATAATGATTTTTAGAATCACAGAGGCACATGATCTTGATACCATATTTACGAGGCTTACTTTTGATATACTGTCTAAAAGAACACCTGCCACGGAAACCCACCAGCATCTCATCCACTGTAGCATATTCACTGCAAGTGTAATTTGCTCTAGCATTATTTATAAATATGTTGAAAATTTCGGAAATTGCAGCCAACTTGTCTCCATCATGTACACGCTGTTCCCTACTGTTTTGTTCATCGAAACGAACTGCTAATAATAAAAAAAGAAACCTTTTTAGACTCATAGTTGCACGAAAAACATCGCGTCCCGTTCCATCTGCTGCAAATAACCCTGCAGCATCTTCACGGCCTGACTTATATACTCCAGATAATAATAGCAGACCAAGAAATGCCTTTAGTTCAGTTTTATCAATATGGTCTACAAAAGTGGCGGTATTACCATAATTGGTACTCAATTCAGTGATCTTAGCGTTGGTGTACTCCAATATTATTTCAAGAATATCGTCAGTAAATAGTAAAGACCAGGCTTTGAAAGGTATCTCCGGCTTATTCGTTGCTGCTGGGCCTTTTAGTCCTGATAGGTCGGTGACTATGTTTTGTAAACGGGTTCGCGAAGAGGCCGGCTCGGTTTTTGCCCATTTGAACCTATTTTTGCCGTAGAAATAATTACCTGGTGGCAGGTCTGTCATTTCATCATCTGTTTCTACCTCTTCTTCACTGTCCGAAGCTTCAATTTCAGATTCAGAGAGGTGACCACTGTGCATACTCGCAGCATCGCTCAAATCCACATCTTCTTCTGCATTCATATGCTGATTTACTTCTTCATCACTACTCAGTTCACTTAAATGTTCTATATAGTATTCCAGTTCGTTTTGGGTCAATCTATGTCGCGCCATTTTAATTCTCGCACACGGATTTAAAGTCACGTAAGTGGTATTGTGGGGTGGTTCGGCACCCCAAACTGTTCCAGCACTAACTGGTTTGAACAAAAAATTATCTACTTTCTTTCACTTACTCTAAATCACCTTCCAATAGATTACCTAAAATAAGAAGAAAAAATAATGTTTAGTTTTTTCGTAGTAATAGAAAATATTTACCGTGGGGTGTCGCAATACCCCACGATACCAGTTCAGGGTTAAACATGTAACGAAATTTTGTAAACTGTCAAAATTCTCTGCATAAAAACTAGTAGCTTCCTACCATGTTCCTCATCTAGTTATTACTGGCGAGGAAGGCAGTGACAAAGATGGAAGTTTCTCCTTGTAAAGAGCTACTCGCAATGTTTCTTTTCTGAAAACTTTTTTAAAAGCGGATACACGTCTATCAACTTCCGAATAGATGTCTCTGATATATTCACATATTTTGTGGAGAGCAAGTGCTACACGAATTATATGTCCTTTAATAGTCTGCCTGTTTTTAACATATATGCGGCACTGTCACTAACAAATAATAGTTATTTACGAACCATATGCGAGAAGACTATTTTCCCGCATGAGCGCATTTTGAAAACACGAGCGACCGAAAGGATGCGAGTGCTTTTAATTGCGCGAATGCGTGGAAGATGTCTTCACGCAAGTGGTTTGTACAATATTTTTTGTACGAACTTTAAATTAAAAAAAAATGATTAATATCAATTACCCACTAAACATGGAACATCCGATTAACATTACAGAAAGTGGAAATAATGTCCAAAAAATTACGTCTACACATAAATGTTGAACAAACGTTAAATAAACGTGGGCTGTTGAGTTACATTTAAATAACGTTTAATAAAAATGTAGTATTGATTATCACATAAACATCATCCTAAGATGTTTATTAAACACAAAGTTAATGTACTCATCTGATGTTATCTATAATGATATTATTTATATGTCCACAAAACATTAAAAATGAACCATCAATTGTCCATTTTGAAATAACATCAATTTACGATCATTTTATGTTTCCATCCCTAGAATCTAGAATTTTCATTCGTTTTTTTTCGAGTCGAAATGCGTCGTATCTTATGCGGTAGTCAGTACAGCAAGTCTGCTTTATCTGAGCGTCTATTACTTGCTGCCAACAATAGAAAAAAATGAGGTGTGGCCACCACACGACTTTCTTATATGTATGAGCGTTTCAAACTGTACAATTTTAAGAATTTTTTTAATACAAAACTTATTCAAAATCCTATTCTAAGAACTTTCATTCTCTTAATAAATCGCTATAGAATGCATACTTCGCAAGATATCAAAAAAGTGCTCCTCGCTAGGAGTGAAAGTGCTACTTCCGGTCCGAATTTTGAAATTTCATATACAGGATGTCCAGAAACTCTCCTGGCAAACGAAGACCGGAGATTCCTCAGATAATTTTAAGACAATTTAACCCAATTCATCCTAGTCCGAAAATGCTTCCTAAGGTCATAGGCGTCCGTTTTGGGTAGATAAACGGTTATTTTAACGCATAACTTTTTTGTCTTTAACTTTTAAGCATTTGTGACACTAGATTATTAAATTTTCAGGTATTCTAGTACTAAAAGGTACTCTTACTTTAAGTCGGTAGGATACACCGTTTTCTAGAAAAATCGATTTGAAAATTTTTCGTTTTTTCGTCATTAAAATTCAATTTATTATTTTTTGCACTAGTTCGCTCTGAACTGCCAACAGAAATAAAACCTACGTTTTTAATTGTCAAATTGTTGTCAGTTCGCGAAGTTGAAATGACGAAAGATGAAATGACGAAAAAACGACAAATTTTCAAATCGATTTTTCTAGAAAACGGTGTATCCTACCGACTTAAAGTAAGAGTACCTTTTAGTACTAGAATACCTGAAAATTTAATAATCTAGTGTCACAAATGCTTATAAGTTAAAGACAAAAAAGTTATGCGTTAAAATAACCGTTTACCTACCCAAAACGGACGCCTATGACCGGTACTAGAAATTCGCAATTGATGGAATCGATTCATCTCTGGAGGATAAATTAGCATACCAGTTTTTGTTTTTCTAAATAGAAGCGTTCGGGAGATATTAAAAAAAAACTAATTACAAGGTGCCATCTTCAAAGAGCTCTAGCTCCCTTAGGAAGCATTTTCGGACTAGGGTGAATTGGGTTAAATTGTCTTAAAATTATCTGAGGAATCTCCGGTCTTCGTTTGTCAGGAGAGTTTCTGGACACTCTGTATAGAAAAAATATTGCAAATATAGTTTTAAATACCTTTGTACTCTTGATAAATATATATAGAATGCATAACTTACGACATATTTGCAAAAAATCGCTATTCGATAAGAGTAAAAGTAGTACTTACGGTCTGAATTTTGAAATTTTTTTTATACAAAAGATATTTAAAAGTACGTTCTAAATACACACAGACACACAGACATTTTTTAAAAACCACTTTTTTGGTATCAGGGGACCTCAAAACGTGGACATCTGCAAAACTCTCGAGGTCGAAAATTTTCATCATCACAATACTTCCTTATACTACGTATAAGAAAGTAAAACGTTAAGTTTTGTTTAATTATCTATATAAAGTATTTGTAGTGTTATTTAGTAGATGCAATTCCATTGTATATATCCACTTTTTACTCTTGGAACGTATATAAGCGAGCTACTGTGAGGTTAATATTGAAATCAAGAGGAAAAACCGTCATAAAAAAATGAGGTGTGGCCACCACACGACTTTCTTATACGTATAAGCGTTTCAAATTATAGAATTTTAAGAATTTTTTTTTACAAAAATTATTCAAAATCCTATTCTAAGTACTTCTACGCTCTTAATAAATCTCTATAGAATGCATACTTTGCAAGATATTATCAGAAAAGCGCTCCTCGCTAAGAGTAAAAGTGCTACTTCCGGTCCGAATTTTAAAATTCCATATATACAAAAAATATTGCAAATCCAGTTCTAAATACTTTTGTACTCCTGATAAATATATATAAAATGCATAACTTACGACATATTTGCAAAAAATCGCTATTCGATGAGAGTAAAAGTGGCACTTCCGGTCTGAATTTTGAAATTTTTTTTATACAAAAGATATTGAAAATTATGTTTTAAATACTTTTATACCCGTAACGTACTTGTCTAAAAAGCATGACTTGCGAAATATTCGCAAAAAACTGATTTTCGATAAGAGTAAAAGACCTACTTCAGGTAGGAATTTCGAAAAACTTTTTAAATAAAATTATTCTCAATTTTAATTTTAAGTATAGATGAATTCTTTATAAATTTGTTTAAACTTAGTAGTTGACGAAATATTCGCAAAATTCGATTTTTTCGCTGAAGTAAACTGCTACTTCCGGTCTGCCGATTTTGCTCAAAATCTAATCAGTTCTCAAGAGGCAGATTACACACGTAAATACAAAATTTGGAATTGATATCTACAGCGGTTTGACCGCTATCGTGGTCACACACACACAGACAGATAGACAGACAGACAGACAGGCAGACAGAGAGAGAGAGAGAGAGAGACATTTTTTAAAAACCACTTTTTTGGTATCAGGGGACCTCAAAACGTGGACATCTGCAAAAATCTCGAGGTCGAAAATTTCATCATCACAATACTTCCTTATACTACGTATAAGAAAGTAAAAGTAGCGTCTATTACTTGCTGGCAACAATGGAGAAAACGGTGTAAACTACTACTTCCGGTCTGCCGATTTTGCTCAAAATCTAATCAGTTCTCAAGAGGGAGATTATATTCGTAAATACAAAATTTGGAATTGATATCTACAGCGGTTTGACCGCTATCGTGGTCAGAGAGAGAGAGAGAGAGAGAGAGAGAGAGAGAGACATTTTTTAAAACCCACTTTTTTGGTATCAGGGGACCTCAAAACGTGGACATCTGCAAAAATCTCGAGGTCGAAAATTTTCATCATCACAATACTTCCTTGAGTGTGTGAAGTTAGCCCCCCTTTTTTCGAATATCGGAAATCTGACGGTTGTTCCAGGTTGTCTAGGTTTGTTCTAAATTGTTCCAAAGTATTTCAAAAAAAAGTCAAAATTGGCCGAGATAATTGAAAAAAACGACTTTTTCACCCAGCCCCCCTTTTTTCGAAAATTGACATTCTGAAGGTTGTTCCAGGTTGTTCTAGTTGTTCTAAACATTGTTCCAAAGAATCTTGGAAAAAAAATCAAAATTGGCCGAGATAATCGGAAAAAACGAGTTTTTTCCAGCCCCCCTTTTCTTGAAAATTGTAATTCTGATGATTGTTCTAGGTTGCTCTAGGTTTGTTCTGAATTGTTCCAAAGTATTTCATAGAAAAAATCAAAATCAGACGAGAAATTGGGAAAAAACGAAAGCCAAAAGTATGAAGTCGGACCCAGTTTTTGCAAAAATTAAAATTTTGACGGTTGTTCTAGATTTGTTCTAAACATTGTTCGAATACGTCAAAACCGTATCTCTTATACCTATATCAAAAGATATGGCAAAAAAACCAAATCCAAAAGTGTGAAGTTAGCCCCCCTTTTATCGAAAATCTAACTTCTGACGGTTGTTCCAGGTTGCTCTAGGTGTGTTCTCAATTGTTCCAAAGTATTTCAAAAAATAAATCATAATTGGCCGAAAAAACGGCAAAAAACTTTTTTTTTCTGGCGGCCCTTTTTTCGAAAATCGAAATTCTGACGGTTGTTCTAGGTTGTTCTAAGTTCGTTTTAAATTGTTCCAGAGGATTTCAAAGAAAAAATCATAATTGGCCGAAATAATAGAAAAAACGATTTTCCCACGGACCCCCTTTTTGCGAAAATTGAAATTCTGAGGGTTGTTCCAGGTTGTTCTAGATTTGTTCTAAACATTATTCTTATACATCAGAACCGTATCTCTTATATTTCAAAAGATATTGCAAAAAAGCGTTTTTAAAAAAGTGTGAAGTTAGCCCCCCTTTTTTCGAAAATCTAACTTCTGACGGTTGTTCCAGGTTGCTCTAGGTGTGTTCTCAATTGTTCCAAAGTATTTCAAAAAATAAATCATAATTGGCCGAAAAAACGGCAAAAAACTTTTTTTTTCTGGCGGCCCTTTTTTCGAAAATCGAAATTCGGACGGTTGTTCTAGGTTGTTCTAAGTTCGTTTTAAATTGTTCCAAAGGATTTCAAAGAAAAAATCATAATTGGCCGAGATAATAGAAAAAAACGATTTTCCCACGAACCCCCTTTTTGCGAAAATTGAAATTCTGAGGGTTGTTCCAGGTTGTTCTGGATTTGTTCTAAACATTATTCTTATACATCAGAACCGTATCTCTTATATTTCAAAAGATATTGCAAAAAAACGTTTTTAAAAAAGTGTGAAGTTAGCCCCCCTTTTTTCGAAAATCTAACTTCTGACGGTTGTTCCAGGTTGCTCTAGGTGTGTTCTCAATTGTTCCAAAGTATTTCAAAAAATAAATCATAATTGGCCGAAAAAACGGCAAAAAACTTTTTTTTTCTGGCGGCCCTTTTTTCGAAAATCGAAATTCTGACGGTTGTTCTAGGTTGTTCTAAGTTCGTTTTAAATTGTTCCAGAGGATTTCAAAGAAAAAATCATAATTGGCCGAGATAATAGAAAAAAACGATTTTCCCACGGACCCCCTTTTTGCGAAAATTGAAATTCTGAGGGTTGTTCCAGGTTGTTCTAGATTTGTTCTAAACATTATTCTTATACATCAGAACCGTATCTCTTATATTTCAAAAGATATTGCAAAAAAAACGTTTTTAAAAAAAGTGTGAAGTTAGCCCCCCTTTTTTCTAAAATCTAACTTCTGACGGTTGTTCCAGGTTGCTCTAGGTGTGTTCTCAATTGTTCCAAAGTATTTCAAAAAATAAATCATAATTGGCCGAAAAACGGCAAAAAACTTTTTTTTTCTGGCGGCCCTTTTTTCGAAAATCGAAATTCTGACGGCTGTTCTAGGTTGTTCTAAGTTCGTTTTAAATTGTTCCAAAGGATTTCAAAGAAAAAATCATAATTGGCCGAGATAATAGAAAAAAACGATTTTCCCACGGACCCCCTCTTTGCGAAAATTGAAATTCTGAGGGTTGTTCCAGGTTGTTCTAGATTTGTTCTAAACATTATTCTTATACATCAGAACCGTATCTGTTATATTTCAAAAGATATTGCAAAAAACTTTTTTCAAAAAGTGTGAAGTTACCCCCCCTTTTTTCGAAAATCTAACTTCTGACGGTTGTTCCAGGTTGCTCTAAGTGTGTTCTCAATTGTTCCAAAGTATTTCAAAAAATAATTCATAATTGGCCGAAAAAACGGCAAAAAACAATTTTTTTCTGGCGCCCCTTTTTTCGAAAATCGAAATTTTGACGGTTGTTCTAGGTTGTTCTAAGTTCGTTTTAAATTGTTCCAAAGGATTTCAAAGAAAAAATCATAATTGGCCGAGATAATAGAAAAAAACGATTTTCCCACGGACCCCCTCTTTGCGAAAATTGAAATTCTGAGGGTTGTTCCAGGTTGTTCTAGATTTGTTCTAAACATTATTCTTATACATCAGAACCGTATCTGTTATATTTCAAAAGATATTGCAAAAAACTTTTTTCAAAAAGTGTGAAGTTACCCCCCCTTTTTTCGAAAATCTAACTTCTGACGGTTGTTCCAGGTTGCTCTAAGTGTGTTCTCAATTGTTCCAAAGTATTTCAAAAAATAATTCATAATTGGCCGAAAAAACGGCAAAAAACAATTTTTTTCTGGCGCCCCTTTTTTCGAAAATCGAAATTTTGACGGTTGTTCTAGGTTGTTCTAAATTGTTCCAAAGGATTACAAAGAAAAAATCGAAATTGCCCAAGATAATAGGTAAATCGATTTTACCTATTATCTATATTTTAAAATGAATAATAATACTCATTTGTGATTCTGAATAAACATCTATACAAGCAGTAAATATACATATATTTTCCCAAGTAATATAATTCATTTGTTTGAAAACAATATTGTTACTAAATGCTGATGCTCCTAACATAAAATAATATTAGAACAGTGACGTTAGTTACATTATTAAATATATTTTTTCTGTAAAATTTATTTATTGATATTATTATATTATTTGATAACATTGACATAAATAATATATTTTTTTATCAATTTGGTATTGTAAAACAGTAGCCTTTCCCAAATCGGCTACTCTTTCACGGATATACTATCTTATATTATCTAAATAGGTACCTATATAATATTTTTTCCAAATAAAGTAATAGTAGCCTTTCAATCGTTTTAGTGAGAAAATTAGACAGCATCTTTCAACATGTTTACGAAGAGGGGCTACAAAAAATAAGCATACTTGATAGGAATGTCTACACGTGCTTGCATTCCCGGAGCAAAAACCATGAAAAAAAGTGGCCAGACCACGGCTAGACAAAATAACGTTGTAGTGGTTTACTATAATTAAAATTTTTAAACTTTAAAATCAGTATTTTATTTTTATTATTATTAGACAAAATAAAATAACAAAGGGAGCCTGATAGACTTCCCCATTTTGTTTGATTTTAGTTGGGTACCCATATCCAGCGTTTTTTTTTTTGAAATACTTTGAAACTGTAAGAATTTCGATTTTTAAGAAATGGGGACTGGGGAAAAATATCGTTTTTTCATAACCGGTTTTGATTTTTTCTTTGAAATAGTTCATCAGCATTTGGTAACAATATCGTTTTGTAATAAATGAACATGATATTTCTTGCGAAAATATATATTTATAGCTATATTAGATGTTTATTTCTTTAAATAGAACTGCATCATACAAAAACTTCCTTCAACACAGTAATGTTCGGAAAGTGCATTCCGCCCATTGTAAAATCGTTTTTTCCTATTATCTCCGCCAATTATGATTTTTTCTTTGAAATACTTTGGAACAATTGAGAAGAAACCTAGAACAACCTGGAACAACCGTCGAATTTAGATTTTCGAAAAGAAGGGGGGCTAACTTCACACTTTTGGATACAGTTCTTTCTTGCAATATCTTTTGATATATAAGAGATACGGTTCTGAAGTACATATTAGAATAATGTTTAGAACAAATCTAGAACAATCTGGAACAACCATCAGAATTTCAATTTTCGCAAAAAAGGGGGTCGTGAGAAAATCGTTTTTTTCTATTATCTTGGCCAATTATGATTTTTTCTTTGAAATCCTTTGGAACAATTTAAAACGAACTTAGATCAACCTAGAACAACCGTCAGAATTTCGATTTTCGAAAAAAGGGCCGCCAAAAAAGAAAAGTTTTTTGCCGTTTTTTCGGCCAATTAAGATTTATTTTTTGAATTACTTTGGAACAATTGAGAACACACCTAGAGCAACCTGGAACAACCGTCAGAAGTTAGATTTTCGAAAAAAGGGGGGCTAACTTCACACTTTTTTAAAAACGTTTTTTTGCAATATCTTTTGAAATATAAGAGATACGGTTCTGATGTATAAGAATAATGTTTAGAACAAATCTAGAACAACCTGGAACAACCCTCAGAATTTCAATTTTCGCAAAAAGGGGGTCCGTGGGAAAATCGTTTTTTTCTATTATCTCGGCCAATTATGATTTTTTCTTTGAAAACCTTTGAAACAATTTAAAACAAACTTAGAACAACCTAGAACAACCGTCAGAATTTCGATTTTCGAAAAAAGGGCCGCCAAAAAAAAAAGTTTTTTGCCGTTTTTTCGGCCAATTATGATTTATTTTTTGAAATACTTTGGAACAATTGAGAACACACCTAGAGCAACCTGGAACAACCGTCAGAAGTTAGATTTTCGAAAAAAGGGGGGCTAACTTCACACTTTTTTAAAAACGTTTTTTTGCAATATCTTTTGAAATATAATAGATACGGTTCTGATGTATAAGAATAATGTTTAGAACAAATCTAGAACAACCTGGAACAACCCTCAGAATTTCAATATTCGCAAAAAGGGGGTCCGTGGGAAAATCGTTTTTTTCTATTATCTCGGCCAATTATGATTTTTTCTTTGAAATCCTTTGGAACAATTTAAAACGAACTTAGAACAACCTAGAACAACCGTCAAAATTTCGATTTTCGAAAAAAGGGCCGCCAGAAAAAAAAGTTTTTTGCCGTTTTTTCGGCCAATTATGATTTATTTTTTGAAATACTTTGGAACAATTGAGAACACACCTAGAGCAACCTGGAACAACCGTCAGAAGTTAGATTTTCGAAAAAAGGGGGGCTAACTTCACACTTTTTTAAAAACGTTTTTTTTGCAATATCTTTTGAAATATAAGAGATACGGTTCTGATGTATAAAAATAATGTTTAGAACAAATCCAGAACAACCTGGAACAACCCTCAGAATTTCAATTTTCGCAAAAAGGGGGTCCGTGGGAAAATCGTTTTTTCTATTATCTCGGCCAATTATGATTTTTTCTTTGAAATCCTTTGGAACAATTTAAAACGAACTTAGAACAACCTAGAACAACTGTCAGAATTTCGATTTTCGAAAAAAGGGCCGCCAGAAAAAAAAAGTTTTTTGCCGTTTTTTCGGCCAATTATGATTTATTTTTTGAAATACTTTGGAACAATTGAGAACACACCTAGAGCAACCTGGAACAACCGTCAGAAGTTAGATTTTCGAAAAAAGGGGGGCTAACTTCACACTTTTTTAAAAACGTTTTTTTGCAATATCTTTTGAAATGTAGTAGATACGGTTCTGATGTATAAGAATAATGTTTAAAACAAATCTAGAACAACCTGGAACAACCCTCAGAATTTCAATTTTCGCAAAAAGGGGGTCCGTGGGAAAATCGTTTTTTTCTATTATCTCGGCCAATTATGATTTCTTCTTTGAAATCCTTTGGAACAATTTAAAACGAACTTAGAACAACCTAGAACAACCGTCAGAATTTCGATTTTCGAAAAAAGGGCCGCCAGAAAAAAAAAGTTTTTTGCCGTTTTTTCGGCCAATTATGATTTATTTTTTGAAATACTTTGGAACAATTGAGAACACACTTAGAGCAACCTGGAACAACCGTCAGAAGTTAGATTTTCGATAAAAGGGGGGCTAACTTCACACTTTTGGATTTGGTTTTTTTGCCATATCTTTTGATATATAAGAGATACGGTTTTGACGTATTCGAACAATGTTTAGAACAAACCTAGAACAACCTAGAACAACCGTCAAAATTTTAATTTTTGCAAAAACTGGGTCCGACTTCATACTTTTGGCTTTCGTTTTTTCCCATTTTCTCGTCTGATTTTGATTTTTTCTATGAAATACTTTGGAACAATTTAGAACTAACCTAGAGTAACGTAGAACAATCATCAGAATTACAATTTTCTGGCAAAAACTCGTTTTTTCCGATTATCTCGGCCAATTTTGATTTTTTTTTCGAGATTCTTTGGAACAATGTTTAGAACAACTAGAACAACCTGGAACAACCTTCAGAATTTCAATTTTCGAAAAAAGGGGGGCTGGGTGAAAAAGTCGTTTTTTTCAATTATCTCGGCCAATTTTGACTTTTTTTTTGAAATACTTTGGAACAATTTAGAACAAACCTAGAACAACCTGGAACAACCGTCAGATTTCCGATATTCGAAAAAAGGGGGGCTAACTTCACACACTCTACTTCCTTATACTACGTATAAGAAAGTAAAATGAGGTGTGGCCATCACACGACTTTGTTATACGTATGAGCGTTTCAAATTATAGAATTTTAAGAATTTTTTTATACAAAAATTATTCAAAATCCTATTCTAAGTACTTCTATTCTCTTAATAAATCTCTATAGAATGCATACTTTGCAAGATATTATCAAAAAAGTGCTACTCGCTAAGAGTAAAAGTGCTACTTCCGGTCCGAATTTTGAAATTTCATATATACAAAAAATATGGCAAATCCAGTTCTAAATACTTTTGTACTCTTGATAAATATATATAGAATGCATAACTTACGACATATTTGCAAAAAATCGTTATTCGATAAGAGTAAAAGTGGTACTTCCGGTCTGAATTTGAATTAAGAAAGTAAAACCACTTTTTTGGTATCAGGGGACCTCAAAACGTGGACATCTGCAAAAACTCGAGGTCGAAAATTTTCATCATCACAATACTTCCTTATACTACGTATAAGAAAGTAAAAAATGAGGTGTGGCCACCACACGACTTTCTTATACGTATGAGCGTTTCAAACTATACAATTTTAAGAATTTTTTTATACAAAACTTATTCAAAATCCTATTCTAGGTACTTTCATTCGCTTAATAAATCGCTATAGAATGCATACTTTGCAAGATATTATCAAAAAAGTGCTCCTCGCTAAGAGTAAAAGTGCTACTTCCGGTCCGAATTTTGAAATTTCATATATACAAAAAATATTGCAAATCCAGTTCTAAATACTTTTGTACTCTTGATAAATATATATAGAATGCATAACTTACGTCATATTTGCAAAAAATCGCTATTCGATAAGAGTAAAAGTGGTACTTCCGGTCTGAATTTTGAAATTTCTTTTATACAAAAGATATTGAAAATTATGTTTTAAATACTTTTATACCCGTAACGTACTTGTCTAAAAAGCATGACTTGCGAAATATTCGCAAAAAACTGATTTTCGATAAGAGTAAAAGACCTACTTCCGGTAGGAATTTCGAAAAACTTTTTAAATAAAATTATTCTCAATTTTAATTTTAAGTATATATGAATTCTTTATAAATTTGTTTAAACTTAGTAGTTGACGATATATTCGCAAAATTCGATTTTTTCGCTGAAGTAAACTGCTACTTCCGGTCTACCGATTTTACTGAAAAACTAATCAGATCTCAAGAGGGAGATTATACTCGTAAATACAAAATTTGGAATTGATATCTACAGCGGTTTGACCGCTATCGTGGTCACACACACACACAGAGACAGACACACAGACACACAGACATTTTTTAAAAACCACTTTTTCGGTATCCGGGGACTTCAAAACGTGGACATCTGCAAAAATCTCGAGGTCGAAAATTTTCATCATCACAATACTTCCTTATACTACGTATAAGAAAGTAAAAGTAGCATCATAATACAGCTATGGCACGCTATGGGGATATATTATTATATTAGTATGTAATGCATTATTTATATTAGTATGTAACTGAACTGATTTATTTTACTTTCTTATACGTAGTATAAGGAAGTATTGTGATGATGAAAATTTTCGACCTCGAGATTTTTGCAGATGTCCACGTTTTGAGGTCCCCTGATACCAAAAAAGTGGTTTTTAAAAAATGTGTGTGTGTGTGTGTGTGTGTGTGTGTCTGTCTGTCTGTGACCACGATAGCGGTCAAACCGCCGGAGATATCAATTCCAAATTTTGTATTTACGTGTATAATCTCCCTCTTGAGATCTGATTAGTTTTTCAGTAAAATCGGTAGACCGGAAGTAGCAGTTTACTTCGGTATAAAAATCGAATTTTGCCAATATTTCGTCAAATACTAAGTTTATACAAATTTATAAAGAATTCATATGTACTTAAAATTAAAATTGAGAACAATTTTATTTAAAAAGTTTTTCGAAATTCCTACCGGAAGTAGGCCTTTTACTCTTATCGAAAATCGGTTTTTTGCGAATATCTCGCAAGTCATGCTTTCTAGGCAGGTACATTACGAGTATAAAAGTATTTACATGAAAATTTTAAATATCTTTTGTATAAAAAAATTTCAAAATTCGGACCGGAAGTACCACTTTTACTCTTACCGAATAGCGGTTTTTTGCAAATATGTCGTAAATTATGCATTCTATATATATTTATTAAGAGTACAAAAGTATTTAGAGTTGAATTTGCAATATTTTTTGTATACATGAAATTTCAAAATTCGGACCGGAAGTAGCACTTTTACTCTTAGCGAGTAGCACTTTTTTTCGAATATCTTGCAAAGGATGCATTCTATAGCGATTTATTAAGAGAATGAAAGTACTTAGGATAGGATTTTGAATACTTTTTGTATAAAAAAATTCTAAAAATTGTATAGTTTGAAATGCTCATACGTATAAGAAAGTCGTGTGGTGGCCACACCTCATTTTTTTAAATTAAATTAATTTTAAAATTTCTGAGAAACTAGTAAATACGTTGAACACTGGAGTTATCCAAAATTGAGATAAATTATATAATATATAAATGAAATGAATGTAATTCCATGTTTCGGTCCTAAATACTGATAATTTTCGGGATATATCCGTATGTAGCTGTATAATGAAGTATCGCTACAATGATGGCTTTTTATATACAGGGCGTATATAAATGATTGAAAGGCGTTTGAATTTCCAGCTTTCTATTTTTGGGGTTTAAGTTGGTGCTAGGAACTAGTCAAATCTCTGAGGCTGTAAATATTGTATATTACAGGCGTACCATAAAAAAAAAGAGAAAAGGAACAATTTTAGTTAAATATACTAATTTATTAAAAGATAAGAATCCGACATAAAAAAAGCGCGGACGATTCAAACGTCTTTCAATTATTGTTGGACAGGGGGTTCTACTTTTATTGCGATGGTGCAATTTGATTTTATGATGAATAAAAACGTAATGAGACTTATACTGGTTTACTTATCTCTTCATTATTATTTATTAAATCTCTAACATATTGTATCTGTTCATTAAGACAGAATTTCAATAATTGTAGTATCTTTACTAGTTAATACTCTTGTATTAAGTAGTAATTTAACCCAAAAGGATAGTTTTTAACTATGGGAAATTACACATAGTTGGGAAAGAGACAATTAATTCACATTAACAAACCGTCCTTTCTGCAAAGAGTTCTACAGTTAATTTCCGTGTATGTAATTTGCCTCTAGCAAAGTATTTTTTGGAGAAAAATGTGCTATTACTGATATTACTCCAGATTTATAGAAGTGACAAGAAACCCTATACAAAAAGACACTTGCAAAGACTTTTAAGAGATGAAATTAATACAATTAAATACTAGTATCTATTATTATTAAGGAATATGTAAATGCAGATTTTAGGCAGAAGGCAAAATATTATAAAGTTAATAAAGAAAATTTGTCCAGGGATATGATAAATAGGGTAATGGAAAGTAAGTTGTGTATAAAATATATATTTCCATGTATAACATATACTTAAATACTTATAACTTACAATGATAAATAAAGTAAATTAAATTTTCTCCTCTTTATTCCTTATTAATTATCAGTATAAACACTTTACTACAGTTCTATATTTTTCAGTACATTTCTCATATTGATAGAGGGGAAACTTTATTATACCTGTATTATTTATAATTGCATTTACGATTTCCTTATAATGGATTATTTAAATTTGTAAGTTAGCGTTTCAGACATTTTGTAAATATGTTCATATAAAAGGTATAATTGAAGTACACGTGTATTTAAAAGAAGTAGTTGTCTGATTTATGTCTTCTACTATATAATTACTATTTCTTTTTTTCTGTATTGGACAACTGTACTTTTTCAGAGTTCCTTGACAAAGATAATTCCATAGAACGCTGCGTAATAGAAAAAGATAATGATGTCCGCAAATTATTTCCAGATGAAGAAGACAATAAGGAAAGCCCAGTTTCAAGTCCAAAAGAAAGTAATTCAATCAAAATGGCAGGTATGTTTGTTTGTTACGTAAACCTTCTGCAGTTAAATATATAATGCATGTAAAATTCGTTAGTCAGCAAGATCATTTTTTTTACATGACATTTCTGCACTACACTACAACTATTAATGTTTTAAAAGTACAGAAGATATTAAGACTTCATTTTTATCTGCTTTACAGGCCGTCGAAGGAGTGGAAATTTCATGTTGAATGAATGTAAATTACGGATGTGTCGGAACCAATTTACTAAATTGCTGCTTCTATACCAGTTCTTGTGTTCTAGTTTTAACATGGTAAAAGATATTGTAATAAATGAGATGATTTCAAAATAAGGAATAAGAAATTATATTCTTAGTATTAGTACTGGTTATACGGATATGTTAAGATAGGACAAAACTAAGTCATCACTTATAATCTGATTTAAAAACAATAGATATAAGTAGGGTACTTACGCCGATTCTGGGACCTCCTCCCCCTCTTACCCAGTTTCCCCTCACCCCCCTCGCCCTAGTGGCGCCCTCTGCCAACCCAACTGATGTGGCGCCCCCTCGCGGTCGCCAACCCAACTAAAAATTGCGGATTTCATCATTACCAACCCAACTAAAAATTGCAGATTTCATCATTACCAACCCAAGTGATGTGGCGCCCCCTCGCGGCCTCCAACCCAACTAAAAATTGCAGATTTCATCATTACCAACCCAACTAAAAATTGCAGATTTCATCATTACCAACCCAATGTGGCGCCCTCTGACGGCCACTAACCAAACTAAGAAATGGCAGATTTCATCATTACCAACCCAATGTGACGCCCTCTCACAGCCACTAACCAAGAAATGGCATCTCTCATGATTGCCATAATGTAGCATCCTCTCACGGTCACTAGCCAAACTAAGGTGACGTCAGACAAAATGGCGGACCATCAAGATGGTCTTTGCTTCTAGAGAATTCCTGAATAAATTACCCGGCTTGCTATCGCGCTTCTCAATGTACTTCAAACAGGTCTAAACATGTTTCCAGCGGAAACCGCAACGGCTGTCTGCTCCTGTGATAGCCGCATGCTTGAAATGTATATCTTATAAAATAAAATAAAACAAACAATATATTTTTTAAGAAAAACAATTTATTTATTATTATTTATAAATTAACAATATTATTTTAAATTAACAATATCTCCAAGACCAGCTGCTGTTTATATACATTGTAAAGTTGCGCTATTTACTCGTCATGTTTTCTGCCTGTAAATAGAAAACGCATCCAATTAGTTTTTTTGCGCTTCTCCAGAGGCTTTTCATAGACACATAATTCCCCAGTTTCTACCCAATAATATTTGTGTATTCGCATAGTCATGCAATTCATACAAAAACTAGGACTGTGTATAGTATTTCGTCTGAGAGTAAAATCCCAAAGAGTTGTTTTATTAATTTCTCGGTAACGTAAACATACAGTACATTGTTTTCGTCTAGATAAATAATATTCTCCGGTTGAATGGGTACATCCATACCGCCAGGAATGTCGTAATTGCTCACTAGTTACGCTGGGAGACATCCGAAAATATAAACCTTGTGACGTCACTGGAACACGAGACACATGTAGCAACTGGAATACTGGAACGTGTTCCATTATTTCAAAACCTATATACTCATGTTCCGTTCCATCCCCTCCACTGTTCGTACTTTATTCACTTCAATGAAGTGGAACAGAACACCACATAATAGTTTTGATTTCTAGGTTCGTGTTCCATCCCCTCAATTTTTAATATGATCGATGAAAATATAAACTCAACTTCTATAAAATACCCAACTCCGTATCACACATCACAACAACAACCCAACACCAGATCAACTTAGGAAGATACATCTAGCTCAAACCCAACATACTTTCAAACACCACCACCGAGGATTTATATCTGACATCAGCATACCATTTCAAAATTATAAAATAAATATACAGTATGCTACTGGACGAGATAGCAACCAAGTATGAATATACAGGATGTTTCAAAGGTAGGGATTTTTAGAAAAGCAAGATGGCGAATCCAAGATGGCCCCCAAAAATCTAATAAACTAAGGTGACGTCAGGCGAAATAGCCGACTATCAATATGATCGATCAAAATATAAACTCAACTTCTAGAAAATACCCAACTCCGTATCACGCATCACAACAACAACCACCCAACATAGTTTCAAAACGCCACAACACCAGATCAACTTAGGAAGATACATCTAGCTCAAACCCAACATACTTTCAAACACCACCACCGAGGATTTATATCTGACATCAGCATACCATCTCAAATCATAAAATAAATATACAGTATGATACTGGATAACATAGCAACCAAGTATGAATATACAGGACGTTTCAAAGTAGGGATTTTAGAAAAGCAAGATGGTGAATCCAAGATGACCGCCAAAAATCTAATAAACTAAGGTGGCATCAGGCATCAATCTATTAAAACCACTATCAAATCATTCTCTTTAAAAGCCATCATTCCAAAACAATACATTCAAATCATACATTCAGTGATAGACACATAAATGAAATGTATTTGTGCAGCCTAACAGTTCAAAAAGCTTGATATCGAGCTTACCAGCATATTTCTAACAGATCTAAACACGTTTTCTAATGGAAACCACAACGTTTGATCGCTATCAACACCTCTATGATAGTAGCCTTATTTAATATATCTATATCATAAAATAAAAAGGAACAACATATTTTAAGAAAAACAATTTATTAAAAAATAATAACCACATTTTGTAGGTGAATTATAGCTAATATGTAGCATATCAATCATAGGGAAAAACATTAAACGAAATACAACGATAAACAATTATGACATATAAATCCATAGGTAAAGTTATATAGGTAATAAACATCATTCTCTCCATAGAAGACCTAGATATTTAATACCACATACATAAATACATAGACACTCTAATCCTCATATGAATAAATTGATAGACTTATAATAATTATTTTCATCCATAAGTATACATACATACTTTTATATATATCACTACAAGAAATAAGTCGACACCGCTGTGATAGTCACCTTATTTAATATATCTATATTATAAAATAAAAAGGAACAACATATTTTTAAGAAAACAATTTATTAAAAATAAAACAACTACACACATCAAACAAACCTCAACCATACTTTCAATTTCACAAATATCAAAATTTAAACAAAACAATCAAATGCAAAGGCAAGGAATGTTCTCGAGATGATCCATATAGTGCAATATAACAATGCAGTAAAACGATAGAGCTGAGATACATGGTCTATCAAAATTTTTATTACCCACTCTTTCAGCAATCAAAACTTTTGACAAAACACTATACATATGAAAAATAGACATAGCATTAAATATTTCCATTTTAGAGATACCCCAGTTTAATCCCAATTTTAAGTAACATAAATTCTTAAATTGATTTAGTTAACTTTCTTATAATATTTAAAAAAGGTTGAAAAAGAAAACATACTAAGTCCCACAACAGATAAAATATGTACTATCTTTTTACACTTCATGTTTAGTACTGTCATTAGAAGAAATATGCCTGAGGTACAGCTTTTAATATGAAATTTAGGGGTTTTTTACACAAAAACATAGTTTATGCCTAATAAAACTAATTTTGAAACATAATGTGCACATAGTATTAAAAAAGAGAATAAAAACATTAAACAAGGTACGCTTCACACGAAACATTATTATAAATCACATTTTAAAAACATGGAATTCTATTTTATTTGGATGACATTGTATTTACAAATAGTTTTTATATCATTACAAGAAATATGCTTTTCATTAAATATTAACCACTGAACAACAGCAGTATACACAAAAAAAACTTGATAGTCACCTTATTTAATATATCTATATTATAAAATAAAAAGGAACAACATATTTTTAAGAAAACAATTTATTAAAAATAAAACAACTACACACATCAAACAAACCTCAACCATACTTTCAATTTCACAAATATCAAAATTTAAACAAAACAATCAAATGCAAAGGCAAGGAATGTTCTCGAGATGATCCATATAGTGCAATATAACAATGCAGTAAAACGATAGAGCTGAGATACATGGTCTATCAAAATTTTTATTACCCACTTTTTTTTCAGCAATCAAAACTTTTTGACAAAACACTATACATATGAAAAATAGCCATAGCATTAAATATTTCCATTTTAGAGATACCCCAGTTTAATCCCAATTTTAAATAACATAAATTCTTAAATTGATTTAGTTAACTTTCTTATAATATTTTAAAAAGGTTGAAAAAGAAAACATACTAAGTCCCACAACAGATAAAATATGTACTATCTTTTTACACTTCATGTTTAGTACTGTCATTAGAAGAAATATGCCTGAGGTACAGCTTTTAATATGAAATTTAGGGGTTTTTTACACAAAAACATAGTTTATGCCTAATAAAACTAATTTTGAAACACAATGTGCACATAGTATTAAAAAAGAGAATAAAAACATTAAACAAGGTACGCTTCACACGAAACATTATTATAAATCACATTTTAAAAACATGGAATTCTATTTTATTTGGATGACATTGTATTTACAAATAGTTTTTATATCATTACAAGAAATATGCTTTTCATTAAATATTAACCACTGAACAACAGCAGTATACACAAAAAACTAATATAAAGACAGTATTAACGTTCTAACCAAAAGATTTGCAAAATAATAAATATATACTTGTTCATCGCTTAAAAACAATTGAAAAATTGATGTTTGCCAAGCTATTTATCAATATTTAAGAGTTAAAAATTATCATCATTTTTACATTTACAGATACCCCATGTTTAATATCAATTTGAATTAACATAAATTCATAAAATGAGTCCATCTTTTCACACATCATGCATTTTTGTACAACAGCGAATGTATTACATTTTAAAGCACTTTATAATTTGAGAAAAATAGCAAAACCTATCACGAAACATTATTATAAATTCTATTTTATTTGGATGACATTGTATTTACAAATAGTTTTTATATCATTACAAGAAATATACTTTTCATTAAATATTAACCACTGAACAACAGTAGTATAATAAATACTCGCTTTCAATTATTTAATATTGAAATTACATAAAATTCAATGCAATACACTTAAAATTTTGCATTTGAAAAATCATGTTTGGTAAGCCCAATATAAATTATTTTTAATTTGTTTTTCATAGAATGAATTGCATCATTTGCGGAAAATCCTTCACCCGGCGCGACAACATGAAGCGGCATGTGAATACCCTCCACCGCAATTTTGTTTGCGGTATTTGTGGAGTGAGAAAGAAAACATACTAAGTCTCACAACAGATAAAATATATACTATCTTTTTACAGTTCATGTTTTTTGTACTATCATTAGAAGAAATATGCTTGACGAGCGGCTTTTAATATGAAATTTAGAGGTTTTTACACAAAAACATAGTTTATGCCTAATAAAAACTAATTCATGTTTGGTAAGCCTACTATTTAAGAAAAAAAGTATTAGTTATTTCCATTTACAACAGATAGCCCACTATTTATCAATATTTAAGGCAAAAAATTATTATTAATTCCCTCATTTACAACAGATTTCCTTGCTTAATCTCAATTTTTAAATAACATAAATTCTTAAATTGATTTAGTTAACTTTCTTATAATATTTGAAAAGGGTGAGAAAGAAAACATACTAAGTCTCACAACAGATAAATATTAAAACTAAAATAAATATATACTATTTCAAAATGTTTCTACCTTTTATAGCTGTGTTTTGTTATACACAATCCAAACCATTTTGCATGTAAATATCAGTCGCCATTCCGACATGCTTCAGAACTAACCCCATCAGGTTAACTGAAAGAAGAAACACAATCCTATCAAGAATTTTATCTTATATGGTATATGTTTGAATATCTTTTTTCGACCGCAATTATAGGAATACAATTAGTTTCACATACCTAATGCGGGTGACAGATTGGGCAAAGTATCGGGGGGATCACCAAACTAATCCTTTCAGAACATCGCTCGCATCTGATTATTTCATATTCTTAAAAAAAATATATACCGAATAATATTTTACATCTCTTTTTTTCATAAAACTCACCTATCATGAGTAAATTAAGCACAAAATGGCTCAGCACCCTGTGTCGATATATTTCCCGCAGAGGTGCAGAATAATAGCACATCGTGCATAATATATCATCACCCCCTTCATGCACTCGCACGAAGCCAGCAGCAATCACGCACATATTATTAATAGCTATCAATTGATGACGTCCATATCCATCATCTCGGTACACATCAACCACAATGTCACCCGAACCACGAGATTCATAACCATTGTCTGTATCAACAGACGGCAAAGTTAATGTTGAATCTGAATTTTGATCATCCATCACCTTAAACAAAAATTAATCAATATTAAATTCTACACCCCCAACCATCTTTAAACATCAACAAAAATTATTTGATATTAAAATACCACTCACAAAAATAAACAAACTAAATAAACACAATTAATAGCCAACAATAAAAGATGCAGGGGAAAAACAAAATCTACTTCGAGGCACACTATCAAAACTAATATAAAATGATCTACTACACATCTATATATAACCAACCCCCACTAATGACCTTAAACGAAAAAAATTCTCACTGGAAATGGATAAAGAAAACACAGGATTACCTAAAACAATCTTCTCCACATCTTCAAATGATTTTTTTTATTATCATCATAAAAATCCAAACAATTGCCAACCCAATTAAAACTAGGACCCTTTAACGATAGACGATTAGCATTAAATTAAAAAAATATAACCAAGTATCATAACTTTCAATACCATAAAAGCAAATTACCGACATCCGTTCCAGACAAAAAGCCCTAAAACTCGGCATTGGTCAAATAACTGATTACACCCCGTACCGTAAGAATTATTTACATAATGAACCCTTAGGGAAGAATGCGATATATATATACATATTTAGTAGATAAATTAAGAACAAATTTAGTTTCACCAATTATAGGAACCCCCACATATCAGTCAGCAAATTAACAAAAAGATTGATTTAACCAATTCCAACGTTCTAACAAAGAAACGCACTTTATGTATCTGGAGATGTCTTCAACATAATTGAAATTCCACTTAGTCCGAGCAGATCACAACCCCATCATACCGACAAAGGAATGAATAATTCGAACAGATACCAATAAACCTGTCACAATCAACAAATCCATTAGAAAACAACACAACCTCCCAGCAGCTGTAAATTAAATGCTAATGATGCAAAAATACCTAAAAATATTTCGTAAAACAAGAGTATTTTAGTTAAATATACAAAAATATTATTCAGTATTGGAATACACAATGAATAACACAAATTTGAGTAGAGAAAGATAAATATTTCTAATTACACATGTGTGACTTTGAATTTACATCACCTGCCCGAATAGAGTGTCTTATATATGGATAGTAAAGTCGTCGCGTCCATACAAATGCATTTCTCACATACGTATGTATATAGTCACCGCGCTTATGTGCGAACTACTACGGCGGATTCAACCCTTCGCATACATACATAGGGTAGACAGGTAGTCATTTGCTGACCGTCATTATTTTTAGTCCCATCGCTTCGTATATATAATGCATCATTATTAGAGGTTCCTAATAGATGAATTTTATTCATAAATATGGGGATGTTTAAAATGAAAAATAGGAAGTATACATATTCTCTTTATTTATTAATGTATACAAGATATATTTATTTATAACATTTTTATATATTTATTTTAGCAATATTTATCACCAACGCATACTCTCTAAATCGGATTTTGATTTTTTCAATTTCGGATATAAACCTCATAATTCTAATGTTCAACAAGTCATTCTTCTGTCTAAGAACCCACCGCCTGCTTTAGGAAATTGCCGCAAATGCCAACAAATTGACGAATAGCCTCATATCTTTTTATTTATACGTACATATATTGTGAATTATTACACTAATTATAAAACAAAATTAATTATAGATAGACAAACATTATACAGGTATATTGCAAACATGTAATGCTAAGATAATCAGAGTGATATATACATACATGTAAAGAAATTTATAATTTATTCAATCTCTTATTAAAAGAGTTATTAATATTTTTCAAATGAATACCTGACAGTGGTGGAAAACTGTTGAAATTTGGATAGATTAATAGTTACATATGCGAGCTTCAGAATAGCTTCTGAACATGTTGGGTTGTAATTTGGTATACAATAAAAGGCAGCGGGGAACTGAACCGCCTCCCAAAAAAAGGTATTTAATATTAAAATCGTCGATTCCCCATCACAGAAAAATAGTGTATCATACAATGGAAAAAATTAGATTTTAGCTCTCGGTAATTTATCTTACCTCGAGCTAAAATCTAATTTTTTCCATTGTATAATACACTATTTTTCTGTGATGGGAAAACGACGATTTAATATTAAATACCTTTTTTTTGGGAGGCGGTTCAGTTCCCCGCTGCCTTTTATTGTATACCAAATTACAACCCAACATGTTCAGAAGCTATTCTGAAGCTCGCATATGTAACTATTAATCTATCCAAATTTCAACAGTTTTCCACCACTGTCAGGTATTCATTTGAAAAATATTAATAACTCTTTTAATAAGAGATTGAATAAATTATAAATTTCTTTACATGTATGTATATATCACTCTGATTATCTTAGCATTACATGTTTGCAATATACCTGTATAATGTTTGTCTATCTATAATTAATTTTGTTTTATAATTAGTGTAATAATTCACAATATATGTACGTATAAATAAAAAGATATGAGGCTATTCGTCAATTTGTTGGCATTTGCGGCAATTTCCTAAAGCAGGCGGTGGGTTCTTAGACAGAAGAATGACTTGTTGAACATTAGAATTATGAGGTTTATATCCGAAATTGAAAAAATCAAAATCCGATTTAGAGAGTATGCGTTGGTGATAAATATTGCTAAAATAAATATATAAAAATGTTATAAATAAATATATCTTGTATACATTAATAAATAAAGAGAATATGTATACTTCCTATTTTTCATTTTAAACATCCCCATATTTATGAATAAAATTCATCTATTAGGAACCTCTAATAATGATGCATTATATATACGAAGCGATGGGACTAAAAATAATGACGGTCAGCAAATGACTACCTGTCTACCCTATGTATGTATGCGAAGGGTTGTATCCGCCGTAGTAGTTCGCACATAAGCGCGGTGACTATATACATACGTATGTGAGAAATGCATTTGTATGGACGCGACGACTTTACTATCCATATATAAGACACTCTATTCGGGCAGGTGATGTAAATTCAAAGTCACACATGTGTAATTAGAAATATTTATCTTTCTCTACTCAAATTTGTGTTATTCATTGTGTATTCCAATACTGAATAATATTTTTGTATATTTAACTAAAATACTCTTGTTTTACGAAATATTTTTAGGTATTTTTGCATCATTAGCATTTAATTTACAGCTGCTGGGAGGTTGTGTTGTTTTCTAATGGATTTGTTGATTGTGACAGGTTTATTGGTATCTGTTCGAATTATTCATTCCTTTGTCGGTATGATGGGGTTGTGATCTGCTCGGACTAAGTGGAATTTCAATTATGTTGAAGACATCTCCAGATACATAAAGTGCGTTTCTTTGTTAGAACGTTGGAATTGGTTAAATCAATCTTTTTGTTAATTTGCTGACTGATATGTGGGGGTTCCTATAATTGGTGAAACTAAATTTGTTCTTAATTTATCTACTAAATATGTATATATATATCGCATTCTTCCCTAAGGGTTCATTATGTAAATAATTCTTACGGTACGGGGTGTAATCAGTTATTTGACCAATGCCGAGTTTTAGGGCTTTTTGTCTGGAACGGATGTCGGTAATTTGCTTTTATGGTATTGAAAGTTATGATACTTGGTTATATTTTTTTAATTTAATGCTAATCGTCTATCGTTAAAGGGTCCTAGTTTTAATTGGGTTGGCAATTGTTTGGATTTTTATGATGATAATAAAAAAAATCATTTGAAGATGTGGAGAAGATTGTTTTAGGTAATCCTGTGTTTTCTTTATCCATTTCCAGTGAGAATTTTTTTCGTTTAAGGTCATTAGTGGGGGTTGGTTATATATAGATGTGTAGTAGATCATTTTATATTAGTTTTGATAGTGTGCCTCGAAGTAGATTTTGTTTTTCCCCTGCATCTTTTATTGTTGGCTATTAATTGTGTTTATTTAGTTTGTTTATTTTTGTGAGTGGTATTTTAATATCAAATAATTTTTGTTGATGTTTAAAGATGGTTGGGGGTGTAGAATTTAATATTGATTAATTTTTGTTTAAGGTGATGGATGATCAAAATTCAGATTCAACATTAACTTTGCCGTCTGTTGATACAGACAATGGTTATGAATCTCGTGGTTCGGGTGACATTGTGGTTGATGTGTACCGAGATGATGGATATGGACGTCATCAATTGATAGCTATTAATAATATGTGCGTGATTGCTGCTGGCTTCGTGCGAGTGCATGAAGGGGGTGATGATATATTATGCACGATGTGCTATTATTCTGCACCTCTGCGGGAAATATATCGACACAGGGTGCTGAGCCATTTTGTGCTTAATTTACTCATGATAGGTGAGTTTTATGAAAAAAAGAGATGTAAAATATTATTCGGTATATATTTTTTTTAAGAATATGAAATAATCAGATGCGAGCGATGTTCTGAAAGGATTAGTTTGGTGATCCCCCCGATACTTTGCCCAATCTGTCACCCGCATTAGGTATGTGAAACTAATTGTATTCCTATAATTGCGGTCGAAAAAAGATATTCAAACATATACCATATAAGATAAAATTCTTGATAGGATTGTGTTTCTTCTTTCAGTTAACCTGATGGGGTTAGTTCTGAAGCATGTCGGAATGGCGACTGATATTTACATGCAAAATGGTTTGGATTGTGTATAACAAAACACAGCTATAAAAGGTAGAAACATTTTGAAATAGTATATATTTATTTTAGTTTTAATATTTATCTGTTGTGAGACTTAGTATGTTTTCTTTCTCACCCTTTTCAAATATTATAAGAAAGTTAACTAAATCAATTTAAGAATTTATGTTATTTAAAAATTGAGATTAAGCAAGGAAATCTGTTGTAAATGAGGGAATTAATAATAATTTTTTGCCTTAAATATTGATAAATAGTGGGCTATCTGTTGTAAATGGAAATAACTAATAATTTTTTTCTTAAATAGTAGGCTTACCAAACATGAATTAGTTTTTATTAGGCATAAACTATGTTTTTGTGTAAAAACCTCTAAATTTCATATTAAAAGCCGCTCGTCAAGCATATTTCTTCTAATGATAGTACAAAAAACATGAACTGTAAAAAGATAGTATATATTTTATCTGTTGTGAGACTTAGTATGTTTTCTTTCTCACTCCACAAATACCGCAAACAAAATTGCGGTGGAGGGTATTCACATGCCGCTTCATGTTGTCGCGCCGGGTGAAGGATTTTCCGCAAATGATGCAATTCATTCTATGAAAAACAAATTAAAAATAATTTATATTGGGCTTACCAAACATGATTTTTCAAATGTTTTAAGTGTATTGCATTGAATTTTATGTAATTTCAATATTAAATAATTGAAAGCGAGTATTTATTATACTACTGTTGTTCAGTGGTTAATATTTAATGAAAAGTATATTTCTTGTAATGATATAAAAACTATTTGTAAATACAATGTCATCCAAATAAAATAGAATTTATAATAATGTTTCGTGATAGGTTTTGCTATTTTTCTCAAATTATAAAGTGCTTTAAAATGTAATACATTCGCTGTTGTACAAAAATGCATGATGTGTGAAAAGATGGACTCATTTTATGAATTTATGTTAATTCAAATTGATATTAAACATGGGGTATCTGTAAATGTAAAAATGATGATAATTTTTAACTCTTAAATATTGATAAATAGCTTGGCAAACATCAATTTTTCAATTGTTTTTAAGCGATGAACAAGTATATATTTATTATTTTGCAAATCTTTTGGTTAGAACGTTAATACTGTCTTTATATTAGTTTTTTGTGTATACTGCTGTTGTTCAGTGGTTAATATTTAATGAAAAGCATATTTCTTGTAATGATATAAAAACTATTTGTAAATACAATGTCATCCAAATAAAATAGAATTCCATGTTTTTAAAATGTGATTTATAATAATGTTTCGTGTGAAGCGTACCTTGTTTAATGTTTTTATTCTCTTTTTTAATACTATGTGCACATTGTGTTTCAAAATTAGTTTTATTAGGCATAAACTATGTTTTTGTGTAAAAAACCCCTAAATTTCATATTAAAAGCTGTACCTCAGGCATATTTCTTCTAATGACAGTACTAAACATGAAGTGTAAAAAGATAGTACATATTTTATCTGTTGTGGGACTTAGTATGTTTTCTTTTTCAACCTTTTTTAAATATTATAAGAAAGTTAACTAAATCAATTTAAGAATTTATGTTATTTAAAATTGGGATTAAACTGGGGTATCTCTAAAATGGAAATATTTAATGCTATGGCTATTTTTCATATGTATAGTGTTTTGTCAAAAAGTTTTGATTGCTGAAAAAAAAGTGGGTAATAAAAATTTTGATAGACCATGTATCTCAGCTCTATCGTTTTACTGCATTGTTATATTGCACTATATGGATCATCTCGAGAACATTCCTTGCCTTTGCATTTGATTGTTTTGTTTAAATTTTGATATTTGTGAAATTGAAAGTATGGTTGAGGTTTGTTTGATGTGTGTAGTTGTTTTATTTTTAATAAATTGTTTTCTTAAAAATATGTTGTTCCTTTTTATTTTATAATATAGATATATTAAATAAGGTGACTATCAAGTTTTTTTTGTGTATACTGCTGTTGTTCAGTGGTTAATATTTAATGAAAAGCATATTTCTTGTAATGATATAAAAACTATTTGTAAATACAATGTCATCCAAATAAAATAGAATTCCATGTTTTTAAAATGTGATTTATAATAATGTTTCGTGTGAAGCGTACCTTGTTTAATGTTTTTATTCTCTTTTTTAATACTATGTGCACATTATGTTTCAAAATTAGTTTTATTAGGCATAAACTATGTTTTTGTGTAAAAAACCCCTAAATTTCATATTAAAAGCTGTACCTCAGGCATATTTCTTCTAATGACAGTACTAAACATGAAGTGTAAAAAGATAGTACATATTTTATCTGTTGTGGGACTTAGTATGTTTTCTTTTTCAACCTTTTTTAAATATTATAAGAAAGTTAACTAAATCAATTTAAGAATTTATGTTACTTAAAATTGGGATTAAACTGGGGTATCTCTAAAATGGAAATATTTAATGCTATGTCTATTTTTCATATGTATAGTGTTTTGTCAAAAGTTTTGATTGCTGAAAGAGTGGGTAATAAAAATTTTGATAGACCATGTATCTCAGCTCTATCGTTTTACTGCATTGTTATATTGCACTATATGGATCATCTCGAGAACATTCCTTGCCTTTGCATTTGATTGTTTTGTTTAAATTTTGATATTTGTGAAATTGAAAGTATGGTTGAGGTTTGTTTGATGTGTGTAGTTGTTTTATTTTTAATAAATTGTTTTCTTAAAAATATGTTGTTCCTTTTTATTTTATAATATAGATATATTAAATAAGGTGACTATCACAGCGGTGTCGACTTATTTCTTGTAGTGATATATATAAAAGTATGTATGTATACTTATAGATGAAAATAATTATTATAAGTCTATCAATTTATTCATATGAGGATTAGAGTGTCTATGTATTTATGTATGTGGTATTAAATATCTAGGTCTTCTATGGAGAGAATGATGTTTATTACCTATATAACTTTACCTATGGATTTATATGTCATAATTGTTTATCGTTGTATTTCGTTTAATGTTTTTCCCTATGATTGATATGCTACATATTAGCTATAATTCACCTACAAAATGTGGTTATTATTTTTTAATAAATTGTTTTTCTTAAAATATGTTGTTCCTTTTTATTTTATGATAAGATATATTAAATAAGGCTACTATCATAGAGGTGTTGATAGCGATCAAACGTTGTGGTTTCCATTAGAAAACGTGTTTAGATCTGTTAGAAATATGCTGGTAAGCTCGATATCAAGCTTTTTGAACTGTTAGGCTGCACAAATACATTTCATTTATGTGTCTATCACTGAATGTATGATTTGAATGTATTGTTTTGGAATGATGGCTTTTAAAGAGAATGATTTGATAGTGGTTTTAATAGATTGATGCCTGATGCCACCTTAGTTTATTAGATTTTTGGCGGTCATCTTGGATTCACCATCTTGCTTTTCTAAAATCCCTACTTTGAAACGTCCTGTATATTCATACTTGGTTGCTATGTTATCCAGTATCATACTGTATATTTATTTTATGATTTGAGATGGTATGCTGATGTCAGATATAAATCCTCGGTGGTGGTGTTTGAAAGTATGTTGGGTTTGAGCTAGATGTATCTTCCTAAGTTGATCTGGTGTTGTGGCGTTTTGAAACTATGTTGGGTGGTTGTTGTTGTGATGCGTGATACGGAGTTGGGTATTTTCTAGAAGTTGAGTTTATATTTTGATCGATCATATTGATAGTCGGCTATTTCGCCTGACGTCACCTTAGTTTATTAGATTTTTGGGGGCCATCTTGGATTCGCCATCTTGCTTTTCTAAAAATCCCTACCTTTGAAACATCCTGTATATTCATACTTGGTTGCTATCTCGTCCAGTAGCATACTGTATATTTATTTTATAATTTTGAAATGGTATGCTGATGTCAGATATAAATCCTCGGTGGTGGTGTTTGAAAGTATGTTGGGTTTGAGCTAGATGTATCTTCCTAAGTTGATCTGGTGTTGGGTTGTTGTTGTGATGTGTGATACGGAGTTGGGTATTTTATAGAAGTTGAGTTTATATTTTGATCGATCATATTAAAAATTGAGGGGATGGAACACGAACCTAGAAATCAAAACTATTATGTGGTGTTCTGTTCCACTTCATTGAAGTGAATAAAGTACGAACAGTGGAGGGGATGGAACGGAACATGAGTATATAGGTTTTGAAATAATGGAACACGTTCCAGTATTCCAGTTGCTACATGTGTCTCGTGTTCCAGTGACGTCACAAGGTTTATATTTTCGGATGTCTCCCAGCGTAACTAGTGAGCAATTACGACATTCCTGGCGGTATGGATGTACCCATTCAACCGGAGAATATTATTTATCTAGACGAAAACAATGTACTGTATGTTTACGTTACCGAGAAATTAATAAAACAACTCTTTGGGATTTTACTCTCAGACGAAATACTATACACAGTCCTAGTTTTTGTATGAATTGCATGACTATGCGAATACACAAATATTATTGGGTAGAAACTGGGGAATTATGTGTCTATGAAAAGCCTCTGGAGAAGCGCAAAAAAACTAATTGGATGCGTTTTCTATTTACAGGCAGAAAACATGACGGGTAAATAGCGCAACTTTACAATGTATATAAACAGCAGCTGGTCTTGGAGATATTGTTAATTTAAAATAATATTGTTAATTTATAAATAATAATAAATAAATTGTTTTTCTTAAAAAATATATTGTTTGTTTTATTTTATTTTATAAGATATACATTTCAAGCATGCGGCTATCACAGGAGCAGACAGCCGTTGCGGTTTCCGCTGGAAACATGTTTAGACCTGTTTGAAGTACATTGAGAAGCGCGATAGCAAGCCGGGTAATTTATTCAGGAATTCTCTAGAAGCAAAGACCATCTTGATGGTCCGCCATTTTGTCTGACGTCACCTTAGTTTGGCTAGTGACCGTGAGAGGATGCTACATTATGGCAATCATGAGAGATGCCATTTCTTGGTTAGTGGCTGTGAGAGGGCGTCACATTGGGTTGGTAATGATGAAATCTGCCATTTCTTAGTTTGGTTAGTGGCCGTCAGAGGGCGCCACATTGGGTTGGTAATGATGAAATCTGCAATTTTTAGTTGGGTTGGTAATGATGAAATCTGCAATTTTTAGTTGGGTTGGAGGCCGCGAGGGGGCGCCACATCACTTGGGTTGGTAATGATGGAATCTGCAATTTTTAGTTGGGTTGGTAATGATGAAATCTGCAATTTTTAGTTGGGTTGGCGACCGCGAGGGGGCGCCACATCAGTTGGGTTGGCAGAGGGCGCCACTAGGGCGAGGGGGGTGAGGGGAAACTGGGTGAGAGGGGGAGGAGGTCCCAGAATCGGTATAAGTACCCTACTGATATACATGCAATGTTAAATTTGCATTAAGTAAGTATGGTGGAAACGCGTTACATTCAGTTGCACGTGATACTAGATCCATGACGACTCGCCTTGCATATTGCAGTGACCTTGAGTTTGGTGGTAGATTATAAATAAGTATAATCAAGATCACTTCAAGATTTATTTTAATTAATTGTTACTTTATTTATTTTTATCATGAGGTGTATATAAATATCCATTATGTCAATATTTTGCCAAAATTTAATTTTTATTTACGTTAAATAATATGAGAATGTTAGTATAATTTTTTATAAAAACTATAAGATTAGAATAGCCATAAAATGTTACGTGAAGTATAACGAGAAAGTGTTTTCCCGCACGAAGAATACTGGTACCGGGAGAGATCGATAGTGTGGCTGGGCGAAAACAATATTCTTCGCTAGGTGCATTGGATGAGTCATGAACGTGTAAACAAGTTGATATTTACATGTTTGTTTACCTTTTTCAAAGATTGTTAATACGCTGCTTTCCTGAGTGGCGCAGCACTGCAGCTATGTATTTCTGGAAGTGGAATCGTATCTGCCGAACAGAACCGGGCGTTTTTGTGAAGAAAAATATCTATATAAACCGGGACCGATCAGAAAACGGCAGAGTTGCTTGGTGTAAACCGCACTCAAAAGAGGAAAAAAGGAGAAGGTGGAAACCTCTTCTTCCTCCTAAATGTTATATTAACTTAAAAGTTTATTCATGAATTTGAACTTAGAATATTTTCAAAGAGATTTTTCAATACTTATAAAATTTTCAACAAAATTTAAAACTTGTAATATTTTCCTTAATGACTTTGCTGTACTTATAGAATTTTTCTAACTGAGATGGAACTCAGAATAACTTTATGAATTAGATATCGTTTAATTTTAGAGCTCAATTCACATTGAAACTTGTAATCATTTTAGAAATAATTATTTATGTATGGAACAGTTTTATTTAATTAAAACTTTGAGTTTTCTTTTATTTTTCTAGAATGTTTTGTTTTATATGTAGGGTTATTACACCATGTATTATGATAAAACATTTTAGTGACTGTAACGATCAAGTTGAATAGCGTAATAATTTTTTTTTATAAAGATTTTTCTTTACTATTTTATTTACCAGATTAGAGGATTTGTGGTTAATAATTTTGTTTTATGTGTATATAGAATAATTGAACAGTGATCGATTTTTTTAATGATGGATGAGTTTGAAGTAATGTACGAAGAATTAAGGTGATTTGATAATGTTTGTTATAAATGTGTGTATAGTGTTGTACCAATTTTTTTTTGAGTGGTGTTTTGTATTGGAATCTCAAAGGAAGGTAAAGTTTTATTTTCATATATATATTTTCTTTTATGTATATCAAGTATATTTTATAGTACTTGTGTGTTTGATATTAACGTGTTGGGTAATAGATCAGGGATGTGTGCGATGAATTAAGTAGTTGTTTAATTCATAGCATGGAGTCCTGGTGAATCCTTAAAACACGAATTAGTCTTGGTGGTACTGTGTTGGGAACGAGAAAAGGCACCAGGCAGAACTAATCAGGGCTGAGTTAATTAATTAAATGCACAAAGACTTTTATTTTTTTTTATTAAATTTAAAATTTATATATATACCTTAAGGGGTGAGCACATGGTGGTGTATGTTCGGGTTGTGTCGGACGAGTTAAAAAGCATACTCGTAGGTTGGAACTTTGGGGTACCTACCAGTGTGAATTTGCTTTCTGATGGTACTGTCTTGGGAGCGAGCAAAGGCGCCAGGCAGGACTAATTAGGGCAAAGCCACTCCCTTAATGTTTATATTTTTCTTTTGTAAATAATAAATTGCGTAATTTTTGGTTATTCATATTCCAGTACAATCCATCATATGCGATAAATTTTATTTTATTAAAGATGTTGATTGTTTACATGTATCTATGACAAATATAAATCATGATAATCACGTTTATATTTAAAATATAAAATTTTCTCGACGTTATGCTTTCATTTATTTTAATTTCTTTTTTATATTGACTAGTTGATTATGATATGTGTAGTTTTAGATGATGTTTTGAAATATTAATTTTTTTTTTGTAAATATATATATTTGTGTAATTTAAAATTTCTAATTCTTTAATATTTATTTTAAATAAATTAGATGATAAGATTTATTTTGCATTTTATTTTCTTTACCTGACCTGGTGATAATTAAAGAGCATTCAAATTGATTGGAGAATTTATTTATATTTTCTGCCCCTGAGAGAACATTTTCTTTAATCATTCTAAACTGAGCTAGTTAAATGTAAAATTGCCTAACCTACTATTTAGCAGAAAATTTGTTGTATCTTAGTCTAGCATAAGGCCTAGCACTAGGATGCATGCTTGATTCTTACCTACTCATTGATTGAATAATTTAAATTATTTTATATAAACCTCAATTTGTAAGAGTCACAGCATATTTATATGGCACCCAACGTCATGGGGCAATTTTGCATTTTTATACTAATTAGATAAAAATTAATTAATTATTTAATATTCAAATAGGTGTGTAATTAAAGGGAGGTATTTTCACCTTTAAGTGCATTTGAATAATTAATAAGTGCAATTCACAAATAAATTTTGTCAAGTTTGATTTACTCTTTCTCCATAAATAAGTCTCTTTTGGTGCCAGGACAGATAAAGTAAATATGTCTGAGAATAAAGGTGAGGGTGAAAATTCTGAAAGTGGTACAAGTACCAAATATTTATTTGAAACATACAGGGAACCACAAGGTATTTCCTCTGTGACAGACTCAGAAAGAACTCTACCTCTTGATGAGGATGAAAATGTAGTAATTGAAACGAAAGAAATACCAGGTGGAGACAGATTCGATTTTCTATTTGAAAAACTTTTCTGTAAATTGGAATGTGACAAGATAGAGATGAATAAAAAGTTAGATGAGAATAAAGTACAAATACAAACAGAAATGAATAAGAAGTTAGATGAAAATAAAACTGAAATGAACAAGAAGTTTCAAGAAAATAAAGAAGAGATGAATAGAAATAAAATAGAGATACAAACTGTGGTGAAGTCGATAAATGAGAAGATTGACGAAAGGATTAAAGCTTGTAGAATGGAAATGTCAGCAATGAATGAGAAATTAAAGGAAGATGTGAAACAAAGTGTTACACAGATCAATGAAAAAATTGAAGCAAATGAAAAGAAGTGCAAGGATAGCAGTAATTTTTTAATAGATGAAATGAATCAGAGGGCCTGTGTAACAAAAGAAAACTTTAAACTGATGGAAGAAAAGATTGGGGGACAAGATGAGAAAATACAACTTTTGGAACTGAAGGTGGACAGTAGTGCCATGTCAGTTCAGAAAGATGTTAAAAATTTAACAAGTAAGTTTGAAGACTGTAGGATTAAATATGGAACATGCACAGACTCTCTTTTAAAGCTACAGGATATGACATTAAATTGTCAAGATACGATAAAGAATTTGAAAACGAGGGTTGAACAAGGTACAATTACACCTTGTGTTGTGCCGCAACAGGTATCACTTGGTACAGAAAATATACCAAAATTTTCTGGATATAATAAAGATAACCCAATGGCATTTCTCAAAACCATTAAGACATATATTCGTGGTATTAATGATGATATGTCAAAATTACATTTCATGAGAGGGTGTCTTAGAGATTATGCATTACTATGGTACGATATGGTAATTGATGAGGTACAGACGTATTAAGAATTAGAAAACATGTTTATCAGACAATACTGGGGACAAACTCAGCAAAGACGCATCAGACATGACCTCACATTTGGAAAATATCGTTCCATCACATCTAGAGAGAATTATGTTATTAGGAAATATTCTTTCTTGAAACATATACAAGCTGTGATCCAGGAGTGTGACATTGTTACACAATTAGCTAATCATTTCGAGCATGAGGTAGTACAAGCAGTTGCTTTACAGGGTATAGACACCGTTGAGCAACTCTTGGAATGGGTAAAGCGTCTAGATGACGTGGAAGATAGGAGTGTGTCTCAGAATAGAAATGGATATAAAGCAGGTAACAATGGTAATCACTATAATACTCAGCAAAGATATAATGGTAATTACTACAATAATCAACAAAGATACAATGGTAATCGGTATCAAAATAATAGTTATCAAAGAGAGAGAATAGATAATGGAAACAACAAAAATATGAGTAGTAATAGTAGCAACAATAATAATAATTGGAAACAAGAGGGTTATACAGGAAAGAAATATGGTAGAAATGAAACAGAAAATGCCAGAGGAGTTAATAATGTAATAATCGAAAGAAAAGAAGATAGAAGAGAAGCTGCAATGAAAGACGAGTCAAGAGGAGCAATAAAGAAGGAAGTAAAGAATGTTCCTATAATTGAAGAATTTAAGGACCTGGATTTTTGGTAGGTCCAACCAAAGGGAAAAAGAAGAAACAACGAAGCAAGAGAAACGTCGTAGATTTAAGTAATATAACCATTGAATTTCCACTGGTAGATGTTAAAGTAGGGGATGTATATGGGGTAGCTGTAATAGATACTGAATTAGAATTATCACTTTTAGATGGTGGTTTATTTGATAAAAGGTTTGAAAAATTAGGTTTTTACAAGCAAGATAATGTATTTTGTATAAATATAGAGATGGGTGATGTAGAACTTGTAACACAGTTTATTGTTACACCAAGATTAAAATATTGCTGTGTACTTGGGATGGATTTTTTGAGTCTATATACGTCAAAATTGGAGAGGGAAAAGAAAACCTTACACAATAATAAAGTAAACATGTCTTGGGACAAAGGTGCTCAAGATGAAAAAATTTTAGTTAATAATTCAATAATTGATAATTTTGATAGGGACCTCACTTTAAATATAAATAATGATAGTTTGATTGACAAGGAAAAATGTTCACGCCATGTGGATGATCTTCAAAGGGAAGAGTCCATGTTTGTTACGGGTGACACAAAATATAGATGTACACACCATGTGGAGGGTCTTCAGAAGAAAGACGCCACGATTAATATGGGTGACATAGAAAATAAATGTGCACGCCGAAATTTTATTATGGGTGACAAAAATTTGATTTGCAACAAACAGTTAAATAATGATGATGTGAGGGATCCTTTGACAAAAGATATTAAATTATTTAATAGTAATATAGATTTAGCAGTAGGCAATGACAATTGTTTTAAAACAAAAACGACTCATCCATTTTCCCATAAGCAGAAATTAAGTGTCAAGTTTAAAATAAAAAAATTGTTAAAAGATGAAATTATAGAAAATTTAGTATATAACTTAATGAACCCCATCACAGTAATAATTAAGAAATATTTAGATTGTTTAGAAAACATTAAGAGTAGTAAATTAAGTTTATGCTTATTTCAATCAATAAAACAACAGCTACAACTCCCCAAATTAATAGAAACATTATTGTCAATAAGTACTAATGCAAAGTGGTTTGTAAATGTTAATTCTCTTTGGTTGGTACAGCTATATAAATGTTTCATGAAATTATATCCAATAGTGGTAAATTTATTAGTGGATTTAATTAAAATTGTTCATAAGGAACAAAATATTTTACATTATGGGTATGTAAAGCCAGTACAACACATATTAAACCCACATGATGAAAATGTGTCACATCATGTGAATGATAAAATGATTTTAGAAGAGGGTGTGAAATTTAAATGGACCCATGGGAGAATAGAGGCTTTGGATGCAGTTAAGAGGTACCCACAACCCAGAAATTTGAAAATGTTACAAAGTTTTCCAAAAATAGTGGACTACAATAGCCACTTCATTTTAAGGAAATCAATCAATACAATTACAATATTTGTAATACCAATGAAAGATGTAAAATTTAAAGAATTTAAATGCACTTTTGTATATATAATAATAGATGGTTTAATTATTTTATGTGTTTTAAATGTTATTTGTTTGAACTTTCTTGTTATGACAGGAGTAAAGTTTAAAATAAACTCCAAAAGTTTTGCATATAATTTTGAACTCGACCCTGAGTAATATAGCAGGGAAAAGATAGAATCAAGAGGTTATAAAACACTTGAGGATACGAACCCATGAAAACTACGTAGGTTGTAAGAATGAATTGAACTTACCTCTGATTTGTATATAGATATAGATAGAATAAGCATATTATAGGGAACTTTCATGTCTCTATGTTTTATATTTTTTTTTTTTTTTGGTAGGTGGAAAATTCTTTATGGACATCAAGTGCTAGGTCTATTGCTACTTGATAGTGTGGGACTCCCAGTCGACGTGTGCAGTAACTGGTATACCCACTAAAAACCACCCTGTGGCGTTTCTCCTTAGACATCCATGGAACCGTCTTCTTAGACTTCAACATCATGAATGCCCTGAGTTAGCTATCTGCTCCTCACTCACTTTAGCTTCTAAACTGATCTCATTCTTTCCTCCTCTTCCTTAGTTTTTATAATTGTCTTAATCATCCTATGCAAAATGCCCCAGTTCTCTCTAGATTGTAACATTTCATCGACTAAGTTATCCACAGTTGTTTCCGTTCCTAAAGCGATCCTCATGCGCTCCCTTATCGCATTCCAGCGACCACAGATAAAGATTGCATGTTCGACCGTATCGGTGTTTCCACAGTATATGCATGCGTCATCCTCCAACTTTCCCATCCTTCTCAGATATTCTCTAAATACCCCATGTCCCGTCAGAGCTTTTGTGAGATAGAAATCCACGTCTTTATGTTCACATTTATTCCATTTTCCTATGTCTGGTATCAACCTCTTGGTCCATTGTCCTTTGGTTTTATTCTTATTCCATCTCTCCTGCCACATCTTATGTGTACGTTCCTTGGCTTCTCTGTATGTCATATCTTGGTTATTACCACATTTACGCAGCCTCTCCTGCACCAGTAGGTCTAACGGTGGAACCCCTGCTATAACCTGCAGAGCCGCCGTGGAGGCGGTCCTGTATGCCATAGCCGCTCTAATCAGGACCTTCCTTTGCGCCTTTTCCATCAGGAGAAAATTTCTTTCAACCTTCATTGCCTTTCCCCATATTTGTGCCCCATATAGTAGTATCGAATGCACTACGGCCACCAACAGTCTCCTTTTATATATATTGGGTCCTCCGACATTGGGCAATATGCGCTGTAGTTTTCCTATTCTTTCTTCAGCTTTTCCCGTCACCCTAACTAGGTGCTCTCTAAAGGTGACTTTTGTATCAAAATATACACCCAAATATCTGATGGTTTCTTTCGGTACTATATCTACTTTGTTGACCTTGAATACTAAACCATCTCTCTTCCGTCTCTGCGTCACAACAAGAGCCTCCGTCTTCTCCGGTGCTAGAGTGAGTTCCTTTTGTGTCATCCATCTCTCCACCCGCCTCAAATTCTCATTTGTAAAGCTCATCAGCTCGTTCTTGCTATTTGCGGTAACAATCATAGCCAGGTCATCAGCAAATCCGATGAGTTTTGCTTTACCAAGTAGCTCCAATTCCAATACGTCATTGTACAAGACGTTCCACAGAGTAGGGCCGAGAACGGATCCCTGTGGCACTCCTGCTCTCACTGCCATCTTTCTGCACCTTGTTGCTTGCATACTCCGTTCTCTAAGATATTAACTTAAAAGTTTATTCATGAATTTGAACTTAGAATATTTTCAAAGAGATTTTTCAATACTTATAAAATTTTCAACAAAATTTAAAACTTGTAATATTTTCCTTAATGACTTTGCTGTACTTATAGAATTTTTCTAACTGAGATGGAACTCAGAATAACTTTATGAATTAGATATCGTTTAATTTTAGAGCTCAATTCACATTGAAACTTGTAATCATTTTAGAAATAATTATTTATGTATGGAACAGTTTTATTTAATTAAAACTTTGAGTTTTCTTTTATTTTTCTAGAATGTTTTGTTTTATATGTAGGGTTATTACACCATGCATTATGATAAAACATTTTAGTGACTGTAACGATCAAGTTGAATAGCGTAATAATTTTCTTTTATAAAGATTTTTCTTTACTATTTTATTTACCAGATTAGAGGATTTGTGGTTAATAATTTTGTTTTATGTGTATATAGAATAATTGAACAGTGATCGAATTTTTTAATGATGGATGAGTTTGAAGTAATGTACGAAGAATTAAGGTGATTTGATAATGTTTGTTATAAATGTGTGTATAGTGTTGTACCAATTTTTTTTGAGTGGTGTTTTGTATTGGAATCTCAAAGGAAGGTAAAGTTTTATTTTCATATATATATTTTCTTTTATGTATATCAAGTATATTTTATAGTACTTGTGTGTTTGATATTAACGTGTTGGGTAATAGATCAGGGATGTGTGCGATGAATTAAGTAGTTGTTTAATTCATAGCATGGAGTCCTGGTGAATCCTTAAAACACGAATTAGTCTTGGTGGTACTGTGTTGGGAGCGAGAAAAGGCGCCAGGCAGAACTAATCAGGGCTGAGTTAATTAATTAAATGCACAAAACTTTTATTTTTTTTTATTAAATTTAAAATTTATATATATACCTTAAGGGGTGAGCACATGGTGGTGTATGTTCGGGTTGTGTCCGACGAGTTAAAAAGCATACTCGTAGGGTGGAACTTTGGGGTACCTACCAGTGTGAATTTGCTTTCTGATGGTACTGTCTTGGGAGCGAGCAAAGGCGCCAGGCAGGACTAATTAGGGCAAAGCCACTCCCTTAATGTTTATATTTTTTTTTGTAAATAATAAATTGCGTAATTTTTGGTTATTCATATTCCAGTACAATCCATCATATGCGATAAATTTTATTTTATTAAAGATGTTGATTGTTTACATGTATCTATGACAAATATAAATCATGATAATCACGTTTATATTTAAAATATAAAATTTTCTCGACGTTATGCTTTCATTTATTTTAATTTCTTTATTATATTGACTAGTTGATTATGATATGTGTAGTTTTAGATGATGTTTTGAAATATTAATTTTTTTTTTGTAAATATATATATTTGTGTAATTTAAAATTTCTCATTCTTTAATATTTATTTTAAATAAATTAGATGATAAGATTTATTTTGCATTTTATTTTCTTTACCTGACCTGGTGATAATTAAAGAGCATTCAAATTGTTTGGTGAATTTATTTATATTTTCTGCCCCTGAGAGAACATTTTCTTTAATCATTCTAAACTGAGCTAGTTAAATGTAAAATTGCCTAACCTACTATTTAGCAGAAAATTTGTTGTATCTTAGTCTAGCATAAGGCCTAGCACTAGGATGCATGCTTGATTCTTACCTACTCATTGATTGAATAATTTAAATTATTTTATATAAACCTCAATTTGTAAGAGTCACAGCAATATGTTGCCGGATCTATTTTTATTTCTGTCAGTGACATTTGATATAACCAAAGAAAAAAATTATTCACAATACAAAAAGTATAACGTAATATATTTAGTAATTGAAATGCTCTAAAACTTCAGTTTTTCTCAACTTATTTATTATATTGATTTAGATTGTCGAAAAACCTTAAATGTTTCATAACGTATCCATAATATAATTTAAAATAAGCAATACTTATGCTATTCACATTAAATTTATCACATGATTATAGAAAACTTTGTAAAAAGCCTCGACTGTTTACAGAAACCTTTCGGCATTATATTCAATGGACGCAAATAAATAATAAATACACTTCTTAGAAGCACTGTTTTAAAACAATTTATATCAAAGCAAAAATAAACATGAAAAATTTGACAGGAAGAATATACACAACGCACGTCTTTTTGACAGATATGGTTTATCTGTCAACACCAAATTGAACTATTAGTCTATTAAAAATATGTAATAGAGAAATTTAATATTGATACGGAAATTATGTGTTTATTTGCCATGAATGCGTATATTACGATCAATTTATAAATCTTCTATTTAAGCTAATGAAATAAATGCCCTCAAGTATAATTTAACAAAGTAACTTTTTTTAGTTTCTCTAATACAGTTATGACAACATGTAAACGTCATCGATGACGTGCAACTAAACTGCGTCTCCAGTATACAGGGTATTCCACGAGAGCCGTTCGTTAGAAGTTTTCGTGGTTAGAAAAAACCTAGAATTCTGAAATTTTGGGTTCCAGGGTTATTCAAGATTCTCTTTCATTTTAAAATATTTTCAAGATCACACTACTTGCGGTTATACCGGAAGTCGCCATTAACTTCCTTATTTTAAATAGAACACCCGGTATATTATTTTATTTTTGGATTCCTGAGAAAATTTCATAGTGGGTGTTCATCAGGTTTCCCTATACCTATTTTCAATTTTTTCTTAGATATCTTGATTTTTTTGAAAATTTTGACAGATGTAGCCCTGTTTTGAGCATTGCGCCCTTTAACCAATTTCGATTGGTGGAAAGCGCCTCTGGGGTAGACGGAAGCACAGGAATGATACTTTCGAATGCCATATTGACAACTGATTTATCGCATACAGAGTATCCAAAATTTAATGACCAATTACATCATTTTAAAAGTTGAAAAAGCTCGCTTCTTCAAATGGGACACCCTGTATTTTATTGAATGGCCGGATGCAGAATTTGATTCTGCATCGATTTGCTATAACATTCCCTATACCTATTTCCAGTGGTTTTCTTGTTAATCCAAATTTTTTATTTGAATGTGGTTTTTTGGCAGAAACCGAAACATCGCTTGCCTTTCGAAGCCAAATAATCAATGAAACGGTAAAAAATTTACTTTAATTAGAACATGACATTAGTACATAACATTTAGAACGAAATATAAAATAAAAACAAAAAATTGGAACATAATGACAAAAAATAATAAGAGAATGTAAAATTACAATAATTGTTCTATATGACCTCCATTTTGGTTCAAACACTGAATAACTCTGTCATATACTCCTCGCGAAACAGATCTCCGAAGTTCGTCTGGACTTATATTAGTAAACGCATGGTAAACACGGTTCAATAATTCCTCTCTAGTTTAGGCACAGCAAATTTTTAAATTCGTTCCGACACATCCTTAATTTACATTCAACATGAAATTTCCACCTCTTCGACGGCCTGACAAATGATCACACCCTATCTACTTTGTAGAAGGGGTAGTGCAATAACACCCTGTATGTCAAAATTTGTGCACACGAACCCGTTTAGGCACAGCAAATTTTTAAATTCGTTCCGACACATCCGTAATTTACGTTCAACATGAAATTTCCACCTCTTCGACGGCGTGACAAATGATCACACCCTATCTACTGTGTGGAAGGGGATACTGCAACAACACCCTGTATGTCAAAATTTGTGCACACGAACTCGTTTAGGCGCAGCAAATTTTTAAATTCGTTCCGACACATCGGTAATTTATATTCAACATGAAATTTCCACCCCTTCGACGGCCTGACAAATGATCACAACCTATCCACTTTGTAGAAGGGGATACTGCAATAACACCCTGTACGTCAAAATTTGTGCACACGAACCCGTTTAGGCACAGCAAATTTTTAAATTCGTTCCGACACATCCGTAATTTACATTCAACATGACATTTCCACCCCTTCGACGGCCTGACAAATGATCACACCCTATAGACTTTGTAGAAGGGGATACTGCAATAACACCCTGTATGTCAAAATTTGTGCACACGAACCCGTTTAGGCACAGCAAATCTTTAAATTCGTTCCGACACATCGGTAATTTATATTCAACATGAAATTTCCACCCCTTCGACGGCCTGACAAATGATCACACCCTATAGACTTTGTAGAAGGGGATACTGCAATAACACCCTGTATGTCAAAATTTGTGGACACGAACCCGTTTAGGCACAGCAAATTTTTAAATTCGTTCCGACACATCCGTAATTTATATTCAACATGAAATTTCCACCCCTTCGACGGCCTGACAAATGATCACACCCTATAGACTTTGTAGAAGGGGATACTGCAATAACACCCTGTATGTCAAAATTTGTGCACACGAACCCGGTTGGGCACAGCAAATTTTTAAATTCATTCCGACACATCCTTAATTTATATTCAACATGAAATTTCCACCCCTTCGACGGCCTGACAAATGATCACACCCTATAGACTTTGTAGAAGGGGATACTGCAATAACACCCTGTATGTCAAAATTTGTGCACACGAACCCGTTTAGGCACAGCAAATTTTTAAATTCGTTCCGACACATCCGTAATTTACATTCAACATGAAATTTCCACCCCTTCGACAGCCTGACAAATGATCACACCCTATCTACTTTGTAGAAGGGGATACTGCAATAACACCCTGTATGTCAAAATTTGTGCAAACAAACCCGTTTAGGCACAGCAAAGTTTTAAATTCGTTCCGACACATCCTTAATTTACATTCAACATGAAATTTCCACCTCTTCGACGGCCTGACAAATGATCACACCCTATCTACTTTGTAGAAGGGGATAGTGCAATAACACCCTGTAAGTCAAAATTTGTGCACACGAACCCGTTTAGGCACAGCAAATTTTCGCCTCTTCGACGGCCTCACAAATGATCACACCCTATCTACTTTGTAGAAGGGGATACTGCAATAACACCCTGTACGTCAAAATTTGTGCACACGAACCCGTTTAGGCACAGCAAATTTTTAAACTCGTTCCGACACATCCGTAATTTATATTCAACATGAAATGTCCACCCCTTCGACGGCCTGACAAATGATCACACCCTATAGACTTTGTAGAAGGGGATACTGCAATAACACCCTGTATGTCAAAATTTGTGCACACGAACCCGTTTAGGCACAGCAAATTTTTAAATTCGTTCCGACACATCCGTAATTTATATTCAACATGAAATTTCCCCCCTTCGACGGCCTGACAAATGATCACACCCTATAGACTTTGTAGAAGGGGATACTGCAATAACACCCTGTATGTCAAAATGTGTGCACACGAACCCGTTTAGGCACAGCAAAGTTTTAAATTCGTTCCGATACATCGGTAATTTATATTCAACATGAAATTTCCACCCCTTCGACGGCCTGACAAATGATCACACCCTATCAACTTTGTAGAAGGGGATACTGCAATAACACCCTGTATGTCAAAATTTGTGCACACAAACCCGTTTAGGCACAGCAAAGTTTTAAATTCGTTCCGACACATCGGTAATTTATATTCAACATGAAATTTCCACCTCTTCGACGGCGTGACAAATGATCACACCCTATCTACTGTGTGGAAGGGGATACTGCAACAACACCCTGTATGTCAAAATTTGTGCACACGAACCCGTTTAGGCGCAGCAAATTTTTAAATTCGTTCCGACACATCCATAATTTACATTCAACATGACATTTCCACCCCTTCGACGGCCTGACAAATGATCACACCCTATAGACTTTGTAGAAGGGGATACTGTAATAACACCCTGTACGTCAAAATTTGTGCACACGAACCCGTTTAGGCACAGCAAATTTTTAAATTCGTTCCGACACATCCATAATTTACATTCAACATGACATTTCCACCTCTTTGACGGCCTGACAAATGATCACACCCTATCTACTTTGTAGAAGGGCATACTGCAATAACACCCTGTACGTCAAAATTTGTGCACACGAACCCGTTTAGGCACAGCAAATTTTTAAATTCGCTCCGACACATCCGTAATTTACATTCAACATGAAATTTCCACCTCTTCGACGGCCTGACAAATGATCACACCCTATCTACTTTGTAGAAGGGCATACTGCAATAACACCCTGTATGTCAAAATTTGTGCACACGAACCCGTTTAGGCACAGCAAATTTTTAAATTCGTTCCGACACATCCGTAATTTACATTCAACATGACATTTCCACCCCTTCGACGGCCTGACAAATCATCACACCCTATAGACTTTGTAGAAGGGGATACTGCAATAACACCCTGTATGTCAAAATTTGTGCACACGAACCCGTTTAGGCACAGCAAATCTTTAAATTCGTTCCGACACATCGGTAATTTATATTCAACATGAAATTTCCACCCCTTCGACGGCCTGACAAATGATCACACCCTATAGACTTTGTAGAAGGGGATACTGCAATAACACCCTGTATGTCAAAATTTGTGGACACGAACCAGTTTAGGCACAGCAAATTTTTAAATTCGTTCCGACACATCCGTAATTTATATTCAACATGAAATTTCCACCCCTTCGACGGCCTGACAAATGATCACACCCTATAGACTTTGTAGAAGGGGATACTGCAATAACACCCTGTATGTCAAAATTTGTGCACACGAACCTGTTTGGGCACAGCAAATTTTTAAATTCATTCCGACACATCCTTAATTTATATTCAACATGAAATTTCCACCCCTTCGACGGCCTGACAAATGATCACACCCTATAGACTTTGTAGAAGGGGATACTGCAATAACACCCTGTATGTCAAAATTTGTGCACACGAACCCGTTTAGGCACAGCAAATTTTTAAATTCGTTCCGATACATCCGTAATTTACATTCAACATGAAATTTCCACCCCTTCGACAGCCTGACAAATGATCACACCCTATCCACTTTGTAGAAGGGGATACTGCAATAACACCCTGTATGTCAAAATTTGTGCACACAAACCCGTTTAGGCACAGCAAAGTTTTAAATTCGTTCCGACACATCCTTAATTTACATTCAACATGAAATTTCCACCTCTTCGACGGCCTGACAAATGATCACACCCTATCTACTTTGTAGAAGGGGATAGTGCAATAACACCCTGTAAGTCAAAATTTGTGCACACGAACCCGTTTAGGCACAGCAAATTTTCACCTCTTCGACGGCCTGACAAATGATCACACCCTATCTACTTTGTAGAAGGGGATACTGCAATAACACCCTGTACGTCAAAATTTGTGCACACGAACCCGTTTAGGCACAGCAAATTTTTAAACTCGTTCCGACACATCCGTAATTTATATTCAACATGAAATGTCCACCCCTTCGACGGCCTGACAAATGATCACACCCTATCCACTTTGTAGAAGGGGATACTGCAATAACACCCTGTATGTCAAAATTTGTGCACACAAACCCGTTTAGGCACAGCAAAGTTTTAAATTCGTTCCGACACATCCTTAATTTACATTCAACATGAAATTTCCACCTCTTCGACGGCCTGACAAATGATCACACCCTATCTACTTTGTAGAAGGGGATAGTGCAATAACACCCTGTAAGTCAAAATTTGTGCACACGAACCCGTTTAGGCACAGCAAATTTTCACCTCTTCGACGGCCTGACAAATGATCACACCCTATCTACTTTGTAGAAGGGGATACTGCAATAACACCCTGTACGTCAAAATTTGTGCACACGAACCCGTTTAGGCACAGCAAATTTTTAAACTCGTTCCGACACATCCGTAATTTATATTCAACATGAAATGTCCACCCCTTCGACGGCCTGACAAATGATCACACCCTATAGACTTTGTAGAAGGGGATACTGCAATAACACCCTGTATGTCAAAATTTGTGCACACGAACCCGTTTAGGCACAGCAAATTTTTAAATTCGTTCCGACACATCCGTAATTTATATTCAACATGAAATTCCCCCCTTCGACGGCCTGACAAATGATCACACCCTATAGACTTTGTAGAAGGGGATACTGCAATAACACCCTGTATGTCAAAATTTGTGCACACGAACCCGTTTAGGCACAGCAAAGTTTTAAATTCGTTCCGACACATCGGTAATTTATATTCAACATGAAATTTCCACCCCTTCGACGGCCTGACAAATGATCACACCCTATAGACTTTGTAGAAGGGGATACTGCAATAACACCCTGTACGTCAAAATTTGTGCACACGAACCCGTTTAGGCACAGCAAATTTTTAAATTCGTTCCGACACATACGTAATTTACATTCAACATGAAATTTCCACCTCTTCGACAGCCTGACAAATGATCACACCCTATCAACTTTGTAGAAGGGGATACTGCAATAACACCCTGTATGTCAAAATTTGTGCACACAAACCCGTTTAGGCACAGCAAAGTTTTAAATTCGTTCCGACACATCGGTAATTTATATTCAACATGAAATTTCCACCCCTTCGACGGCCTGACAAATGATCACACCCTATAGACTTTGTAGAAGGGGATACTGTAATAACACCCTGTACGTCAAAATTTGTGCACACGAACCCGTTTAGGCACAGCAAATTTTTAAATTCGTTCCGACACATCCATAATTTACATTCAACATGACATTTCCACCTCTTCGACGGCCTGACAAATGATCACACCCTATCTACTTTGTAGAAGGGCATACTGCAATAACACCCTGTACGTCAAAATTTGTGCACACGAACCCGTTTAGGCACAGCAAATTTTTAAATTCGTTCCGACACATCCGTAATTTACATTCAACATGAAATTTCCACCTCTTCGACGGCCTGACAAATGATCACACCCTATCTACTTTGTAGAAGGGCATACTGCAATAACACCCTGTACGTCAAAATTTGTGCACACGAACCCGTTTAGGCACAGCAAATTTTTAAATTCGTTCCGACACATCCGTAATTTACATTCAACATGACATTTCCACCCCTTCGACGGCCTGACAAATGATCACACCCTATAGACTTTGTAGAAGGGGATACTGCAATAACACCCTGTATGTCAAAATTTGTGCACACGAACCCGTTTAGGCACAGCAAATCTTTAAATTCGTTCCGACACATCGGTAATTTATATTCAACATGAAATTTCCACCCCTTCGACGGCCTGACAAATGATCACACCCTATAGACTTCGTAGAAGGGGATACTGCAATAACACCCTGTATGTCAAAATTTGTGGACACGAACCAGTTTAGGCACAGCAAATTTTTAAATTCGTTCCGACACATCCGTAATTTATATTCAACATGAAATTTCCACCCCTTCGACGGCCTGACAAATGATCACACCCTATAGACTTTGTAGAAGGGGATACTGCAATAACACCCTGTATGTCAAAATTTGTGCACACGAACCCGTTTGGGCACAGCAAATTTTTAAATTCATTCCGACACATCCTTAATTTATATTCAACATGAAATTTCCACCCCTTCGACGGCCTGACAAATGATCACACCCTATAGACTTTGTAGAAGGGGATACTGCAATAACACCCTGTATGTCAAAATTTGTGCACACGAACCCGTTTAGGCACAGCAAATTTTTAAATTCGTTCCGACACATCCGTAATTTACATTCAACATGAAATTTCCACCCCTTCGACAGCCTGACAAATGATCACACCCTATCCACTTTGTAGAAGGGGATACTGCAATAACACCCTGTATGTCAAAATTTGTGCACACAAACCCGTTTAGGCACAGCAAAGTTTTAAATTCGTTCCGACACATCCTTAATTTACATTCAACATGAAATTTCCACCTCTTCGACGGCCTGACAAATGATCACACCCTATCTACTTTGTAGAAGGGGATAGTGCAATAACACCCTGTAAGTCAAAATTTGTGCACACGAACCCGTTTAGGCACAGCAAATTTTCACCTCTTCGACGGCCTGACAAATGATCACACCCTATCTACTTTGTAGAAGGGGATACTGCAATAACACCCTGTACGTCAAAATTTGTGCACACGAACCCGTTTAGGCACAGCAAATTTTTAAACTCGTTCCGACACATCCGTAATTTATATTCAACATGAAATGTCCACCCCTTCGACGGCCTGACAAATGATCACACCCTATAGACTTTGTAGAAGGGGATACTGCAATAACACCCTGTATGTCAAAATTTGTGCACACGAACCCGTTTAGGCACAGCAAATTTTTAAATTCGTTCCGACACATCCGTAATTTATATTCAACATGAAATTTCCCCCCTTCGACGGCCTGACAAATGATCACACCCTATAGACTTTGTAGAAGGGGATACTGCAATAACACCCTGTATGTCAAAATTTGTGCACACGAACCCGTTTAGGCACAGCAAAGTTTTAAATTCGTTCCGACACATCGGTAATTTATATTCAACATGAAATTTCCACCCCTTCGACGGCCTGACAAATGATCACACCCTATAGACTTTGTAGAAGGGGATACTGCAATAACACCCTGTACGTCAAAATTTGTGCACACGAACCCGTTTAGGCACAGCAAATTTTTAAACTCGTTCCGACACATCCGTAATTTATATTCAACATGAAATGTCCACCCCTTCGACGGCCTGACAAATGATCACACCCTATAGACTTTGTAGAAGGGGATACTGCAATAACACCCTGTATGTCAAAATTTGTGCACACGAACCCGTTTAGGCACAGCAAATTTTTAAATTCGTTCCGACACATCCGTAATTTATATTCAACATGAAATTTCCCCCCTTCGACGGCCTGACAAATGATCACACCCTATAGACTTTGTAGAAGGGGATACTGCAATAACACCCTGTATGTCAAAATTTGTGCACACGAACCCGTTTAGGCACAGCAAAGTTTTAAATTCGTTCCGACACATCGGTAATTTATATTCAACATGAAATTTCCACCCCTTCGACGGCCTGACAAATGATCACACCCTATAGACTTTGTAGAAGGGGATACTGCAATAACACCCTGTACGTCAAAATTTGTGCACACGAACCCGTTTAGGCACAGCAAATTTTTAAATTCGTTCCGACACATACGTAATTTACATTCAACATGAAATTTCCACCTCTTCGACGGCCTGACAAATGATCACACCCTATCAACTTTGTAGAAGGGGATACTGCAATAACACCCTGTATGTCAAAATTTGTGCACACAAACCCGTTTAGGCACAGCAAAGTTTTAAATTCGTTCCGACACATCGGTAATTTATATTTAACATGAAATTTCCACCCCTTCGACGGCCTGACAAATGATCACACCCTATAGACTTTGTAGAAGGGGATACTGCAATAACCTGTACGTCAAAATTTGTGCACACGAACCCGTTTAGGCACAGCAAATTTTTAAATTCGTTCCGACACATCCGTAATTTACATTCAACATGAAATTTCTACCCCTTCGACGACCTGACAAATGATCACACCCTACCTACTTTGTAGAAGAGGTTACTGCAATATCACCCTATTGTCAAAATTTGTGCACACAAACTCGTTTAGGATCAGCAAATTTTTAAATTCGTTCCGACACGTTTAGAAATATAAGATTTTGTGTAATGTTTTTTACATTTGCTTGTCAGACCATGTTCTATAAATTAGGGTATATTATTTTGTATTTACGGCCTGACAAATGATCACACCCTACCTACTTTGTAGAAGAGGTTACTGCAATATCACCCTGTTGTCAAAATTTGTGCACACAAACTCGTTTAGGATCAGCAAATTTTTAAATTCGTTCCGACACGTTTAGAAATATAAGATTTTGTGTAATGTTTTTTACATTTGCTTGTCACACCATGTTCTATAAATTAGGGTATATTATTTTGTATTTAGTTGAATTTATTGTTAATTATCATTGTTGCATATTGCGTATATTTTTATTGAGTAATTTTCCTTCAAAACCCTTTTTACCTATTCATTTATATATGACCGGCTATCTACATAATGTAATGTGCCCTATGAGCGTTGCTGGCAATGGCGTTGCTAATTTCACACCATTTTCATAGTTTTAAAATAAAAAGGGTATATATTTTGGAGATGGGCTGTCATAGTTGAAATTTAAAAAATGTATAATAAGTATATATAAATTAGGGTTCAACATCTAACTCAATATTTTTTAGCTGCTGTGAAGACAACATTCAAATCTATAACAGATAGAGAGTTTGAAACATATGTGATGGACTTCTTTTTGAAATATTTTTATTTTTTGTTTTTATATCATGATATGCATATTTTATTTTGAATAGTATATATGATTAATTCTGAAATATGTGTTTATTCTTAATACTCCTAAAAATATGTATTGATTGCTCAACAATTTTAGAGAGACGGAGATTTATATTTCTGCAAGTTCTTGTGCCTATCTAACGAAAAATAGAAAAAAAAATACACACAAAGCAATAAAAGTGTATCAAGACAATCGAGGAACTATTGTAGAGATAGTGCGCCTGAACAGTGTGACTATGAAATGCGCAAGATATTCACATAATCACAAAAATTAACTATAATTGTTCTTTTCGTTTATGGTACTGCACAAATTTATCTTCAGATTATAATTATAATAAAATGACACGAGATATACGTAGTGGGGGTAATTAAAAATTTGTGGCACGCTCAAGGGATTTTGAAAACGTACATATGCTAAATTTTGCTACACTGTGCGGCTTTTTCTCTAATAAGAATAAAGACAATCTTCTTTTGTGAATGCACATACTCATTGTTTATAGGGTCGTCCAAAAGTCTGGATTCACGTGGATTTTGAGTAAACTATTCACTTTTTTGGAAAACTGAATTCTGTATCTTGAATGGGAATAAAATTGCAACTCAATAGTATTTTTTATTTCAAAAAAATTGTTTATAATTTTGAGATAAAGTTAATAACAATGTTTTTTTAAATGGAAACCTACCGTGATTTTTATTTCAGAGAGAGTACTTTCGATAAGAATTGCATTGGCATAGAAATTTTGGCTATAAACCTTACGATTATTGTTTAAATTAATATTAAATTTTCGATCCGAACACTCGTTCGCGCTTGTTCGGAAAATACACGAACGTGTCTTCTCTTACCACGTTTCCAACTGTAGGCATGGGTCCACCCCCTAATAAAGCATTCTATTGAAGGCGTTACGTTTATCTTGAATGAAAGCATTTTTTTTTTATAAAATGGAGATCTACCGCGATTACGATATTTAAACGTTATGAGAAAGTACAACGTAGTTTAATAAAAAATAATTTTATGGTCTTTTTCCGTTTTTAGACACTTGGAAGGTCCAAATCTTATCTCATTCTGTTTTTGGTATTACTAGTGTACGTTTACGGAGCGAATTTGAATTTTTATTTTCTGTTTTCTTGAACGTTTTGTTTGTTGTTAATTGTGTTGTTTTGGTATTGACTTTATCTATTATTTTTGTGATCTGTGATTTTGAACAATTTGCGTAAATATGGAACTGGTAGAGAGAGAACGGATAGAAATTCTAATTATGGTGGGATACGGCGACAAAAAGCGGTAGATCTCCATTTTATAAAAAAAAAATGCTTTCATTCAAGATAAACGTAACGCCTTCAATAGAATGCTTTATTAGGGGGTGGACCCATGCCTACAGTTGGAAACGTGGTAAGAGAAGACACGTTCGTGTATTTTCCGAACAAGCGCGAACGAGTGTTCGGATCGAAAATTTAATATTAATTTAAACAATAATCGTAAGGTTTATAGCCAAAATTTCTATGCCAATGCAATTCTTATCGAAAGTACTCTCTCTGAAATAAAAATCACGGTAGGTTTCCATTTAAAAAAACATTGTTATTAACTTTATCTCAAAATTATAAACAATTTTTTTGAAATAAAAAATACTATTGAGTTGCAATTTTATTCCCATTCAAGATACAGAATTCAGTTTTCCAAAAAAGTGAATAGTTTACTCAAAATCCACGTGAATCCAGACTTTTGGACGACCCTATATGTAGGTACAAATATTGTGGCTTTATCCTTAGAGAAAAAGCCATACAGTGCAAGGGCAAAATTTGGTATATATATATATGTTTTCAAAATCCCTTGAACGTGCCATAAATTTTGAATTACCCCCACTATGTGGTATATCGTGTCTTTTTATTAATGTTAATATGATGTTATTGAAATCACATCTAACTCACATTATTAACAACATTAATGTGAGGTTACTAAAAGCACATCCAACTCACGTTATTAACAACATTAATGTGAGGTTACTAAAAGCACATCCATCTGACGTTTATAATAACTGCATGCAAGTGACGTTATTTAGAAGTTATCATTGCATTATTAATTAACGTTATTAATGTAACGTTAATGTGCTTTCGTTGGGAGGGCGGACATAAGAGGTTAAGTAGATGGTACAGCGATGTTATTTCATGCTATTAACGTCGCACGACACACGCACGCGTTACTGTAACGTTTATGAGATAGTTTTTTTGCTTAGTGGGTAGTATCATACCTAACCTAAAATAGATTACCTAATTAATTTAAACATTTCATGTACGTAACTATTACTCACCTTTCCCTAAAATTAAGTTATTATATTCGTACACGTGGCAAACATGGTATTTATTCTTATATTTATAAATTTATTGCGTTTTTTGGTTTAATTACAATTTATTACGAACTGCCAATATGAATATCGATGTGGTCAAATAGATGCCGCTTGAACGTCACTTACGATGTCGCTTAAGATGTCGAAAGAATTTTTAATTATTACTCCTATTTCAACAAAAAAGTATTTTTTTCTTTGTACCTCTCGTCCGAATGACGCATTTTGTGCAAATTCTTGTCAATGGTTTAGCAACTGTTTCCGCATCAACTGTATTTATAACTTTTGATGCTATTACATATGTGTTATATGGAATAGTTGGATGTAGTACACCAGCTACAACATTACCACACAGCGTCCTCGTACCTACATATATCGACAGTTTCGTCGGAACTTATCCATAGATACTGATTTGAAAGATGTCCTCTAATGCATTCTACCGCTTTCGTGAAGCACTTAGAAACACAATATTTGCGTAACGTGTATTCATCAGGAACATTTCGACCAGTATATTTTTGGAGAAATGTTTTCAAAGTGGGATTGTCAAATTTATTTAATGGGATATTAGCCGCCATTAAAGTTTCACAGAGTTCTTCGTTGAAATTGTCAGCTTCTAACAGGTCCAATTTCTGTGTATGTTTTAGCGATGCTAAGTGACGTTGTACGTGGGATTTTTTGGCATTCTGTAACGATATTTTACAGACTTTGCAATAAATTTCGGAATTATTGACAATGGACATACAATCGCAGTATGACCCTTAATCCAATTCGCCATTTTTTCACGATGACATTCTTCCATATCACATCTGAAAAAGTAACATAAACAATGTTCAAGATCTAAATAAATAATAACTAAAAATGTATGGGTATGTTATTGAAGCGTAAGGAAATCCAATGCACTTACGTCAAAATAATTGGAAGAAGTAGATTCAATGAAAGGGTGTTGAACAGGATCTATTACAAAAATTGCGATGTAGCTAACAGTAAAAATAATGAAAAAGCCAAACTAACTCTCCATACTTTATTTTTCTTAGGAAATATAAGATAAATAGAATAAACTTTAAAAACTCCTCTCTTCTACCTACGCCGATGAAGAAAGGATTTAGCAGTAAAATCGCCTTTTTTTGCTTCAGTTTTCTGGACGAAAACAGATGTGCAGTTCACCATATAAATACCGCTATTCAGTAACTGCGTGATGTTATACATTATTTCTTTTGTCCGTCGTAATTTCGTATATTCTACATTAATGTTACAATATATAATCGTTTAATGTATTTTCACAGATATTTTATGACATAAATTAAACACACTGATAACATAACCTGTAAGTTGCTTGTATTACAGATACTTATTATATTAAAATGACGATATCTTCATTATGTCTAATAATGTGCTGCTTTTTCCTTCATTGCAATGTTAATGAACGAGTGAGTTGATGAGTGATAACGAAGCTCTGTATTAGTTAAATGATTATTAAAGATAAAATTATCGAGTATGCTCGTATTTAGTTATGGAATTTATGTTTGAGCCACACTGTATTTGCACATCATTAGACACTAATTAAGCGTAGTATACACTTTTTAAACAGTTAAAACACCTTTTATTACATAACAGTATAAACCTTTAATTGATGTTTCAAGAACTCGGCTACAGTACGTCTTATAATGGGAAAAATATGTATTGCATAAACCACGGTTGCAATTTCAGTATTAATTGTACTTCTCAACACAAATCACTAGTTGAGAAAAATTACAAACTAGTTTCTGATTGCTTTTACATTTGATTGGTTCTGAATCGTTTGATTTTATGTTGAACCAAACCTTATCCTCTCTCTACTGTTGCTCTGCTCCTTAAAAAATTCTTATACAATTTCTGCAAAATATTCTAAATTTGCAACCGTTCTAGTTGCAACAGTACATAAATACACTGCATCTAAAATAATGGAAGAACAGTTTTAAATTAAATTATGCTTAGTGCATCATAAATGTTATAAAATTATATAATAAATATAATATTTTGGCAACCACTGAAAGGAAGTATGTATTGTCTAGGGAAGCAGCAATCTTAGAACAGTATTCAAATTCCATCGTTAGGTATTTCTTTTTGAAACCCCGTGCAACTGGTTCTAAACAAAGTGTTCTTTTGATGGTATCAATTACCAGCATAGAAAGAGGAATTTCACTAATATGTGGCTATCAATCGTTCTCGAATAGCATAAAAACACACAACCCGAAAGTTTCATATTTTAAGGAAAGGGTTACACCAAGAGCGGAAAAAAATTCGAAACAAATATTGTACTATTGATATTTTAGTCATTTCATGATTATAGCAAATATTTTTAGGTGCTTCTTATACGAGGGTTGATCCAGAAATAAGGTTCCCAAAGAGCTCCAGCCGCACGGGAAGGTGCGAGGCGAAATCCGGCAACACCTCTGTGCGCAGCTGCCCCCCCCCCCCGATTCCGCCCGGCCTCGCTTCGCTGCGCCGCTCTGTCTCGTGGCCCAGTAGCCGTCCGAGATGAAGGTTCCCATTATTGCTGCCCCCAAGTGGGAGATTCGTTCCGTAATTCGCTTTTTGCACGCCAAAGGAACTCCACCTGTGTATGGCGACAAGTGTATGTCCGTTCAACACGTCCGAAAGTGGTGTAGGGAGTTTAGTGCCGGTCGGAAGGAAGTCCACGATGAAGAACGGAGTTGGAAGACCGTCAGTTTCGGAGGCGGTTATCGAGATGGTTCAACGCGAACTGCTTCAAAACAGGAGGAACGCCGTCCGTGAATTTGTTGCTCGGATTCCTGGGACTTCTTACGGTACAGTGGAAAGAGCTTCGACTGAAAAATTGGGGTATCACAAGTGTTGTGCTCGATGGGTACCGCGGCTACTAGCATAAGAACACAAGAAGAACAAGAAGAAACGCCTTGACTGGGCTCGCCAGTTTCGTCAAAAGTGTCAAGAAGATAAGGAAGGATTGTTGGACTCCATTGTTACGGGAGACGAAACGTAGGTGTTTCATTTCCCTCTCGAAACAAAACAAAAATCCAAACAATGACGTCACTAAGTCGGAAAGAAGTTCAAACTTCTTCTGCTGGTAAAGTCATGGCTAGTGTTTTTTGGGATCGTAAGGGGATAAACTGCTGATCGATTTCAGGGAACCTGGGACAACAATCAACTCAGACAGGTATTGTGCAACACTAAGAAAACTCCGACGAGCTATCCAGAACCGCCGGCAAGGACGACTGACAAACGGTGTAAGGCTGCTTCACGACAACGCCCGACCTCACGTCTCCCGTCAAACTCAGCAACTTTTGACACACTTTGGGTGGAGTGTCATGCCCTACCCACCTTTCAGTCCGGACCTCGCGCTTAGTGATTATCACTTGTTCCCCAAGGAACACTTGAGTGGCCATCGCTTCCAGAGCGACGATGAAGTCAAAGAAGAGGTGAAACGCTTCCTCGACGGGTTGGCGGCGGAGTTTTAAGACATTGGGATACAAAAATTGGAGCACCCTCTACAAAAATGCGTTGAAAAAGATGGCGATTATGTAGAAAAATAGTGTAAAGTTTCTTCTTTCCAACGATGTAAATTTATATGAGAATAAACAATGTTGTCTATTTGTAAAATTGATAGGAACCTTATTTCTGGATCAATCCTCGTATATACTACGCGAGGTGAGGAGCTGGGTGTTAGTGATGTTGGATTCGGTTACTTTTCAGTACTTGTAACTATCCGTTCCTTTCGAATTCCATATCCGTTACTTTTTATTCGTTACCGAGTACTCGTTCAAATATACGGTGCGGAAATGTGTTAATATATGTTACAAACAAAATGTTCACTTATATACTGATTTTGATATATATTACGTTAAATACATAAAATTCGTTAAAAGTATCACACAAAACATTCCAACTCAAAATTTAAAGTAAAATGCCAAAGCCTAAAGTATTTTTTAAGGAGTCCCCATTTTATTTACGATAGGCGAGATATTCTATCATAAAACCATAAAAATCCCCAACTCCGATATTAAGTCACACAAATAAATGTAGACTGTAATACATTACCCAAAATTTATTTAACACTGCATCAATACAATAAGTTTAAACAAAACTTTTATAATGAAATCGACCTACGCAAATACAAGCAATACTAATAATTGGTTAAATTCAAATATTTTGTACAAAGTTATTTACTCTAAATTATATTCTTTAATAAAATATTTCAGACATTCTAAAAGTTATATATTATGAGAGTAAATGTGAAAAAGTAACGAATATTGCATTGCTCGCTCGCTCGCGTTATCAAAAACCTACCTTTACGCATTGTGATTTAGAAATTTTCATGTTATTAATCGGCAACTTGGAAACGTCTTCTTTCATTTGTTCTATCGCCGCAGTCACCCCTAAATATTTAAATAAACATAATTTAAAAATCTTATAAGGCAACTATAACATTGATGAAATAGCACTAATAACCTGTAATTTCGAAATCATACTCTGTTAAAGTTGATTAATTTATGTCGATAATTTCCAAAATCACTGCTAAAACACCCTTTCCACTGGGCTTATGGGATTCTACTGTCAAATTTGACAATTAATTTGTCCGAAAACTGAGAACCGTAAAATGCGCTAAAATACAAATGACGACGGCGTAAATCAATTACAGACACATTATACTGTTGGTATTTCATTTTAAGGAGTCAAAAGATGACAGTAGTGCGCGTGCGCGTGATGTCGACGAACGACGGTGAGAACGCGAGCGAGCGGGACACATTAGTAGTAGTGACCAAGTAGTGACAACATATACTACACTTTAGTCGTACCTATAGATACAGTCCTATATCAATTATATTATAACATACATAACATGTACATCGAGCAGGTTATTGAGATGTAAGTTAGTGAATAAAGCTTTAGAAATACGAACGGCAGTTTGTACACATAAAAAGAATTCATAATCCACCAAGGGATAACATTTTGGTCCAAAACGAGCCGGATAGTCGTAGAAACATCAAATCAACACATTGAGGAAGGACGGTCCACCATTAACCGTAAGTCGTTCCTTTCAAATACATATTCCTTATTATTATTATTTTGTATTGTATTACCAACAAGCAGTAATGACAGAAAACGAGCAATTAATAGAATTGATTCGCAAACGTGGTAATGTTAAGGCAATTTTAACTCGATTTGAAACATTTATGAAAACATATACGTGTGAAAAGGAATCTGAATTGAGATTAAGATTAGAAAGAGTTACACCTGTTTTAGATGAATACAATTTGTTACAAAATGAAATCGAAGCCATCGATAACAGTCAATTTAAGGATAGAGAAGAGTTTGAAAATAGATATTTCAGTACCGTTTCAAGCGCTAACAAAATTATTACCGAGTTGCAAGTCAAAACAGTATTCGATGACATAAATGTCAATACCGCAAGTAATGATATGGTCAATAACCCAATGAATTTGAATGTGAGATTGCCTAAAATTGTTTTACCGGAATTCAACGGTGCTTATGATACATGGTTAATGTTTTCGGACGCTTTCAAGTCATTAATTCACGAAAATCAACAATTGAATGCGACACAGAAATTTTATTATCTAAGGTCGTGTTTGAAGGGCGAAGCGGCACAAGTTATAAGTGCACTCGAAGCATCGGATGCGAATTACTCCGTCGCCTGGGATTTAATTAAAAATCGTTATGAGAATAAACGTATTATCATACATACGCATATAAAAGAATTATTTGATTATACTGTATTACATCAAGAATCGCATACACATTTAAGAAAACTTGTCGATCACTTCCAAAAGCATGTACGGTCGCTAACAACTCTAGGCGAACCAACCGATAGCTGGGATACGTTGTTAATACATTTAATTACCTCAAAACTTGACGCAAAAACTAAAAGAGCATGGGAAGGTTCCGTGGCAACCAATTCGATTCCAAATTTGAAAAAACTTTGGGATTTTTTAGTAAATCAGTGCGTATTTTTAGAAACGCTAGATAAGGGAAAAAACATAACAAAATCGAGCGTACAATCTTATGTCGCAATAAATAAATTAGAATGCCAATTATGTAAGGGAAATCATCTCATTTTTCGCTGCCAAAAATTCTTGGATTTTAATGTGAAAGAAAGATTTAATACTATTAAAAGATTAAAATTATGCATTAATTGTTTGAAACATAATCATTTTAATAGAGATTGTAAAGCCAGTAATTGTAAAAGATGCAATCAACCCCACAATACTTTATTACATTTTGATAATAAAAAGCTAAGGCCACATGACGACAATGATAGACCAAATAATTCAAGGGAAGAATCACAACAATCCAGTGATAGCAATTCAGTCATTACAGCGCATACATCGACCAGACAGTCGGAATATGTTCTTTTATCAACGGCAGTAGTACTGATCAAGGATATTCATAATAATTTAGTTCAGTGTCGTGCGTTGATTGATTCAGGATCGCAATCAAATTTTATGACAAAAGAATTGCTAGAAAGATTAAAGTTGAAGCAGTTTGATATATCAATACCTGTAAGCGGAATAAATCAGTCGTTATTAAGTATTTCTCATATAACGCATGCAGAATTATTCTCGACTAGCAAAAAATATCACAAAAAATTGTCATTTCTAATTATGAACAAAATAACAGATAAATTGCCTCAGCAAAGTTTTGATATTTCGAATTTAAATATACCACAGGATATTACGCTAGCAGATCCAAACTTTTATAAGGCACAGAAAATTGACATATTATTGGGTGCTACAATTTTCTTTGATTTGTTGTCTATAGGACAAATTAAACTGGGAGAAAATAAACCAATATTACAAAGGACAAAATTAGGTTGGCTAATAGCAGGTGATTTACCTAACTATCATTTTAGCAATAAGATTTCGTGTAATTTAAGCATAAATAACGAAGTTTTAAACAAATTAGAAAAATTCTGGAAAATCGAGGAATTACCCGATTCTAAATATTATTCGAGCGAAGAGTTGTCTTGTGAAAATCATTTTCAAAACACATTTAAACGTGAAGAGGATGGTCGTTTTACAGTATCGTTACCATTGAAGGAGGAGCATGTTAATTTAGGTGAATCATTGGAGAACGCAGAAAAAAGATTGAATTCAATAGAAAAGAAATTTGCTAGGGATGATTCTTTAAGATTAGAATATACGCGATTCATGATGGAATATGAAAAGTTGGAACACATGACAGAAATTACAAACTTCAATGACAATATTAACGAGAATGTTAATTATTTGCCACACCATTGTGTTTTTAAACAGGCTAGTACCACAACAAGGTTACGGGTTGTCTTTGATGCAAGCTGCAAAACAACAAACGATATATCGTTGAATGACATTTTGAAAACCGGACCGGTGGTACAAGATGATCTCTTTTCAATTTTGTTAAGATTTCGTAAACATAGTTATGTTTTGACTGGAGATATAACAAAAATGTATCGTCAAATAAATATAGTAGAATCGCAACGGGATTTACAACGTATTGTATGGAGATCTGATCCAAAATTGCCATTAAAACACTATAAGCTTAATACGCTTACCTATGGCACAGCTCCAGCATCATTTTTAAGCACAAGATGTTTGAAACAATTAGCTATGGAAAACGAGGAGGCTTACCCGGAAGCGGCCTATGCGATAAGAAAGGATTTTTATATGGACGATCTATTGACAGGAGCGAACTCAATAGAAGATTTACTAGGATTGAAGCAAGATATTACTAGTATTTTAAGCAGTGCCAAGTTTGAGTTAAGAAAATTTAATTCAAATCATGCAAGTATTGTTAAAAGCGAGAGGCCAACTGAGGTGAACCTGATTGAAACAAAAACATTAGGTGTTATATGGCAGGCCGAGCTAGATAGATTTACTTTTACTACGAACTTTAACATGAAAAGAATACGAATTACTAAAAGAGTTATTCTATCTACCGTGTCACAAATCTTCGATCCTTTAGGATTAATTGGTCCAATAGTAATTAGGGCAAAATTATTGTTACAAAAATTATGGGAACTCAAAAGTGAATGGGATGAAACCGTGCCAGCAGACATTTATGCGACTGCGAGGAAATTATTCGACGAATGGGAGAATATTCATGAAATCGCAATACCCCGACATGTATTATTATTTGATCCTGTTAGTATCCAGATACATGGGTTCTGCGATGCATCAGAACGTGCGTATGGTGCCACCATATACATTAGATCACAAAATTCAAACAATCAGATTTGTTCAAGATTACTTGCAGCGAAATCACGTGTTGCTCCTATTAGAACTATTTCAATTCCACGATTAGAGCTTTGCGCAGCACATTTATTGACCAAACTAATGAAGGAAGTCATTAAAGCATTGGATATAAATACGAGCGATATATGGTATTGGAGTGATTCAACAATAGTCATATCATGGTTACAAATATCCCCAAATAACTTGAAAACTTTTGTAGCAAATCGAGTCTCTGATATTCAAGACATCACGGATATACGACAGTGGCGTCATGTTCCTTCCGAGGATAACCCCGCAGATATTATCTCCAGGGGATTGGATGTCAATGGACTTAAGAATTCTACATTGTGGTGGTCAGGACCTGCTTGGTTGGGTTTGGATGGTGAACAGTGGCCAGTGTTGAATTATGGGCATAAGATATCAGTACCGGAGATTAAATCGTTTAATTGTCTTAACACAAATATCGATTATACGATATTTGCAAGGTATTCCAATTTACGAACACTACAGAGAGTAGTAGCACATTGTTTGCGTTTTATGGGAAATTGTCGTACAAAAAATAAGCATCAAGGAGATTTGTCTTTAGCAGAACTGAGAGCTAGTCTGATGTTATTGATAAAATTAGCCCAGAGGCAGATTTTCGAAAAGGAGATAAACGCATTAAAAAATAAACGCGATGTTCGAAACAAACTGAAATCACTAGATCCATTCTTGGACGAAGATGGAATTCTAAGAGTGGGAGGAAGATTAAAAAATGCAAATATTGATTTTTCGCAAAAGCATCCAATCATTTTACCACAACATGAACTTACTAACTTAGTAATAAAACAGAAGCACTTGGAGAATTTACATGCAGGAGTTCAAACGTTATTAGGTATAGTAAGACAGGAATTTTGGCCATTAAACGCAAGGAATACTATAAAAAGGATATTAAGACAATGCACAGTATGTTTCCGTGTCAATCCAGTTACTCACATTCCAAAAATGGGTTGCTTACCAAGGGATCGTACAGTTCCTGTTCGACCGTTCTACACAACAGGATTAGATTATGCGGGACCTTTTCTAATCAAGGACGGTAAACTAAGAAATCGACAGTACATAAAGGCATATGTGTGCGTGTTTGTATGTTTTATTACGAAGTCAGTTCATATGGAATTGGTTACAGATTTGTCGACTGACATGTTTTTGAATGGTTTCAAGAGATTTATTAGTAGACGGGGGTTATGTAAAACATTATGGTCTGACAATGCAACGAATTTCAGGGGCGCTCATAATGAGATTTTGAAAACAATGACTGAAATAAAAAACTCAAGCAAGGTTAAGAATTATCTCGAAACAAGGGAGATAGTATGGAATTTTATTCCTGCGCGTACTCCGCATTTTGGGGGGATTTGGGAAGCTGCTATAAAATCAACAAAGACTTATTTAAAAAAGATCATTGGTAATACAAGACTAACCTATGAATCCTTTTATACTGTTCTAATACAAATAGAAGCTATCCTTAATTCTAGACCCTTATACCCACTTTCCAATGACCCAAACGACTTACAGGCTTTAACACCAGGGCATTTCTTGATTGGAGAGTCACTTGTGGCTATACCACAGCGAGATGTAACTACAGCTCCAATCAACAGATTGAATAATTATCATCATCTACAGCAACTCTATCAACAGTTTTGGAAAAGATGGTCCTCGGAGTATTTGCACACCATGCAGCAGAGGAATAAATGGATGTTGGATAGTCCAGGAGGTGTTCAAATCGGAGATCTCGTGCTATTAAAGGAAGATAACGTGCCTCCATTGAAATGGAGTATGGGTAGGATCATCAAGATACACCCGGGCCAGGACGGAAGAACGCGAGTCGTTACTATCAAAACCGCTCAAGGAACCGTAGACAGAGGGGTGCAGAAAGTGTGTTGTTTTCCTAAAGACTACCACTAAACTCATTTATTTTATTATTATTATTTTTTTTTTATTTTTGAAAGCCAGGTCTTTCAAGGCCGCCGGTATGTTGGTATTTCATTTTAAGGAGTCAAAAGATGACAGTAGTGCGCGTGCGCGTGATGTCGACGAACGACGGTGAGAACGCGAGCGAGCGGGACACATTAGTAGTAGTGACCAAGTAGTGACAACATATACTACACTTAGTCGTACCTATAGATACAGTCCTATATCAATTATATTATAACATACATAACATGTACATCGAGCAGGTTATTGAGATGTAAGTTAGTGAATAAAGCTTTAGAAATACGAACGGCAGTTTGTACACATAAAAAGAATTCATAATCCACCAAGGGATAACAATACATCTTCTTCTAAATGGCCAGTACTCAGTTATTAGTGGTAACGGGAAGACCGGATCCTTCCTCACATGATTCCAATAGGAAGAAACCACTTCGTTGTATTTGCTCTGCATCTTCCCTTTCTTCAGATGTTTCCATCTGTGACTACTTGACTTGTTTTAGTGAATGGTGGACTGAGGTATCCCCATTCTTATTGTGATATCTGAAGCCTATTATCTACTAAACCAAGTCTCACAAAAAAATTGAATATGGTTATCAGATAAACGAAATTGATGAAGATATGTTGCAGAGACATATTAGGAACTTTTGAGAGAGGCCATAACATGTTTACATGAGGACGGCAGCCATTTCATTGATATTATTTTTAAAGATTAAGACTATCAAACAGCACTAAATTAATTACTACTCGTATTGAAAACATGTGGTTTTTCTTTTGTCCTGCCTTGTAATTTTGTAGTATATTCTCATATCTGACAATCCCATTATTTACGACATACTGTTATCATTTTATATAACGAAAAAAGTTTTGAGTATAGGACTAGTTTTTTTCTATGTACAAATAGATTACTGTTAAAAGTTTCTTATACTCTAAAAGAGGCACATTAAAAAATATTTACTCAAGACATTTGAAAAAATAGACAGTTTGAGTAAATACATAATCCAATATGTACATGTAAGAAAATGTTTGGACAATTAAAAAAAATACAATATAGCAATGAAGATATAACGATTTATTTAAATTAAACAAAGATAAAAAAAGAAATACATTTTTCTTGTAGAGTTCTTACAACATCTAGTTGCATGGGTTTTTATTTGAAAATGTAAAAACATCTGCATATAGAGCAACAATTATAATAAAACTCTACTAAACGAATAATAATAAGTTTAAAATATTACTTTTCATTTAAAAATACAATAATTAGTCATATAAAAGCTGCCAATATAAAAAATCAAATTTGTTTATAATAATAGCTCTTGGTGAAACATGTCGAAATATAAGCAAGTAGGTAATAACAAAAAACACACTTGGTATTGTTTCACAAATAAATATAATTAAATACTCGATGTACATTTCGCCTTGCGGCATCGTCAGGAGTTCTCGAGAAACTAAAGTAAAATTTAATATACTGTAACTACCTACTTCTAACAAAAATGTAAAAGAAAAAATGTACAAAAATAGAAAATTATGAAAAGGTCATGGCTTATCTGGAAAGACCGTTTTTACAAGGCTAGGGTTTATTAGCGGTGAATTTATGAGTTCTGTTTGTTCATTAAGAACATTGCCTGGTTGTAAAAGTAAACTTTCTTTTATAAAATAACCTTCTAGAACATCCATTTTTTTACTTTTATTTAAACTATACAGTACTTCCAAATTGTCTATTGAAAATTGATGTCCCGTGTCTAAAACATGGTTAGCTACACTTGAATTTTCATAATTTAATTTAACGGTTCGCATGTGTTCTGAGAATCTTAATTTGAAATTTCGCCCTGTTTGACCTATATAAAATTGTATGTAAAATTGTAGTAAATTTTATATAGGTCAAACAGGCCGAAATTTCAAATTAAGATTCTCAGAACACATGCGAGCCGTTAAATTAAATTATGAAAATTCAAGTGTAGCTAACCATGTTTTAGACACGGGACATCAATTTTCAATAGACAATTTAGAAGTACTGTATAGTTTAAATAAAAGTAAAAAAATGAATGTTCTAGAAGGTTATTTTATAAAAGAAAGTTTACTTTTACAACCAGGCAATGTTCTTAATGAACAAACAGAACTCATAAATTCATCGCTAATAAACCCTAGCCTTGTAAAAACGGTCTTTCCAGATAAGCCATGACCTTTTCATAATTTTCTATTTTTGTACATTTTTTCTTTTACATTTTTGTTAGAAGTAGGTAGTTACAGTATATTAAATTTTACTTTAGTTTCTCGAGAACTCCTGACGATGCCGCAAGGCGAAATGTACATCGAGTATTTAATTATATTTATTTGTGAAACAATACCAAGTGTGTTTTTTGTTATTACTTGCTTATATTTCGAAATAATAGCTCTTCTTAAATTATTTAAATACACTTTAGAGGGTTCATTTATGCAATTTTAATATTTGTATATATATGGTGATAACAAGTTCACCCGATCGAGCTTTAACCTTAGCAAACTGCACAAGTGGTACTGACCTTGCTGAACAAGAAAAGATTTCTAATACTGCACTAAGATCAGAAACAGTCACTGATTCAAATGAAGTTCAGAAGAATTTCCATATTTCTAGCAAAAGCAATTGCACCTTCAATTCTAGTTATTATTATATTGATTAATTGTAATTAAAATTCTTTCCGTATTAAAATGTCGATAAAGGTTGATATCAAATATCGTTAATAAATAACGACTGTGGACAGTTTTTATATTTATTTATTACTTTTTATTAGGAATCATATCACATTTTATGGAAAACGAAACGTAATAAAATATTCGACTTTTTGTATTTCGATTGCGGATAATTACCAGAAATACATATACATACATTATGACGATGTTATATTTTTCTCTGGGTAGTGGTACCAAGAGTTGCAAAACAGTGGTTACAAATTCACTGCAGTTCTAGAAGCCATTTTCAAAAAACACATTAACAACAAAGATTCAAGATAGAAAAGTCAACACTAGTAGCCACTTGTGTATAAATAAAACTATATCCTGAAATATATAATATTTTAACAATAATAATAATAAAGTGTGGGTAATTTAAAACGCAAAAGCGTTAGATTTATCAGGTAATTTACCAGAACTGAAAACATGTTTTAGTGTGAATTTTGAAAAATTACAGAAATATTTAATTACAGTAATGTACAATTACATTTATGAAAAAGATATAAAGTATATAAAATAAAATGATAAGAATAAGAAAGTGTCTAAAGGATTTATGTAAATTGCTGTATGTCCAGCACGAATATTAAATTAAACAAGTAAAATGATCCCATAGGAACATAAGTTTAGTTAAATAAAATAAGAACAACAAGAATAAAACAATTTCAGTTTGCCTGTTAATAAATAAATGTCTGTTGTTTATTGCATTATGTACCCTGGAGATATTTGATTGTGAGCTTTTATCAAAATCAATAAACAGAATATGCAATTGAATTGCCAGATTGCATTGTCTTCTGACCAAAATCTACGTTATAAATAATTATTATACAACCCCAGGCATGTTGAGGTATCTGCAACGATGGATCCTAATAAAATATTTCGGAACATTCACTTTAAAGACGACACAACTCACTTAAAATTTACTGTTCAATTTATAACGATTTTATATATTGGCAGCATTGATTAAACATATGAATAACACTAAAGATATTAAGTATATTATACATATATATGTTAATTTATAATTAACATTAGCAACATTCAATAACAAATTCAAAAATATTATACATTAATATTATTTTATTTATTTCTTTACCATATATAATTTTCTGTTCAAAAAATGCTTATCAATACATAAATTTATATGTGTATATATATTTTTTTCTTTTTTACATTTAACAAAAATCTAAGTGGTTAGCTTAAAATATTTTTTTCCATTTTTGTCACTATATAAAAATATACAAAACAAATACACATCTATTAATATACGTATAATTAATAATAATATTATTAATTATACATATACATTATATATAATTTTTATGTAAAAGTGCGTATTTTTTTTTCCAATTTTACACATAGAAAATACAAATTTTCATTTGTTAACAATTGTAAAAAGTAGGCACACAGATCAATAATATCTCTAAAATGAATGGTGAAAAAGAATTTCAACAGTCAAAATCCTGAAATTCGATTTTTAATAAGGTTATATGTATTGTGAAAAACTTCTTAAAAAGAAAGGTACATTGTACAATTAACATTTAGTTGCCAATTTTACAGCTGATCGAATGTATTTTTAGGTAACTATTATCTGTTCAATCTACAAACAATGAATTACAGACAACTTCAGAGTTATTACGATCCTGTAAGCCAACAATTATAACTTTAAAGTACCGAGATTTTATTCTAACTCACATGGACTTCATTTTTTTTTAATCCGATCGGTACTTAAAAATTAACTTTCTAAACATAATAATCAAGCAGTCTTATTTTTACAAATATTAACAATAGAAACCTCGAAAAACAAACGAAATTAAATGCTCAAACAAACAATAAAAGTAATAAAATACACAATGGATATCAAAAGTTAAAAGTTCTCTAAATTATTGCAACAATTTGTTCGGTTTATTTATGTCTGTATATATTACATAATAGTATAAATGTATTAAATATATGCAAATAAAACAAAAATTAAATACAAAAAACATTAAAATAAAAGTTTAGATCCTATGAAAATATTAGTATATAAAAAATACAACCACGCGCAAATATACGTGTCAAAATAAACTTCAAATCGTCTCCTTAAAAATACGCGCAATAGTAAAAACATACCACAAATGTTATATAAAAGAATCAACAATGTATGCCAATAGATTTTATTATAAAACTGAGATTCCCTAATATTATTACTTCCATTAAAATATTGGTATTAAGTAGGTATGTACATTTTGCAAAGATATTAAAATATAAAATTGGATGGTACTTACAGAAAACACATACAGTGTATTGCAGAAAAACTATATACAAAGGAAGAAAAATAATTTTCCAAAGTTTATTGTGAAAAATTGTTTTGTATTCTTTATGACTATATTGTAGTAGTTTGAGACATTGATTATACATAAGCAGATTGCCCATGTCCATAAAGGATCAAAATAATTCTAATATCGCCGAAAGATATCGCATAAATATATAGAAAATTACTAAAACTGATTTAAAAATAATTTTATAAGAAGAGTTGCTCAAAATTCCTTCTGGAAGTAGTTCTTTTACTTGCAATAGATGCATGAAACATAACGAGACATCTGTAATAATGCAAAATATTGCTTACATTTTTAAGAATGAAATTAAAAAAAACCACCTATTTCTTCTCAATGGCTCAGGAGTTACAACTTTTTGGATAAGCAACCCTGAGTTTTTACAAAAGATGTGATGTATGGATAAAACTTTGACTGAAACGGGCCAACATCATTAGTGTTCAGAACTCACAAATCAGTGAAAATTCAAATATTAAATCGAAATGGGGTTATCCATTTGAAAAAAACAAAGATGAGGCCAATAATAATAACAATACATTGGCTGAATTTCTTATTTGTGACATAGAGCAATATGTTTTCCCCATTTTTATATTGTATTGACAGCCGTTATTATGTATGTATATGCAACGGAGTGTTTATTATTACTACAACATAATTAGTAGATTTATTTTTGGTTGTCCAATTCGCTTGGAGGGACTTTAATTTACGAATGAATACGTTAACAGACGATCCCACTCGAAGTACAGTTTTTCTCATAGAGTAAAACAAAATATTATTTAAATAGTATCGGTAAATACACCTTTTAATAATGTGGACACTTTGACAACTAGCGGCTACTAGTGTGGTGTGTTATTAGAGGTCTAACCATTTTTTAAGGACTTGAGCAATCTCTTTTTAGTATAATCAATGTCCTGGGAGAAATCTTTTATTATTACAATAACATTCCTTTACAGTGTAAGATGTTGTTAATTGTAATTACTAAATTCAATACGTGCTGATTTACATGACACTGAATTATTCAAACTGTCTATATCCTGAATATTGACTTATTTTAGGGGGATTGTTTGAATATCCAAAGATTGTTATTTTTGTAATATTATTTAGTTCAAACAGGAAACATATTAAATTTTGTTTCTTTCAGTGCAAAGGCGTTCATCTAAACAAAATTAAATCAAGCGTTGTTTTATCCATTATTATATTCATTATAGATTACATTTACCTTGTTTTTTAACAACTTTTGAAATAATAATTTAATGCCTCTCCTTGTGCAATAACTTTTTTACTTCTCTTAAAATTTATTTTTCTAAAACACACTGATTGATAGCAATTCCAACCCAATATTCAAAAATATAAAAATTATATTATATGGATATTGAGAAAGTACAATTATATTACTTTTTCTTTACATGTTAAGTTAGTAATTTAGTGATTTTAACTTTCAAACTATATAATTCACTTTTATATATATAAACTAATAAAATAAATACTTGCAAAGTACATGTGCATATATTATAAAATAATTGTAAAATAAAAATAATAGTAATAAAATGAAGAGAAGATATTTAGAAATAATATCTAACAAAACTTGAATAAAAGCAACAAAGTTAAAATTTTTTGTTTATAGGCAAACTTAATTTTGTACGAGGTTTTACATCAATGTCATTAGAAGCCTGTGCATGTGACCTCCTCAATACTTTGACTGATCTTGGACTATTTGTTTTATCTTTTTCCATAGTGAGAGATCTTTTAGCTCTTTTAATTGTTTTTGTGTCGTTCTTTTCACCATTACACATTTCTATATTTTTAACGATGTTTTGTTCAACAATCCAACCATTTTCCTTCTTTTTCTGTAGCATTTTCGGCTTACCATTTACAGACGCGGCCGTAGCTGACGTTTTGATGACCACCACTGGTTTTCTTAAATTCGATCTCCTTGTAGTTACAGTTCCAACTTGTGAGTTATCACTACCATCATTTCTGTTCAAAAATAATTTTTTAAATGCTTCCATTACACTCCCAAACCAAATAATTTCAAAATGTACAATGTATGATGTGTTGTTTGTGTTTGCGTTTCAATTGTTTTTTTTTTTTTGTGATTAAATATGTTGCAACTAACTACGGAGCTCCACCATTACCTATTTATAAGAATTATTACCTACTTTTTTCAATTGGTTTTTTCAAAAAGCACCTTCAATATTTAAGGGTTAGTGCGTAAATATGTGATCGTGTACAATTCGAGTTGGTGTCTGTAAGAAATTTAGACCCGTTCTAAATGTAATATCCAATTGTGGTGTATCTCGGTTAGATTACTGCTTTTACAACAGATTTTCTAATTAACTCACAGAGAATTTATTACTAAATTTTACTCCAACAAACATTGTAATGTATAGAAAAGCACACTGAACAAATTCTAAAACCCTACATTATTTAAATGTAGTATTGTTTGTAAATTAAATTAACATTTCCGAATTCAAACGAAAATATACAGGATGTTCTAAAATAAGGTAGGATATTTTAACATACACAGTACTCATCAAAAGATAACAAAACCTTTTAATTGACAACCATCTGTAAATGAAATGTGAAGTGAAATTATATTCTTCTGAATATACCTGAATTTTGTTGGATTATTTGGCAGTCATTTTCTATTCGTCCCTGCAGCTCATTTATATATTAATGGGCTGTGTATGTATCAGTCATTTTAAATATACCTGAATGCAGACGCCAAGCAGGTTTACATTTAGAGATTTAAATAGAGTATAACATACGAGTATTTTTCATTTTTGCCAAAAAAACACTAGTGTACCTTACTTATAAATGACCTATAAAATTATTGGGTAACCAATACAGAAATGTAAATTATTCAGGAAACACAGAAAACGTATAAAACATTGGCCCTTCAACGTATCAAAAAAATTAATGCAGGATAATTTGGTATATGGACAGGCTTTCTATGAGATTTTTTTTTTTGTCATTTTCTTTTTGGGGCTTGGAAATATTGCAAAAAAAATTGGATTTATCCGGTTTTGCTTCAAAATAGTTGACATAAATAAGAGATATTAAGAATGAAACAGTATATTTTGTCTAAAATTAACACTAATCAAAGCTAAACAAAATTTTAAGAAAACAACCAGAATTTAGACGTAAAAAGCTATTCCGTCAGTTAAGCAGTCACACACCTCATCGTCACCACCGTTTTCGGTAACCTCTTCGTTTTTATTGGCCGTAGGTGAACCGAACATAGTTTCAATATGGGTATGCAATTTTATTAATTATTTCCAATTCTATACTTTGAAGGTTATGTTTTAATTAAAACTTGTTTTAGATCATCTATAAGGGACATTAAATGTTTTGTAAAAAATTCTTCAAAAACCCGTGTAGTGACATAACTCCGAAAATACTCATTACAGGAATATCTGCCAATAGTGGGGTAGGTAAAATGTGATTTAACAAGAAGATAAACTTCGTCATTCAAAGTATTTGGTAAATAAACTGGTCTAACCAACCGGTCTCCCAAAATACTGAGCATACGTTAAAAAAAACAATATTAGCAGGAAACTGAATTTTCTGCGACTTTTCCGAGTATAAGTCCGAAGTTATAAACGGAGACTAAACGAGCTTGTATCCGTTGAAAAAAAATAAGAATACACCAGTTGTTTTCATAAAATCCTCGAACTAAGAAAGTATTCATATTTAGTTCCGTAACTACTGCTCTGGTATGGATATCCTGATTTTTCTCTGCTCTTCTTAAAATATACTCTTCAATTCCAGGAATAATGACGGATTTTGGACCTTCGGATTCATGTTAATTAATAATATTATACGATGATCAATTTATAGGATGGAGTCGCACGATTAGGAAATGGTTCGAAAATACTGTTCTCTATATGCGTTACCATTAACATGGTTGTTATTACATAATATGAAATAAAAACTGTCAGCGTTGAAACAATATTAATAACACTCACGTAAATAAACAACAACGACTTAGATTTCTTTTATTTTTTCGTAAAAACGATCAGGTATGCTGTTTATTGATTAAAATTAAATTCACTTTGAAACATTTAATTGGCGGGTCTATTAACGTTAAGACTTCTCTTTTGATCAGAACTATACATGGATAAAATTATCCGATCATTTTACGTAAACATCCTAAAAGATCCAAAACATCTTACAGTGGTAAGAGCAACCTGACATTCATTGCTGAGAAACAAGTATTGTAGGTTCGACTCTTGAAAGTGTAAGTGCATAAGAATTGATTTTTCCAGATCAGTATGCTTTTCTATCAATCTTTTCTATTGAAAACTAACGTAAGTTATCATTTCTTCTCTGTTTTGATTAGAAGGTAAGTATGAAATATGTGCAACATTTAAAAACCAATGAAAGACTCAAATAAAGTTGATAAACTAAAAGCTTCAAGCACATACTTCATAAGATGTAGGAAACTGCTTATGATTGTGTAGTATGTAAGAAATAGTTGTTGAATTAGAAATCGTTTATTGATAATCAGAGCAATTCTATCATAAAATTGAGACTAACACCTTGACACAACAAAATTGACGCGTATCAATGCAAATTGAAAACTGTAACAAAGCAGTTGGAAGAGTGTATTTTGTTTTTGAGTTTGGTTTATTGCGCCTGTCATTGCCTATGGAGAAAATTTAATTGTTTGCTTTTATTTGGTCTGTCTTCATTGTTTTAATGTGGTGTGACTCTACAAACTAAGACACATTTCTTTATAAATAAACATGGAAGCAAATAAAAGAACAACCTATTTCTTCTCATTTTTGAAACTGAAAGATACTCATAAGCAACTAAAATACTGGTTGCTATTAACTTAAAAGGGAAGTTCACCAATATAAACTAGTTCATTTAATAATCATAAATAATGTTTAAAACGTTTAGAATTTCTTAATTTCGTCCTGATACATTGTATACACGCGAATTTTTAACATGATAAAAAATGGTGGAAGTGCAATATACTTTATTAATGTATAACAAGTTAAAAAAATTGTTAAGTATATTTTATAAACCGAATTATATTTAATCATTTAATTACAAAAAATATGTGTAGAAAGTCTAGGTATTAGTCATCATGTTTCATAAAAACATTCATAATAATTACTCTCAGAAATTTGTGAAAATGAACTTAAATAAGTTTGAAATGGAGGATTTCCCTTGTTATTGACATGAATTAAATAAAAATTCCGTCAATCGCTAATAAGTCAACAACAAATTGTATATATTAACAGCGATCATGCACATGGACCATGCAATGAACAATATATATTTAAAAAAAAGACTACAGAAGCGTTTAAGCTCTCAGATTAAAAATATATTCATACCTTTTAGATAAAACTCTAGAATGCGAGGATTGTTGCGCTTTTATGCCCGGAGTTATAACCTTACCTCCTCTAATAATAGAAGGATTTTCAATTGAATTGACCAGCACTCTTGATCTGTATATTCTTCTTTCACTATAATCGGATAGAATTATTTATTCGTTGAGAATTACATTATATAATCGAAAGCAATTCTTACGTCGAATTTGTTGTCGTCGTCTGGCACTGCCTGCGAGCCTTTATTTGATTTAATTTATCACCTTGTGTTAAACTAGTATCCGCATCATCATTCTTATCTTCTTTATCATTCAATTTCATTGTGTCGACTTTCTTCAGTATTCGAGTCACTTTGTCATTTATTTTTACCTCTTTGGGTTGATTATCTTCAATTGTGGTGTCTGATACATTGTCGTCCATTGTGTCCAGAATATTATCATCCTCTGTAATGTCAAGAACATCATCCGGTTCTGGTGATTCTGGTCGTACTGGCTGTGCTACTGGTTCAGCTGGTTCGGGTGGATTTGCTAAGTTCCTACTGTATATTCCAAACCTGTGCCTTTGAAGAGTCATAATGCCTTTTTTCCTTCTATAAGCGTCACCTTCTTTCCACATCTGAGCCTCTTTTCTATAAATGCAACATAAATCTAATTTATGGTACCAATCATACCATACATATTTATAACATTCAACAAAAACGTCGAACTACATAGGAAAAGTAAATGAATTATACCGGGTGTCTGTTTAAGCTCGGACACCGGCCATATCTCGGTAATCGTTTATCGTACAACTTGGGGGAAAAAATCTTGATAGTAAATCGGACCACGGGAATTTCAACAAAAATATTTTTAAGTTTCCAAAATGATCGCAAGGGGGAGGGGTAATTCTCAAGATGAATTAAAAATTCGATAATTTTTCATTAAATTCTAGATTAAGATAAATTAATATTTCTACTAGCAACATTTTCAGACGTTTTTATACAATTTTCATTTGAAACTTTTTGATCTAACTCCCATACGAAGGGGGAGGGTGGAGGGGGTATGTCTATGTACAAAAGTAGGTTTAATTTCGGTTTGCCTCAATGGATTTAAACGTTTGTGGGATCATTAGATAGAGAATCTTACAAAGAATTGAAGGATATGCAGTACGAAATTGCGTGGTTATCAAAAAAAAAATAACTGGGGGCGCTCTTCTCAATTTATGTATATTACTTGTTTTTTCTTTAAAATTTTAAATGGAACGGTATACTTTTATTATCGTAATATTGAAACACATAAAAAAACTGAAGAGAAAGATGAAAACCGGAAGTTGCTACCTTTCTTCTTGACGAAGATACAGTCTCAAACAAAGGAAATCCAGAAAAATAAACATTTTTAAATATAAATTTATTTACTTATTGAGAGTAATAATTTTATTTTAATTTTAAGAGGGCCACTGTACAGTGTTTATAGTTCGCTTTCACTTGAATTTTTATCATGCTCTTCCATAAATGTATTCAATTCAATCTTTTTATCAATTTTTTAAATCACCATAATATGTTACGTTATACCTATTCTCCTTTTAAATGTTTTCAAATTTCTAGCTATTATATTTTAAATATTATTTCTTGTCCTTTCCTACATTGAAATAAAATAATAATACTGAACAGTGTATAGTTTGCTTTCTTTTTAAGTTTCCATCATACAATATCGCATGCACCGTGATACTGAACTACATTATTATGAGATTTCCAAGGTGGGCCATGAAAATCGAAATGTAAAAATATTAGTGTCACTTGTAGATAAACTTTTTGGACGCATTTAGCAAATTAAGCCTTTTTAGACACCTGCACATATTTATTAAGTTTGTAAAATGTCATATTCTAACGTTTAGCTTATGACATGATCAGATGTTATTTTCAATGCTTTGAAAATGCATTTATTGCTTCCCGGCAATATTCCCTAAATTATCCCCAAAAGAAGACATTATTGAGTTTTTATTCGCCTTACGAGATTTTGTCGATTTTTATTTATGGGACAGAATAAAAGACATAGTTTATCACAAAAAGACGATTACAACAATTGCTTCTTCCGAAATTGAAGTAACTCTGCTCTCTAATCGACAAGTAAACATGTGTATTGAAAATAATGGTGAACACTTTGAACATTTGTTAAGTTCAAGTTTTATGTTTGTTTTATTTTTTGTACTTTTTGATTTAAATATACTTGTTTGTTTCGTTTATATTCATTGGTAAATATATTTTCTTATTTATGTTTAGGTATAATAAGAGATTCTTTTACTTACTTTCATTTTATAGACAGGGATGAATTCAATAGCAATTTTTATATCCTTTCATTACTAATGAGTTAATGATTTGGTTATAACTAATACATTATATTATATTGTTTTTTTTCTTCTTAGTTCATGAGTTATAGACATTATTTTTGCTGCTTTCCTATAATTAAATGTATACAACATGTGTCAATTTTCGTTAGCCATAGGCGATTAATTCATGCAATACGTGACAACTTTCCTCTCTAATGCCAGCGCGACCGATACAAGCTCAAGTTAGAGCAGAGATTAGATCAGATGGTTCACTTAAATACGGGGTTTTGCCGCCTAATCTACCTAACTGGGTCATTATTAGATGACGCCACGGTTGAGAAACAAGAGACCTATAAGTAAATTTGAATCATGAGTTTAACCGAATATCTTGAGATGTCGCTACTTTAGCGCTGTCATTTTATGAAAACGCGTAGAAGCGTCAACCATTAAATTTTGTGTGTGTTGCTAAACATTATTTTTCTTATTGCTACTAGTTAATGGTGTTATAATCGTACCGTAAGTTCTGTAAAGAGTAATATGATAATTTTATTAAGTTAACATAAGGCATTTTTAGAATTGAAGGATGAATAGAACCTGGTAGATCGTGTGTGGGGCGTACAAGCAGGAAGCAAGAGCGATGCATATTTTCCTAGAATGCGAACAAGTAACTAACGACACTAATAGTTGATATATAACCCGAAGGTGAGCTGGAGATTTTTTGTTTGTAGTTCTGATTCCAAGAGCAATAAGGACCACCTGGTTGTAGCAAGGATTTTGTTGGTTCCCCGATTACACCAATTAAAGTTTAAATGACAGTTAAGTAAGTAATTGGCAATTATTAGGAGTATAATATAAGTGGGAATAATTGAAGTTGAGGTGCCAGGCGATTTTTGACAAAATGATTAGTGTATGTTATAAAGGACCTCTAAATTTTCATATAAAATTATCAATGCAAACGTAGGGAAATGGAGATAAAAAATAAATTAGGTACTCACCGAGTTAATCTTGCAGGTTACAGCCCATGTGAGATATCCCAGATAGAGCATTGAAATAATGAAAATCGCAATAAATGATGTTTATTTAAGCTCACAACACAACAATTACCTTGACATTCGACGGTGCTTTTAAAATCGCAGAAAAGTCATAAGAAAACATACAAATTGACCTAAATTGTGTGTGATTATGTGAAATAAACATCAATTATCGTGATTTTCATCATTTCAATGATCTATATGGGATACCTTTCATGAGATGTAAACTGCAAAATTGACTCGGTCAGTACCTAATTTATTTTTTATCTCCATTTCTCTATGTTTGCATTGATAATTTTACACTAGTCGCCCGACACCTCAACTGCAGTTTAACCCTGTAGGTGTATAAGAAAGCCTTTAAGGTACACGAAAAACTTACTACTTGTTTTTAAGTTTCTATATTATGTTTTTTCACAAGCAAACAATCGATGTTTAGCAGTGTTAATAGAAACTTCAGGTTTCTTGGTACAGAAGCATTTATGGTTTTTCCTAATGACTTTCCTAGGCAGTTTCCTTTAATGAAAACGTGCCTTTATACTATCGTTGATATTTGTTAGTATACAGTTGTAATTATTATATTTTATTATTCAGGAGTGAAACAACTTCAAATGGGCATGAAACCTGTGCTAGATGCCAGTACAACATGTAATAAGAAACTCTGCAGCCTACATTTTGACACAAACTGCTATGCACACCCTCATTCAGTACGCTTAAACAGAAATGCAGTGCCGACACTCCATCCCATGAGGCCACCACGGAGGCTAAGGCAGCCATATCATTGGAAGTCTCATTTGTTTTACAACAATAAATTAATCAATTTGGTCTTAGTTATTGCAGGTTTAATTTTTTTGTTTTCTTCTATAGCCATGTAATTAACATTATTTAATTTTTAAGCCCTAATTGTCACTCTTTTAATTATATATTGATGAAAAGACATCTACTAAATTTGTTAGATATCTCATGTATCCATATTTTTATTTATGTCACCTTATTTTATGTTCATCATTTATGTAATACAAGATTTTGTAAATGGTGCTAGTAAACATGGGCGGGCTTAAGTCATTGTGTGTTTATCAGGTTTAATTACCTACTTTGTAGTATTTTGAGCTTGTGCTTTTTCGACAGAAATTCTATCTTATTGTTAAAAATATGTTTGTTAGTCGAAATTCTACTTTTGGTAGACTATGCTATTGTTCGTTAATTTATTTTTGCACTGGTAATTTAACTAAAACATAAGTGTTGGATGTTAGTTATAATTTTTCAATAGTAATCATAAATGTGCTTTATACCTTTTCTACTTTGTAGTATTTTGAGTAAGTACTTGTGCTTTTTCGACAGAAATTCTATCTTATTGTTAAAAATATGTTTGTTAGTCGAAATTCTACTTTTGGTAGACTATGCTATTGTTCGTTAATTTATTTTTGCACTGGTAATTTAACTAAAACATAAGTGTTGGATGTTAGTTATAATTTTTCAATAGTAATCATAAATGTACTTTGTACCTTTTCTACGTAACAATATTAAAATGTAATTATTTAAGTAATTCTTTTCTTTAAAACGTTAAAAGGTTACAATATTGTCATTGAATATCGTACTGTATACTGTTTTCCTTAGAAATGATTCCTCATTACTACGAGAACTAGTAAATAGTATGCAATTTAATTACAGTGTTGTAATCATCTATCGCGAGATCAAAAATTATATTGATGAAGGTTTGTCATGTAATGTAAAACGTCTGTCTTAAGTTATATCATTGTCATATTGTCCATATTTGTCATTATATTTTCTCTTATAATGACAAATATTAATGACAGTATGACACTTAATGATATAACTTAAGACAGACGTTTTACATTCCATGACAAACCTTTATCAATATAATTTTTGATCTCGCGGTATTAAACCCTAATTTGTAATAAACTTTCTTTTGAATTTCCCGCTACCAAATACATTTTGAATCTCCTGCTATTTGCTTAGTGTTGTTGAAAACTGTAATTTTTTGATGTCGGCGTCATCTATATTTGACCCGAGGCAATACAAAACGCGGATAAAAATTTTGGCTTGACTGAGCCATCTATTGGTAATCTGTGAGTTAGAGTTAGCAGTACCTATTCGACCAGCGTCTTGGATGTTTGTAATGCGTTGAGAAATAATATTTACGAGTTGCAAGGATTTATTTTTCTTTTTCGTTTCAGTAAATGCAGAGAATTATTAAGCTGCGTTCACGCTGCATGACACAAACAAAAGCGTAATTCTAATAAAATTAAAAATAAGGTAAATAAAAAAGGATTCTGAAAATAATAATATATTACTAGATCGGGAGATCGCGGCGGCCATTTGATGTTTCCCGTTCCAGTAATAAGACGGCTTTTGCAGACTAGATCGCACCGTGTTCGCAACTAAAGATTGAATGAAAAATCTGGTGGGGACATCGGACAATATCGTTGTATGTCGATTGTTGCCGGGATTGGGGACGGACACGTTGCCACGTATTATTTGTATACGTATAAATCGCATGTAAAAATTGAATCCCTATAGCTAATGAAAATTGACACATACGGTATGTGTTGATTAATAGAGATATATTATTATTATTGTTATTATTTTATTTCAACGTCTGAAATGAGAAGGCATGAAATTTCAAAATAGCTAGAAAATTTGAAAACATTTAAAAGGAGACTCTAACGTAGCATATCCAATGAATTAAAAAATCGGTAATAAATTGAAATGAATACATTCGTATAGGAGTTAGATCAAAAAGTTTCAAATGAAAATTGTAAAGAACCGTCTGAAAATATTGCTAGTAAAAATTTTAATCAATCTTAATCTAGAATTTAATGAAAAATTATCGAATTTTTAATTGATTTTGAGAATTGCGCCCCCTTGCGATCATTTTGGAAATTTTAAAATATTTTTGTTGAAATTCCCGTAGTCCACTTTACTATCAAGATTTTTACCGCCAAGTTGTAGGATAAACGGTTGCCGAGATATGGCCGGTGGCCGAGCTTAAACAGACACCCGGTAGAAACCATGTTAATGTGAAAATATAATAATAGCGATAACAAAAGAACTACTACAGAAACTTGACATACACCAATAGTTCCATATTGATAATTCTATCAAATCTATTCAGAACTACTTCACACCTGACTTAACATTAAATTTAAATAATTAGAATAATTGAACTTACCCTTCCAACCAAACTTGCTGGTGACCAATTACTGAACCAGGTCTGCACATACGTATCCATGCTATAGCTTCTAAAGAAGTAAACCGGTAATGTTTCATTAAATAACAACCAATTAACGTTCCAGTTCGTCCTAATCCAGCTAATACAGAATAAAATTACAATATATTTGATAATTTTCTCTCTGATAATCTTCAATGAAAAATACCTTTACAATGGACGGCAACAGCACCTTCAGTTCTTTCACAAATACTCAAAAAATCGCTCAATATTTTATCAGTCGGAGTGCTGCCATCAACAAAGTATAAATCATAATGAGAGAATCCGGCGTTCACAAACTTATTAGCGTCATACGCTTTCTTGTTCAACCGAATTATACAAGTGATGTTGTTCTCTTGAAAGTAATCAAAATAAAATTCTGGGGAATGTATTCGATAGCCGTGTATGTATTTTGCTTTATTTTGGGGACCGCAAAAACCAACAAATTTACCGGGAACAATCCAATTTAAATCGCCGCATTCAACTCTCTAAAAAAAAATGTGGAAATAATAACATATAACTGTAGCTATCATATTAAAGGCAGTCTAATTCTCTTTCAAAAGTACAACTTACTGCATCATTTCCTTTTAAAAATTTAAGTAAACAAAAAGGAGTGAACTACAAAAGTTTTGTTATATGACGTAACTAATTATTCCATACTCTTCAGTGCAGGTCTAGACATACTTAAGCTAGTTGCTCTTGAGTTGTAGCTGTGCTCGCTACGTCATCCTAGTCAAAAACGGTGTAATGAGCAAATTTACACAATATCTTTGACGGTGGATTAAATAATAATCAATGTTTGAAGAAAATGATTCCTATCCTGGAAGATGATCGTCCGTATCACATAACGGCTTTCACACAGTACAAGGAGTTCCAAAGATGAAAATTCATCTGTGAAGAGGTCTGGCTGCCCTACCTCTTATATAACTTCCAGCATATTAATGCTAAATGTATATAAGCTGTCAAGAGGTAGATTATTTGGGCAGTAATTTATTGACAATTCATATCATTCTGCACAAACTTTTTAGAGTGAAGGTTTGTTTCCTTTGGGTAATTCATCACAATGCATGTGTTTGGCAAATACTCTACAGTCAACATAAAAAAGAGACTGGCAGGGTGGAAGAAACATTGTTTGTTTGAAATTCATCTGTGAAGAGGTCTGGCTGCCCTACCTCTTATATAACTTACAGCATATTAATGCTAAATGTATGTAAGCTGTCAAGAGATAGATTATTTGGGCAGTAATTTATTGACAATTCATATCATTCTGCACAAACTTTTTAGAGTGAAGGTTTGTTTCCTTTGGGTAATTCATCACAATGCATGTGTTTGGCAAACACTCTACAGTCAACATAAAAAATGAGGTGTGGCCACCACACGACTTTCTTATACGTATGAGCGTTTCAAATTATAGAATTTTAAGAATTTTTTTTACAAAAATTATTCAAAATCCTATTCTAGGTACTTCTATTTTCTTAATAAATCTCTATAGAATGCATACTTTGCAAGATATTATCAAAAAAGTGCTCATCGCTAAGAGTAAAAGTGCTACTTCCGGTCCGAATTTTGAAATTTCATATATACAAAAAATATTGCAAATCCAATTTTAAATACTTTTGTACTCTTGATAAATTTATATAGAATGCATAACTTACGACATATTTGCAAAAAATCGCTATTCGATAAGAGTAAAAGTGGTACTTCCTGGCTGAATTTTAAAAAAATTTTTATACAAAAGATATTGAAAATTATGTTCTAAATACTTTTATACCCGTAACGCACTTGTCTAAAAAGCATGACTTGCGAAATATTCGCAAAACGCAAAAAACTGATTTTCGATAAGAGTAAAAGACCTACTTCCGGTAGGAATTTCGGAAAACTTTCTAAATAAAATTATTCTGAATTTTAATTTTAAGTATATATGAATTCTTTATAAATTTGTTTAAACTTAGTAGTTGACGAAATATTGGCAAAATTAGATTTTTTCGCTGAAGTAAACTGCTACTTCCGGTCTACCGATTTTATTGAAAAACTAATCAGATCTCAAGAGGGAGATTATACACGCAAATACAAAATTTGGAATTGACATCTACAGCGGTTTGACCGCTATCGTGGTCACACACACACACAGACATTTTTTAAAAACCACTTTTTCGATATCAGGGGACTTCAAAACGTGGACATCTGCAAAAATCTCGAGGTCGGAAATTTTCATCATCACAACACTTCCTTATACTACGTATAAGAAAGTAAAAAGAGACTGGCAGGGTGGAAGAAACATAGTTTGTTTGTTTGATTTTCAACAAATGGACATATAGAATATTGTAGAAATTCTTTTCAAATGCCTGTTGTGAAAATAAATATTCTATTGCAAAACTTCTGTAGTTCTCTTTGTAAAAGTGTCACAATGACAATTTTATATACAAATAAAGAGTTAAACAAGAACTGCTTAATCAAATTAATATGTACATATTCTTATCAATACATTAACACATGGGAAGTTTTCTAAAACATGGAAGCCTGAAAACTTTTCTTTTTAAACCTCTTTAATAAATAAAATAAAAACTGATTTGAATGAGTAAAGTTTGTTTAATTTATTATTCAATACTACAATTTATTAACACAGCAAAATACAAAAAAAAACATAAGATAATAAAGTATACTTTGGTATGTTAATATGTTATCTCTAGATACAGTTTTCACCCTCGCTTTTATTACTAATTTACTGATCAAATATGATGGAGTTAAATATTAACACTTACCTCATAACGTTCATACTCATAATGATCAAATGCAGAAAAATCAAAAAAACCCAAATTAAAAGCCTTATATATGCCATTTAGACAATCCAGCAAAGTTATTGTATATGGCTCACCAACTGATGCATCACGAAAATCTAAATATTTCACTTTGTTATTTTGTGATAAAACTTCGTATGCCCGAGTTGCATCATAGCGCAAATAAATAATCTAAAATACAAAGTATAATGACCATGTATAGAAAAATGCCCACATATAATTAAATACATACAGCATAACTGCCTATTAAATAAGCTGCATTGGCTCGTTTTTCTGGATAACTTGTTGATGTATGCACAATGCGTTTTTTTTCTAGAGCAGGAGAATTTAGTTTCCTATTTAATTTCTCACAATAATGATATAACATTGATATATTTAGTGGTCCAAAGTCATCATAAAAACTTTCATACACAAGTTGTTCTTCTACAGTAAAATAGTGAACAGACTGCGTGGACTTAGGGTGTTCTTTTGTACTAAGAGTAACAAAATATAAACGATCTATAAGAAAACATTGCAAATTAGGAAAGAACACGACAGAAGTTATATTAAATTAGAAAACCTACCTTTAATAAATTCGCAGGCGCTGATCAATATACCGTTGCAATCTTCCATATTTAAGGTTAAGTGAGTTGTTAATATTCTTTTATATATATAAAAACGTATATGAAAAACGTTGATTGTTATTGAATCATTATTAAACACAACATTACTTTATTTGTTTATAGTCTCGATTGCATGTAGGTGTACATAATTTTACAGACTGGTTTATATTCATTCCATATTATTCAAACACATAAACATTCAAACAATATAGCATTGGACTTAATCATTTAAGATAATGGCACATTCTTAAATTTAACTGATATATAAACACTTTATGTTAATAACAGTTTTAATATATTTTTCGTGACGTTATAAACAGTTTTTCGTTGTATTTCACCCATTTAAAACCTTATACACCACACATACTGAAAGCGAATACTGTTATGGCGGAAAAACCAATTTGTCCACCAGCTAGAAGATTAAATTTTCTACGAAAGCAGTTACTTACTGCGTCTTGACAAAAACTAAGGTTGAATTAGAAATGAAAATGTTAATACTTTTCGAAACACCTTTAGATAATAAATGCATATTTATATTTGTTATATAAACGACTTATTTATTTTATATTATTTTGTATTATTTATTGGATTTGAAAGCCAAAACATTTTTGACGACACAGCGCCATCTACTAGTTACATCATGTATTCAAAAAAATAAATATTGTGAACTTAATTAAAAATCAATTTGTTTACACTTAAAACGGTAAAGTAATTTACGGCTAAAAAAACACAGGCAGTGTTACATCATTTATTTAAATATATTCCAAATTTAAAATATCTATTGCAACATGAATTACAACTTATGAATATATTTATTAATAAACTACATCTTCCTTAAGCTAAATATTTAAAATTAAGCTTGTTTTCTAAAGCATCTGGTATATTATATATATATATATTACATTTGAGTTATTTTAAGTGCAAAACATGAATATATTGGTCTAGTATTGCAGGTGTTTGCAGCGCTTAAAGACACTTCATAAAGTATTACTTAATTTATATAAATTTCTATATATATATATTTCTAGCTTTTCTTTACTGGACTGGTATGTCAAAAATACATTTGCATTTTAAATTTCAAATTAAATATGAATAAGTAGAACTCACAAATTGTGAAGAGATTACAATAGAAAAGTAGATAACAAATATGTTGACAAATAGACTATTTTCACAAGAAGATCTGTGTATTTTAGTTATAAGACAAAAAATAGTTAAAAAATTAAATATTTTGAATCAAATTTTATTACTTAAAAATTACACTAATTCAGTACCCTGTACATTTAAGGAATGTATTATACATATTTTTAATATTGTAGTCACTGATTTTCAAAATAGTAACAAAAATCACATCAGATCCTCCTGAAGATGTATGTATGTGAGCAAGTAGACAAAATATAACTGATATACATGAGACACTTACATTGTGTAACCAAGCATATCTAAATGTATTTTATTATTAACATTAAAGTATAAAAAAAACTGTAAGGCAAAATATTTCACGTTACATATTAATTTGCTCATTGCATATTTATAAAATTCAATAAATAATTTACTTTATACCATATTTAATTTTAAAATCACATAAAAACTGACATCAAGGTGATTTTAATATTAAATTATTTTAATCTATAACTGTCATATATTTCCTTGACTAGAGTAAACAGAAATAAAGAAACTGGCAAATTAATAGTGCATAATTGCAAAATTAAAGTGGATATTTACTTCTTTTTTATTTTGGGCGATGTCGATTGGAATACACTTGATGCCGACATTAAATTTTCTATATACTGGCCTAAAACTTGATTTTCTGATCTTAATTTTAAATTTTCTTCTTTAACACTATCAACACGTTGCGATAAATCATCCAAAGTATTTTGCAATTCGAGAACTTGTGATATTAAGCGTGCTTTCTCTTCTTGTTCATCAGGACTCGAATCTGGTTCAAGACTATGATGTTGAGGACTAGAACTGCCATTTGTAAATGTTGACTGGATGGAATCCATACTACGTCCGTGAATCATACTAGACGAATTTGCTTCTGATATAGAAGTTTGTTCAGTTTCATCAAATATAATTACTGGAAGTGAATACACGTAAAATGGTAATCACTTAACAGTAATTATTAAATTCTTATGCTTTACCTTGAGGGTCATCATCAGCTAAAGGAATATTATTAATATCATCTTGTAGCTTAGTGCTCGCCATTTCTTGAAGTAATGAGCTTTATTAGTTTTGAATTTACCAAGGCCTAAGATTAGGATAACGATATAAACGATAATTGTCAAATTTACATTGGTGCAAGCAATTGACATATGACGCATTAATAATTGGGCAATTGCATACTAGATGTCTGTAGTCGTTTGGTTGAAATTCTTTCTGGTAATAATAATATTAAAACAATATTTTTTTTTAATTAAATAAATTTTAATGCCTCTATATCTTCAAACACTTAATTATATTGAATACATATGCAATTCCAAATAATTACTCAAATGAGTTTTTAAAACTTAGAGGGCAGCACATAATGGATTCTTTATAGCAGCAATTTCCAATCATACCTCTGTGTCCCTGTCTCAATTTCGAATCAAAACATAGTGAGTTTAAGGAGCGTTAAGCAGTTTATCATTTAGTGCAAGAAGATTCAGAAGCCGCAAAATGTCTCTCCTAAGGTCTTTAGGGAAAAAGCATATTGATATTTTGTCACAATGGTAAGTTTAGTAAAATATGTATTAACCTAAATTTTATTACATAACTAATAATTCTCTAGGGTTGGCTCAGGTTTAGTATATGGAACTTCAGCAGGAATAGCAATTACATATTTTACCGATTGGAGATTAGTTTTGCAGTATCTACCATATTATAATGGCAAATTTCCAAAAGAAGAAGAAAGTTAAATAACAGTTATTTTTATAGTGTATTTAAATGAAATAAATATTTATGAACAATCAACTTTACTATTAATACTAGCAATATTTAAGTTACAAATCATGTATAGAATAAAATCAGATTAAACATCCTTTGCTTTTAATTCGTGCTCATAAAGTAAGTCAGCAAAGTTTTCAGCATCAGCTAACTTTCTTCGGTAGTTCCATGGTGAATAAAAATGTCGATAAGTTATATACAATCCACCAGTAAACCCTGCAGCAGCAATAATTAGTAGCATAGGATTTCCTCGTTGCTTGGCCGCCCATGCCTTGTATGCTGACATTCTGTAACTATATAAATATTTTTGGTTGTTAAAATAAAACTATGATTTACCTTTTTCTTTTGCACTAAAATTATTTAGTGTCAGTAGTTTCTAAGTTCTCTGCTCTATATTTTAATAACAATGGTTTCCAAATATACAAACCACCTAATACACCAACAAAACACGCAACTCCAATTTGAACACCACTTAAGCCTCCAACTCTTCGAAATTGCATTACTTAGTATAACCTATAAGACCACTTGACATTTATTCCTTATCTTTAACGTTATTATGTTTTGGTATAAATAATGGTTTGCCAAAATAAAATGCCAAGTGCAAAGTGACAGCCGTCGCAATAATTAATTTAAATATGTTTAACCTTTTGCCATTAGGACTGAACTGAACATACTAAACGGCAGTTGTCAAATTGACTTTTACTAATTATATATACATTGTTGCCAAATAATAAATTGTTGAATTTGTTATCTATCTATCATAACGGCTATCTGTAAATTGATTTAGGCATTGCGATTTAGAAATTCTTTATGTTATTAAATAGGTAATCTTTCATTTGTTTAACCACAAAAGTTGTTCCCAAATTTTTAATTTATGAATATTAAACATCATTTTATAATATGATTGCAATATGATTATACTTACATGCAACTATAACAACACGTTCTGATTAAGATGTAATTCCTATGTAAAACTGTATCAATAACATATTTTCAGGAAGTTAAATTTGTTGGATGCGTTATAAATTAAACTTGATTTTATTATTGACAATCCAGTTGCAGAGTTACATTTTATTACCTGGAAATTACATTTCGATGCGAATAGTTTGCGATAGGTACGCGTCCTTTGTATGCATAATGCATATATAAATTCAAAAAGATTGCAAGTTTGAATCAGTGTGCGCCGTATATGTGCATCCCATAAAGTACATCCGGTATAATTTATTTGAACGAAACACTTTTTTCCCCGTAAAAGCGAATTAAAAACAAGATCAAGTACTCTTTAAAAATCAATTTCTGAACCTGCATTGATAAATTTTTAGCTCTACTACTAATAAATATAGAGGATGCTGTAACTGCTTCATTTTTCCTTTCGTCTTCCTTTCACAGTTCTATTTCTTTTAAATATAATAAAAACAAAATATTAGATTAAATAAACATGTAATGTTAAACGAAATTAAACTTTATAAATGTAGCCATCTCCATGCTTAATAATGATAGAAGATAATACTAATAATATCTAAAAAAATAAGCAAAATAAAAAAATGAAAGTGTGGATGAATTTCTGTTTTTCATGGTTTAACATAACCTCAATAAGTATCACAAATTAATGCAAAATCTTTAATTAAAAATGTCTGTTCTAAACATATCGGCTTTCGGTAAATATACAATCTACATTATTTGATTTATTTGTATATTTGCGTTTTAGGTAAAACATGTTCCAAAGCTTTAGGTAGATATAATTTAGCCACAGTTTCAAATCCTAAAACTGGAATTGTAATGATTAACATGGGTGGGCCAGATACAACAGAAAAAGTTCATGATTACTTATTACGAATTATGACTGATAGGGAAATGATACAATTACCTTTCATGCAAAAGTATGTCATTTATTTTAAGCTAAGTAATATGAACTGATAGTTAATTCATTAATAACTGCAGCAAGCTAGGTCCATGGATAGCTCAAAGACGTACTCTTGAGGTGCAGAAGAAATATGAGGAAATTGGTGGTGGTTCACCTATTCTCAAATGGACTAAACGACAGGGAGAATTATTATGTAATGAACTCGATAAATTGTCACCAGAAACTGCACCCCATAAGGCTTATCCTGCATTCAGATATGTTGATCCATTTACAGAAGATGCTTTAGAAAATATAGAAAAGTAAATTACTTAATTTGATGGAATACCTTCATTAATTTTTATATAATTATAGGGATGGTGTTGGCCATGCTATATTATTTTCACAATATCCACAGTATAGTTGTGCAACTACTGGTTCCAGTTTGAATGCTGTGTATAAATTTTATAGAAAAAGGTAATTATGCAATAAACATTGATATACTTATATTTTCTAATTAAACAATTTATTAGTTGTTAACGATATTTCATAAAAGAAAATAATGTAATACCTTTGCTTATAAATCATATAACTTAGTAGTTATATTTATTTTCCAGAAACATTCCAGAAAATATAAGAATAAGTTTAATAGATAGATGGCCAACCAATATATACCTAGCCCAAACATTTTCAGACTTAATAAAGAAAGAATTGCAGGAATTTCCAGAAGATACTAGAGATAATGTAGTCATTTTATTTTCTGCACATTCTTTACCATTAAAAGTAAGTATAAACCCATATCAACAAGAAAATTGCAAGTAACTACATGTAGATATGTATATATGCTTGCCTGCAAGTTGCGGTTGCATTTACTGTGTGATAAAATGACGACACCGAGAGTTTGTATGAGTTAGTACGAGAAAGCAATATACAAACTGCTTTTTGGTCGAGTGCAGTGTTGGAAAAGAGGGGATTCGAGTTCATTTACGCTGAGGCTAGACTGACTCTGGTTTAATCAGTGCAATAAGGATGGCAGCTGTATTTGCGCATTTCATTTGAATTTTGTTCACGCTCGATCTCTAGTCGACTAACACATTTTTAAATCGCGTTTCGTCCATCTAATTTAGAGCAATTACGCGCCAAAATTATTGTATTTTCGAATCATGTTACCCCGGAAATGTTAACAAGTGTACGTTGAAATTTTTATAATCAGCTGGGTTACTGCTCAGCTCAAGAGGGAGGCTTATTTGAGCATTTAATAATTAATTACGTACTTGTAGAAATTCATTTTTCTTTAATAATTCCATTCTTAACTTCCAATTAAATTCCTTGTTTTTGCGTTTATATTTACTGAAACATTTTGTTTAGTTTCATACAAATGTATTGTTTACTTTGAAAGTTTTAGTTTGTTTCCTCTTCTATTTTATAATATTACGGAATTATTTACCTACTTTTTGTCTTAATAAGAGTTTTGCTATTGTTAAGTTTTCGTTTTTTATATCAGCTATATTTCTTATCTTTGATATTTTAAGAAAAAAATTATTATTTTTAAGTTTTTAAAATTGATGATCATTGGTAAATTGATGTACAAAGGTGGTCCAAAAATAAGTTACGACCATCAATTTTTTTTTCAAATGGAAACATGTTTTTTATTTAATTTATTAATTCTGCATCGAATTCTAAGTATATTTCATGTACAATGTCCTATACCCAAACTCAACAGTAAACTCAACGATAAACTGATCTTCGGCTTGCCTATTGTCAGGATGTTAGTAGTCAATAGTATGAACATTTAATTTGACTTGTTTTTCTGTTTTTTGTAATAAATTGGCCGTTTTCAGACAAGAAAGTGAAATAAATTTTGTAGGATACGCTCTCAGTTATTGATATGTTCAATTGTAAATTTCTCAATAACTGTTGAGTTTGGGTATAGGACATGGTACATGAAACATACTTAGAATTAGATGCAGAATTAATAAATTAAATAAAAAACATATGTTTCCATTTGAAAAAAGAACTGATGGTCGTAACTTATTTTTGGACCACCGTTTGTACATCAATTTACCATCAGAAAAACCGCAGCTAAAAATAAAAATCGACCTATCCGCGTTTTTCCACAAAACAAAACCAAAAATTTTAAATGAATTTATTCCAACCCGCGCGTCCTCACTGTATATTTATCAAGTCTACAAAGGTATTTAGAGCTGGATTTGGAATATTTGTTTGTATTAATGAAATTTCAAAATTTGAACCGGAAGTAACACTTTTACTCTTAGCATTTTCTTTTAAATATCTCGCAAAGTATGCATCTGCGGAGATTTATTAAGAGAATAATTTTTACATCAAAAAATTCTTAAAATTTGGACTTGAAGTAACACACTCACAGGTGGTATACCATAAGACCGCGTGCGTCTGCATTATCGCGATACCTGTAGAGTAAGCGAAACAGATAGAGATGTCTGTGTATTAGAACGGTAAACAAGTAGACGCAGTGTTATACTGGATTACAACAGAGCTAGTATTTCGCATATGCCTATGATGCACTCGTATTTGTCCAAAAATTCCACATTTATACGGTGTAGTCGGGCAGTCGCTTCCACATATGGGCGTCAGTTCGAGTTTTATTATTGCTTAAGAATAACATTTTTTTAGCTAATTACAGGTTAATTGCAATGTTGAATTACAATTCTGTTTTAAGAAGTAAATATTTTATGTTTCAGTAATTTATTATAGTTGAGTTTTTAGATTATAATATTTGTTGAAAAATATTATTTTAGTTAAGAATTTTTTTTTATTTTAAAGTCAAGGAGTTATTTATTATTTATTTTTGCTCTTTTATGTTGTTTATGAAGCTGTAATGAGTTACTTCACTGACATATTATCAGTGATTATCTGATGCTTCAAACAACTACAAATAATTACTTACAACGGGAACGCAATACCTATTACACTGCTCTTCACTTGATTTGCCTACGAATACATTTATACGTATAACTTATACGCCCGATGTCGGTGTGGCAATTCAAGTTGGCACGCCCATTTATAGTCGACCAGTAGTTACTAATACATGCATCGCGCTATGAACGGCGGCCACACGGTATGTTTCTGAGATAAAAGTATTTAAAACAATTTAGAACAATTTTAATAGTTTGAAACGCTCATACGTATAAGAAAGCCGTGAGGTGGCCACACCTCATTAGTTAAACTGTTTAGGTTGTTAACACGCTCAGTAAGTTATTCTATTACGCTGTAAATAAATGAAACAAGTATAACATGTGATATACTGTTGTAAAGATAAATTCCTGTAGTTTCAGAATATGCAATAATACTGGGTATGTTCCATTTAAAATATGAAATTTTTTTTTTAGTATTTGATGTTCAATAGTTTTTCCTATTTTGACACATTATTAAAAAATTATCCAACTTTCTTATACGTAATTGCTCAATCACTCATACAATAGCCGCGATATTTGCTGTGACACATAAAATCTAACACACTGATTAAGCAATACATTTTAATATTTAAAAATGCCCTTTAAACAAAGTAAAAGAAAACATTGTGTACTTTATTTATAAGCGCAAGATTATTTAAGAATGTCAACATGGCTAATATAGTATTGCAATTATAGTATTACTTAAAAAAAATAGAGAACTTTTATGTATGGTTGAAATAAGGAATTCTACGTTCAACAAGGTCAGACCTTCTTGGAATCAGAAGAAATAGTATAATTATTAAGGTTTGAAAATTTTATCAACGAATTTATGGGAGCTTTTAGTTTTCTTCGCTCTGCTAACACCAGATTATATATTACAACTATATTATTATAATGGACTAATTATTTAAAATCGAAACTATTCCATCTCGTCTTTGCTGACAGATGCTTTAAATAAATGGAAAGCAAAGCTGTTAATAATGAACTACATATATTATATGTTTGAATCCAAGAGTTGAAACTGCATATATGTATAACTTCTGTAGATAAGCGAATTACTCCCTTGTAGTGTAAATGCTGACCTTTTCATACCTTTTACTGTTATAATAGCTATCTATCTATTTTGTCTACCTCATTCTCCACTAAATTTTTTAATTGTCAAACGACAACTATGATTACTCCTGAATGTGGATACTTTTGATTTTTAGAGTACCTAAATAACACGTTGTTTGACCAGTGTGGCATACTGGCCAGTGAGTTAATGGCGTATTTAATAATAAAGACTCTAATAATAACAATAATAGTATATTAAATTCACCCAATTCGAAATACTTTATTTCTTGACACTTTTTTTTCTTTTTTTATTCAGCTAGCGAATTTGACGGATTTCAATCATCGACTTAATATTATAACGTAATTTCAGATTTGTTCAAAGTTGCTTCTTTTCAAAAGTTTGATTTTTTAAATACGAAATCATTAGCATACAAGCTATTGTTGTAATGGGAGTTAATTAATTAAATATTTGAATATATGCTTTTACTAATCCCTAAAATTGATTATATAAAATGAAAACAGAAAGCAAGCAAATCTCTTAGTTTTGATAAATCAGCTGTTCTACCAAGGTTATTAAAGAGACCCGGACTTGTTTCTTCTTTCTCAACTAATAAATAAGAATTTTATTATATATACAAAGCAACAACTATCGCCGACCTAAGTTGTTTTGTATTGCTTGTTATTTTATCAAATAAATCATTTTCGTCTACTAATATAATACTTTATTTACGTATAACTACTAGGGTTGCCACCTGGCCGGTTTTCTACTAACAAAGCCGGGTGCCGGTTAGCCTCCAAAAAAGGCCGGTTTTCTTACAATCTCAATAGATACTTCACCGAATTTGGAAAAGCTGCTAGGAGCAATAATGAAATCGCTCAAGAAACCACAACACGGTCTGCCATCTATTGATGGGTAGCCGCATTTATTGTTTATTTATTAATTTCTACATTACACTACAAGATGGCAGATTCGTTGCGAATTTTTGGCCTATTTTCCAGGGATTTACCGAGTTATATATCTTTGTGAACGGCGCGGTGTTGCGTTCTTATTTTTTAGTTTAGTTGATTTATACGTTCGTTGTGGTTGTGTGTTGTTAATTCAGTAATAAATCTAAATAATCGTAAAGTATGAGCGATGAGGGTGAAGCAGAAACACCAAATACACCACCAAAGAAAAAAGTTAAGACAAGAAACTGCCAATTTAATAAAGACTGGCTTGAAAATCCTAATTACCACAAGTGGCTAGCAAATGATAAGGATGTTAATATGGCCAGATGTACTATGTGTAAAATTACATTCAACGTTAAATACGACAGCGTCAAAGCTGCAAAATCCCATAGTGGCACCGCAAGGCATTTAAATTTGGAAAAAGCTAGCAAGATGTGTGACGTTATGACAAAATTTTTTGCTCCCAAGGATTCGAAAGAATCCCATTTAGTCACCATGGCTGAAATATCAAAAACGTTTCATTGCGTAAAACATGGTCTTAGCTACCTTTCAACTGATTGTGGTAAGTAAAGACTAATTTGATCATTTAAATAATGCTCAATAAATATGATTCAATTTGATTAAAAGTTAATAAGCCTTATTTATGATGTACAATGAAACTTTTGCGACTGATATTTCTTTCAGGTAATAAGCTTGATGGACAGATTTACCGAGATTCAGCTATAGCTACCAAAATTCATCTGGGACGAACCAAAATGGAAGCCATCGCGCGCAACGTGCTAGCACCCTATTCATTGGAATTAATAACTAGAAAGCTAAAAGAAAAAAACATTCCTTTTTCGATAGCTACCGACGCCTCCAACAAAGGTAGTAGAAAGTTTTTTCCTCTTGCTGTTCGTTTTTTTGACCCAAATGAAGGAATTCAGGATTGTTTGCTTGATTTTTACGAAGAGGCTGATGAAAGCTCTGAGTCAATTACAAATAGTATATTGAATGCTTTGCAACAACTGCAACTTGATATTGCCAATGTAACTGCATATGGAGGTGATAATGCATCCGTCAACTATGGAAAACATTGCTCTGTTTACCAAAAACTCACACAAATAAAACTAAAGATAATCAAAGCTAATTGTAACTGCCACATATTACACAATGCAGCCAAGCACTCTCTTAAATTATTGAGTTTTGATGTAGAGTCTTTGGTATTAAAGGTTTTCAATTCTTTTAATTGTAGCGCCAAAAACGTGGCAAATCTCAAGGAGTGCTTTCAGTTTGTTCAGCAGGAGTATCATCAAGTATTAAGACACATACCGGTGCGATGGTTAAGCCTTTTTCAAGCTCTCGATCGCTTGTTATTGAATTGGAATGCCATAAAAGCTTATTTCTTGCAACAAGGGGCAGAAAATTGTGATCGTATCATATGGAAATTTGTAGGAGACCAAGAAGACCAACTATCAGATCAACCAACTTTTGCTGAATGCTACATTTATTTTGTCCATCATGTTCTATTTATTTTCCAATCTTCAATTAAAACACTGGAGCAATCCCATTTGGTTATTACGGATGTATATGAAATTATGTCCGGTTTAAGAGACAAATTAAAGAGACGGAAAGAGGATTTATTTTTTGGCTTCAAAACAAATCAGGCTTTAGCGAACTTTACAAGCAACCTTAAATTAAAGTTTCAAGAGGAAGCAGTTCAAGTCTACAATCGAGCAATAGAATACTTAGAAAAATGGTTTGATTTTGAAAACAATGTGTTTCTGTTATTTAAATCATTAAATTTGAAAGGCCGCATTCCAGAACTGAATGAGGTAATCTTAATTGCATCGCACATTGGCATGGATCTTCAAGATGCCGATGGCGATAGTCTTTATGAAGAATTATCTTTGCTCCAAAATGCATCTCCTTCTTTCATTAATCAAGATATTTCTGTTGCGGAGAAATGGTGTATCTTTTTTAAGCGAGTGGAAATTCCAATTTTAAGAAATGTAGTTCAGATGGTTTTATCTGTTCCTTGTAGCAATGCTTATGTGGAAAGGATTTTCAGCATCATGAATCAGCTATGGAATGATGACAGAAACAAATTGTCAGTTGAAATGGTAAAAGCAGAACTTTGCATTCGTTCTAACATCCAGCTCTCTTGTTCGGAATTTTATTCATCATTAAGTGACAAAGCAGAACTTATTAAATCAGCAAAATCAAACACCAAATACCATTTCAAATTTTAAACAGATGTAATGTTTACCTATTTGTATTTTTTAGAAATAAAGTTTTACTTTCTTATTTTAAAATTTTAATTACCATTTACTTTTGAAAAATCGAATTTATTACTCGCATACTTTGGGTTCCCATAAAAAATATTTATTGATAAATTTTGACAAAATTGGGGCGTGGTCCCAAGAATTTTTCGTCTGTCTCGCGATAATTGCGGCGCTTTTCATTACATCACCCCAAAGGCCGGTTTCCTGTAATCAGAAAGGTGGCAACCCTAATAACTACATGGGTATCGGTTACATGGTGTAAGTGGAAGAGCTTGTGTCCCTTTCAGATGGCACAATTAATTTGATCTCTGGCGGATTATTTAAGTATAATTAGTTATAGGTATATTTTTCGAATAATATATCTCTGTTTACAATTACTATAGTTGGTCTTAAAGTAGTCTGCAGTAAATAATTCCAAGATTATTTGAAGAATATTAATTTAGAATTGTGACTCTTCTAATCTCAGCCAAATAAACTAATATATTGTAATAATAAAAGTAATAGAATTGGAGAATATATTAGCATACTCGAAAAAACACTAATGGAAGATATACATATTTCTTTACCTTTTGTTTGATATATGTATTAAGAATATAGATATCTAAAGAAAGTGAAACAACCAAAAATAACGGCAAATATCTAAATAACCTTTAACACAATTTATTTTAAAATATTGTATTTTAAAATCTTACTTTTCCCTTACTCTTAAAACATCTTAATAAGCTGAATTTCATAGCACGAGCGGGACTATCAAATTACGTTGTTTATGTAGTATACTTGGCAATGCTGTCGGGAATGACAAGGTCTGATAAATGTTGCTTTTTTACACACTGGGACTCGAAAGACGGTAGAATCGCTGGGTTTAAAAACGTCGATTGAATGACAACTCGTGTGTTATACACTGGGATTGACTTGGTAGCATGAATATAGCGGGCCTGGTTACGTCGGTTGAATAAATATATATATATATATATATATACAGTGTGCCCATTTTCTATCTCCATGTATAGGTAACTTTCTTAGTAGAGTCCGATCCAAAGCTGATGATACCTGCGTAGAAAACGATTTTCGATATTAGAGAGAGCAAGCAGTATAAAATGAGGAGATATCTATAGCGAGAGCTGTATAGTTAGACGTGAAAACATTAGTCTACAATTTGATCATTTGTCGTTTAACCCTTGCTTCGTGCTCTGCTCCGATACATTTACATTTTTTTAAAACTCTTAAGCATTGCCATTTTGTTGATTGGTAAGTTTTTTTAAATAATTTTCTCAGGGCACCAAAACAAAATGTTAACTTATTTAAGGTTAAAATGTACGAAGTTCCTGACCATTTAGTAGCGCGGGCAGCGTCCAAGAAACGAAAAAGTATACACGAATAAGCATAGTGACATTGCAACAATGATACTGATTCTGTATTTGACTTTTGTCAGTTGAAATCGCTTCATAAAATTTTATAAAAGTCTAGTTTTTTTATTTAATTTAATCTTTCTTTTTATTTTAAATTTATTTATCTAGTGTTGAGGTTTACTTTTTCATTTGTTTTTGCCATGTATATAATAATAATAATAAAACTTGTAGATTGCAGACTTTATTCGATGGTGTTTGTATTCAACAGAAGCGGGAAGTATACACGATCGCTTTGGTGTCGATATTTTTAGCACGGATAGTACAGAGTTTAAACCACCCCTCGCGCATTCCAAGTCTCATCAGGTTTGGATCGGACTCTAGAAGATTACCGGTTAAATTAGTAAATTCAAGAGTAGTTGATAGCATTTTCAGATTTGTCATTTATTGTCAACTTTTGAAGATATTTTTAAAAAACTTTAAAATTGCCGAAATTTTCAGCAATACATATCTTCGTAAACATTGAAGACAAGACAAAACTAAAAATGGACTCTGTCTGATAGTCATTTTTACGTAGAAATTAAAAATGTCAATATGTAACATAAACTTACGTTTTTTTAAATGGCAGCTATAGTTGGCTGACTTCTTATTAAAGTGCTTTTTTTTTTTTCTGATTTCATAGATAAACTGCTCGTCAAGTTAGGGATATTGTGAGAAAGTGACTTTAAACAAAAACTTGCAAACATAAATGACAAAAAAAAATTATTCTAAAATAAATTAACATCTACTTTATGTCATGAATCTGCCAACTTAAAAATGTTTCTAAAAAAAAGAAAGTTAAATTGAAAGTGACATAATTTCTTCTTGTATGTAAATGATTTAAAAAATGAAACAATAAAACTATTAATAACCACCACGAGCTTCTATAACTGCATGGCAACATTTCTGCATATTTTCCACTAAATTATTCAACACATCTTGCCTGATTTGCATCCAAAGTTGAGGCAGTAGGTTCCTCAACTCCCGAAGAGTTTCATTGTTAATGACTTGCTCTCTATAAATCGTACCGGTCGTATTCCTATCCAAAACTAACAAGTTCGTGCGTCCATTAAAACAAATTCCTCCCCACAATGCAATCGTACCTCCTCGAAATTGATGGATTTCATGAACAGGTCGACGATTTCTGGGCATAAACAGATTGTTCCAAAGTCGTACACGTCGACTATCAGAAAATCTTCCAAAACGAGACTCGTCGGTGAAGAGTACAGATTTCTACTGCCACTTTTGATTTTTGATGAATGGAAACCTTCTTAACAGACACCTAGACTTCAAATTCACCTCGGAAAGCCCCCGACGTAGAGTTGAGATCGAAAGTGGCGCTCTTCGAGCCGACAGAGTAATATAGCGATCATGGACGCGAGTAGTTACTTTCGGCCTTCCAGTCCTAGGCCGTTCCGCAACAGTTCAGTGTCGTTGTAACTTTTAGCGAACCAAGAAACTACACTTTGCGAAACACCAAAACGTTCTCCAACATCCGCCTGTCTAGCTCCGGCTTGAATCATACCACTGGCCATATTGGCCTCTGCTACATTTAACTTCCTTCATTTTGCATCACTATCAATTAGAAAGAGATTAAAAAAGTAAAGGTGCTTTGTACGTTCTGCGATATTAATGGACAAACTGAACACTTGCCAATGAACACTTTGTAATTTATAGCTACATTATCTATGTTAATAAAAAATGAGGTATGGTCACTACACGACTTTCTTATACTTATGAGCGTTTTAAATTATCCAAAATTGTTTTTGTTTTTCGTAGAAAAATAAGCCAAATTTTTAAATTTCATTTTACAAAAGTTATTCCAAATCTAGCTCTAAATTCTTTTGTACTCTTGATAAATATATATAGAATGTATAATTTACGACATATTTGCAAAAAATCGCTATTCGTAAAAGTACCTGTATAAAAAGCATGACTTGCGAAATATTGGCAAAAAACTGATTTTCGATAAGAGTAAAAGACCTACTTACGTAGGAATTTTGAAAACCTTTTATAACAAATTTCTTCTCAAATTTAATTTTGAGTACCTACATATGAATTATTTATAAATTTGTTTAAACTTACTACTTCCGGTCTGCCGATTTTACTGAAAATCTACTCAGATCTCAAGAGGAAGATTATACTCGTAAATACAAAATTTGGAATTGATAGGTATAGCGGGTTGGCTGCTGTCGTGGTCACACACACATTTTTTTAAAACCATTTTTTTGGGATCAGGAGACTTCAAAACATGGACATCTGCGAAAATCTCAAGGTCGAAAATTTTCATCATCACAATACCTCCTTATACTACGTATAAGAAAGTAAAAAGCATATTCATAGCATATTCTAAGCTTTTTACTTCCATTTCATCTCGCAATCAACAGCAAATTTCAAATAGGAAATGCTTTATTTGAATACTAGCAATATCCCTAACTTTTGACGAGCAGTTTATATGGTGTTATGATTATCTTTTGATTGTAGTGAAAGCAGTTCAATTAATTTTACCTTTGAAGGAATAATGGGCAGGAAGGCTTTGAAGAACTATTTTAATGCGAAAAAAGAATTTGAGAAAAATTATTAGTTGAATACAAATGATAAGTGTATATTTATTAAGAGAAATTACTACAAATAGTCACGAAACTAAAATTTGAATGAATACTTTGTAAAGGAAATAATGTCAGGTTATCTCACCAGCCAGTTAGCGGTATCTGCATTACCAATCCAGTTAAGAACATTTGGGTAAGTAGGTATTGGCAATTCACTTACGAAAATAAAAAAACAACAGTTGTCAAATATGTTGTTCCAAAATGGTAAGACGGTGTGAAATGTGCATCCAGAATAATGATGCTCATTTTGAGCATTTAGTGAAATAATATTAGCTATTGCTCACTATTAGTTTATTTTCTTAATTTTAGTTTCATTATTATTTGTAGGAGTTTATCTTCCTCTTTTCTGTTATGTCGTCATATTGTTTATCATTTGTATATCTTTTGTATTATTTCGCATTCAAATAGTTTTTCAATGCCTACTTGTCGATTATTTCCTCAAAAAGTAGTAGTAATTAAATACTTCCGCTGTAAAACAAAATTTGACTAGATAACCAAACCGAACTTTATTTCTTCAAAACCGGAAAAAAATAATAACAATCCATTTACGTAAGTTAATTTACGTTCGAAGGAGAAATGTAATAAAGAATTAGGTAGAATTTACACCATAGTACAGAATAACAGTTATATAAAGATTTAGTTAATAATCTCCTCTATAAAAAACAGAAATCATTTCCATGATCTGTCCTGTAGTTCCCGAAACTGATTCATCAAAATTTGCCTCAAACTTATATGGGGACACATTCCATAAAAAAAACAAAAAATATTTGCAAACACGACAAATACACTAATTTCATTTAGAACAAACAACACACTCCTGAATCATATTAGAAATAATAAAAATAAAACGGATAAGAACTTAAAGTCTGGTGTTTATAAGATGAACTGCGATTGTGGAAATGCTTATATTGGACAAACTGGTAGACTTTTTTACACGCGTAAAAGAACGCGAAAGAAGATATAAATTACAACAACAGGCTCCGCGTAAGCAAACCACTGTATTGAACACAAACATACATTTAATAACTTAAGACATATTACTCTTACAAGGTAGCAAATCAAATCTTTTAGAGAGCTAAGAAATCACTAAATTACACAACTTAAACATAATATTAAATGATGAATTAGAGGTCAATAATTCACTGTTATTAAAATTAAACATTTAAAATTATTTTCACCATCCTGCTAATGTTATTATAGTTATCATTGTATTTAATATTATACCGCTAGATCAAAAATTATATTGATAAAGGTTTGCTATGGAATGTCCGTCTTAGATATCATTCTTTTGAGATAATTCTGATTAAATTATCGAGTTAACTGTCATACTGACATAAAATTTGTAAATATATGTTTATTTAAAATGATTTACATGTTTGAATAATATAACACGAAAATTATCCAAACATAAACGCTTACTGTATTCCCAATTGAAAAACTATGACAAATATTAATGACAGTATGACACTTAATGGTATAATTTAAGACAGACGTTTTACATTCCATGGCAAACCTTTATCAATATAGTTTTTCATCTCGCGGTACTTATAAGTTGTTTGATTTTCCTGTAAGGGAATTATCTTGACTTCATCTAATTAAAATAAAATTTTTATTTCATTTAATTTGTAAATTATGGTGTTTCAACACTGATTTCCTTCGTCAAAGTCATTGCCAACCATGGCTGCCATTTAATAAAAAATGAGGTGTGGCCACCACACGACTTTCTTATACGTATGAGTGTTTCAAACTACACAATCTTAAGAATTTTTTTAAACAAAACTTATTCAAAATCCTATTCTAAGTACTTTCATTCTCTTAATAAATCGCTATAGAATGCATACTTTGCAAGATATTCGAAAAAAAGTGCTACAGGCTAAGAGTAAAAGTGCTACTTCCGGTCCGAATTTTGAAATTTCATGTATACAAAAAATATTGCAAATATAACTCTAAATACTTTTGTACTCTTAATAAATATATATAGAATGCATAATTTACGACATATTTGCCAAAAATCGCTATTCGGTAAGAGTAAAAGTGTTACTTCCGGTCCGAATTTTGAAATCTTTTTTATACAAAAGATATTGAAAACTATGTTTTAAATGCTTTTATACACGTAACGTACCTGTCTAAAAAGCTTGACTTGCGAAATATTCGCAAAAAACCGATTTTCGATAAGAGTAAAAGACTTACTTCCGGTAGGAATTTCGAAAAACTTTTCAAATAAAATTGTTCTCAATTTTAATTACATATGAATTCTTTATAAATTTGTATAAACTTAGTATTTGACGAAATATTGGCAAAATTCGTTTTCACTGAAGTAAACTGCTACTTCCGGTCTACCGATTTTACTGAAAAACTAATCAGATCTCAAGAGGGAGATTATACACGTAAATACAAAATTTGGAATTGATATCTACAGCGGTTTGACCGCTATCGTGGTCACACACAGACAGACAGACACACACATAGACATTTTTTAAAAACCACTTTTTTGGTATCAGGGGACCTCAAAACGTGGACATCTGCAAAAATCTCGAGGTCGAAAATTTTCATCATCACAATACTTCCTTATACTATGTATAAGAAAGTAAAAAAACATAAGATCATGTTATAGTACATTATTACACCTTTTAGGCTGTAAACAGAGGTGATTCATACCCAAGTGAAATAGCAGCAACAGTACATACAGTTATGCAGTTACTGAATTATTCTAATCCATATCAGTTATGTTGGCAATCAAAAGTTGGTCCTCTGGCATGGTTAGGTCCATTTACTGACGAAACACTAGAAAATTATGTCAAGCAAGGTATCAAAAACTTTGTCATGGTGCCCATAGCTTTTGTAAATGAGCATATTGAAACACTGCACGAGATGGACATCGAATATTGTAAAGAGCTTGCTGAAAAGGTAAATTAAATTTTGTATATAAGACCAACGAATTTATTCACATGAAAATAAAAATTAATATAATTTTTAGATTGGTGTTCAACAAATAAGACGTGTACCGGCCCCTAATGATCATCCATTATTTATCAAAGCAATGGTTGATGTGGTTAAACCTCACTTGAATGGTAATATTAGAATTGGTAAAAAATTCTTGCAACGTTGCCCACATTGTGTTAATTCTGTTTGTTTAAAAAGTAAGAAATGGTATTCAGAAGTCTGCAAATAATATTTATAGATATATATTAAAATATGTGTTTAATAATAAATACATTTGTTATGGTTCTTTTCTACTAATAAAAATAAATAAATAGGAAGTACTGCCTTTAATTATTTACACCTAGAATTAGTTCTATAAAATGACTTACTTGCAATCAAGCATTACTTGATATTTTAGAATTTATTTTTAGTAATCTTTTGAGACATATCACTACTGCATTTCAAATTTATACTGCCACAAATGTAGTTTTCTCCACAACTTGTCAAACACCGTTTCCTGATCCCTATATATATAATATTAAAAAACAATAAAAAAGAATACTAATTTTAATATATACTTTTTTGTGAAAATAATACAAGGGTTGGTACAATCAAATATAAAATATATAATGACTGTAAAAAGAGAGCTAATTAAGCATTTGCCGGTTCTTCAGATACTGAAAATAAAAAGAAATTAATCAATGAAAATAAATTTGAAACAATGGCTACCTGTAGTTTGGATGTCACGTGTATCTTCATCAGTATCTACAGTAAGTTCTGTAATTCCTTGTTCCTCAGTATCATCTTCTTGATCTGATTCCTGTTCATCTTCAACACCATTATCTACACCAACATCAGGTACTAAGAAATATTGCAATGGATTTATGTAAATATCATCTTTAATAATTTCAGCAATATCATCATATAAAGGATCATTATGATCATTATTATCATTGAACCAACTAAAAAAAGATTTATGTTCGGTTCCACGTTTTTGTCCTAGTTTAGATGGATTATTTTTTGAATGTGTCAGATCAAACCCTTCTTTCCATTTTATTGGTGTACTTTTTGATGTAGGATCTTCTAATTCAAAATGTCATGGAAAAATATCAAAATGGAAACTGTTCTGTATACAAACCTAATGATCCTAAGTGATATTCTTTAGTTAATACACGATTTTCGAAATATGGATTTTCTTCAAAATAAAAGCTAATTTTAAAACCAGATTTTATATCTTCAAATTCTTGTACATCAATCTTATGCAAATGATGTAAGCAGTCTTCCTCTGAATCACTTAAAATAGTTGATAAATCTGGATGATTACCAAACTGTGTTTAATTAAGGAAATATGTTTTTCTTGGTCTAAAATGTAAAATTATCAATTTAAAGGATACTGCTGTCACCCAAAAGTGTGGGATTTTATTTAAACTTTCGTTTCTTTTTTGGTAAATGGGATTCCTTAGTAAATTATATTTCTGTTCTACTTTAAGTATTTCATCACTTGCTTGCTCGTTTAGAGCATCAATTTCATTTTGACACGAATCTACTTCCTCTAATGCTTTCTGAATTTCTTCATCATTATGATTTCTTTCATTTGTTTCATCGATATTACTATCACCCACTTTTCTCATTTTTCTTTGACTAGCCATTGCCAAACGAACCTCATTAGTAAAATTTATTAACCTTAAAATACTATAATTTTTTTTTTTTTGCTTCACAACTATATTCTACTGTCGAAGAAGAACTTTGTTAGGTGTTCAACCAATTGCAACAGTGCTTTCGTTTTTATTAAGCAAATTCCACACGCAGAGCAGACGATTTCAGAACTATCGACATATTTATGTTGAACCCATAATCACCCATAGTCGCGCATTGTAATCATATTATAATGCGCAATGTCGCATAGCGGAGAGATCGGAAAGTTATTTAATAAGCAGGTCCGGATCTAATCCTATTTTAAAATAATCGGGGCCGGATTAACTAAATTTGTTAATAAATGAAAGTATTTGAATTAGAAATATTTAAACAATAATTATGTACGTTATGCATATCATTGTCTTAGATTTGAAACCTGTGGCCAATTTAACAAATTTTGCAAAATGTTGAAAACTATTTTGGAAAAGTCTACTAGATGGAATAAAATGATTTGGACGAAAATTATACATTTAATGCTAGTTTGAATATATGAGTTACATTTAAATATTACTATATTTGATATAATTTGTAAATGTTGCAAAATAACAAAATTAGAAACTATCTTGGAAAAAAAAGCCTAATAGATGGAATAAAATTATATATTTTAATGCTAGTTTTAATATATGAGTTACATTTAAATTTTACAATATTTGACATATTTTATAAATGTTGCAAAATAACTTAAAATTAAAAACCATCTTGGACAAAAGTCTCATAGATGGAATAAAATTATATATTTTAATGCTAGTTTTAATATACGAGTTACATTTAAATTTTACAATATTTGACATATTTTATAAATGTTGCAAAATAACTTATGGAAAAAAGTCTCATAGATGGAATAAAATTATATATTTTAATGCTAGTTTTAATATACGAGTTACATTTAAATTTTACAATATTTGACATATTTTATAGATGTTGCAAAATAACTTAAAATTAAAAACCATCTTGGAAAAAAGTCTCATAGATGGAATAAAATTACATATTTTAATGCTAGTTTGAATATATGAGTTACATTTAAATTTTACAATATTTGACATATTTTATAAATGCTGCAAAATAACTTAAAATTAAAAATCATCTTATAAAAAAATCTCATTGATGGAATAAAATTATATATTTTAATGCTAGTTTGAATATATAAGTTACATTTAAATTTTACAATATGTATTATAAATGTTGCAAAATAAAAATTTTCTTACTTTTTTTATTTTGCGTTTTAAAGTTTCTATTTGCAAATTTAAGTGTGTTGTAAATGCGAACTGTTATATATAAGCAAAGTAAGTAATCGTGTGGAAAATTTTGACATGGACTAATAAATTGTATTTCTTGGAGCTGGGCTTTAATTTGTGATCCAACGTTTGGACCCACTGACAACTGAGGAAAAATGGAAGAAAAGGTTTCTTCTAATTGTAGAAGATACTCAATAAAATTGGAACAGGGCATCAGTAATTTACCAAAAGTATCTCTTTCCTTATTCTGATACGCTTTGAAGTAGCAAAACATATTGTTTTCATTAAGTTTTGAATTACTTTTTGAAAAGGCAACGCACTGCACACACTGATGTCTAGAAAGACACTTCTTAAACAAATAACCAGCCATATACACAACAGCATTTTGTTTAGGTAAATCTAAATTTTGATAATCAGTGGTATCCACTGCTAATACATTAATAAAAACAGTTTCTTCAGGAAAAAGTACATCTAACTTTTGAAAAGATGCAGATTGCAAGTTTAGTAAAACTGAATCTAAATCATCAACACAATTGGATCCCCCTGATAAATGAAAATAATTCAAAGTAAATAACTTTTTGAATGCTCGAGAAAACTGTATGCATGTTGGATTAGTAGTTTCCTCCCTGTTGTCGAACAGTTCCAAAAAAATTTTCAATTGCATCTTGATTGAGTCTTCTGGTACACAAATATTTTATACCTTTATTTTTAGTAATATCCCATATTGCCATAACAGAAGAAATTGAAATTATCCAACCATTAATAAAATTTAAGGTCTGTGTAACATCATCATTATTCACATTTAACACGATTAAATTCTTGAAAAGGTCCAACATGTCATTTAGAACTTTAAGCTGGCTTTCAGTTCCGGAAAAAGGTCTATTTAATACCTTGCTGCTCTTAAATGATTGTGAATTCAGCACATCAAATAAATCATCCATTTTGGATATAAAAGTTGCAGTTGCCATTGCTGTTTGTGGGAAAAAATTAAGAGCTATATAAGTATTTAAACCAGCAGCAACTGATGCACTTAAAACTTGTGCAGCCAGCTTTACTTTCATTTTTTGGAAGTTATTAGGTTCTAGATGCATATCTGATAAACGAGGAGCTTGCCGAAAAGATTGTTGCTTGTCTTTGTTATAAAATTCACTAATATAACACTTATTTGTTATTCCTTCTTTTATTACAAATTTATGTGTAAATATGTTATTTCTTGTAGACTTTAAAAGATGTGGTATATCAAATATATAGAAATTTTTTTTATTATTTACTTGGAAATAAGGTGTTGTAGCAGATACCCCAATTTCTTTGGAAAGTTTTAAAAAATTTGTTCCTTGATCAGATATGCCTGCTAGTACATTTAAATTAATTAGAAATAATCTTTCAATCGTATTAAAGATTATAGCTTTTAAATCGTTTACCTTACAAGAATTATTTATAAAAAAGTATGCCAGTGGCTGTTTCCAATTTGAATAAACACCTCTGGCCATCAAAACCAATGCATTATTAGCTGGACTATATGTTTTTGTAGTAGTTTCATGAAAGCCTATTATTTCATCTTTAGATCTATTATAAAAAAGAAATGTCTTTAATGACATTTCGTCAATACACAGCACACAATGTCTCGCTTCTTCACTCATCATTTCAACTTTTCTTCCTATTACCATAAAAAGAAAGTCATTCAACCCCACTGTTATGTTCCATTTACTGGTTAATCTGCATAAAGTTGCTTTTGATGGCAAATGGAGAATATCAGATAAAAATCTATAAACTTTAGGGCTGAGAAAATATATAGTTAACGCAAACTGTTTAAATTCATTTGTATATCTGAAACCATGAGCCCTTTTACTTGATAATTTCAGCTGCATTTTAAACAGATTAACCGTGGCCTCATTAAAATGGCTTTCACAAAATGTAATAAAATCAGCATCAGAAATCGGATTTTCTTTCTCTGTCAGAGTAGAAACCTTCCCTTCCGCTCTCTTTAGAACACCTTTCAAATACCGAATCTCAGTTTTTAATTTGCTCTTCCTGGGACTTGTAGCTGACAGGCTTTGCGGTGTTTGCACATAAATGTTAGCTAAACATAAGAAATATAATTTAATGATATCACATAAAACATCAAAAACTGTTATTACCTGTATGAGTTTCAGTATGTTGATCGGTAATCACATTAACATCTTTACTTGTGCCTGGTAGTGGATCATCTTTTAACACAGGTGTAATATCTGTACATTCTGTAAAATAGAATTATCATATATAAAAAAAGGTGTATGTAATCTTGGTTGTTAGAAAAATCACAGAGGCATCAAAATCAAATAAATATAGCAAAGCTAGTTGCAATCAATATATTTGTGATTAATTTGATATAATCATCATTTAAAAGAATTTTTTATTAAGAAAAGATTAATTTCAAAAAATAAACAGTTGATTTTATAAGTTTATCTATCCTAGGGCTTACCTGTAAGAAATAAAGTGGGCACTGCAGTAATTTCTAGCCTGTTTTTCATTACATTTTTGTAGTAAGAGTTTTCAAAATGAATGCTACAGACTTTGGCATTTTTCTTTACAGAACTTGTTTCTCCAATTCTAGCAATCCACTCCTTACGCCTAGTGCAGAAAAAATTATTAATCATATGCAACTATTATTATGTACAAGTATGCTTGAATGATGTAGCAATTTTAACCATTAATAATTTATGTCAATATTTTTTTATATTTTACAATAACTTTTTATAAATTCTATAATCCTTTATGTCGTACTTATGTGCATGTATATCTGAATATTTATTTGAATTTTACGCTTACCTTATTTCCTCAGATGGAATATTAAAAAAACTAATGTCTTTTATGTCCTTTGAATACACACTTTTACACTGCGGTACACAACACTTTATACTCATTGTACTAGATTAATTTAACACACTAAATCAAATAAATCTTTCGCAATTATCCACAAAAACCTAATTCACTTTCAAAACGGTTGGTTATTTTCAAAAGCACGTACTAAGATCTGTTGACAAACAAACTATAAACAAGTCTAATTCTGTTTCTTACCGTCACTGCGCATTACAATGCGCAAGAAACAACTTGGTCTCAATAAATTTTGGGAGTGCAACTATTGGGAAGGTTTATATTGTGCTAATCATAGAAGATTGGCAACTCCTGTTCGAATTATCGTGCATTAACAGCGCCATTTCAGGTGTAGTATGTAACTACTATTTACAGCGGGCTTTTTGAATTCTAAATGTGCATTATTTTTGTTGGAATTTTTTGTTATTTCTGTTCGAATTTGTGGATCTAATCAATCGAAGAGCTGTTACATTTGTATCATTCCAGAAAAACGAAAAGTCATCATTTTTTCTTTAAAACGCAAATGTTACAGTTCTACCATTGCAAATTCAAACAGATTTTTATAAAATAAAAATAACCGGTATGTATAGGTAGATAGGTAAAAGGATTTGTTGAAGAGAACAATAAAAACAAATTGATATTCTAATTGATCTTATTTATATTATAAAACTATTAAAAATTGCAAGACATATTTACATTATAATATTTACTTGAACAATAAACATATACAAATTTACCAATTCTGTAATATTGAATATTCTAGTGATATATATGTATATAAAGATATTGTCTAGTTCTAATTTCTATTCCCTAGATAATGGCAGTAATGTCAAAACTATAGTCGCATAAAAGCAAAAAAGTAGTTGTATTTTATGTTATACGAGTCTCTTTAACATTTTAATTTTTTTATTTTTTGTTTTATATTTAACATACCTATTTTGAGCCAGTTTTGCAATTGGATTCAGAATATTACTCTTGTAATATTTCTTATAGTCTAATCCTTTCAAACTTTTATTTATATTTCTTATCCATGTATGTATAAAAAAAATTACAATACGTTCTAAAAAAATATCTTTTAAATTATGCTTGTTGCATAGACTTTCATCTATTTGTATATGTTTTTGCAACATTGAAATACAATAATTTTTAATGTTTCGCTTGTGACATATTTTGGGAAGTATAACATGCAAAATACCAATGCATTCCGAGAAATTAATCAGAAAAGCACTATTTGGGCGAAATAATTTGTTACGGCTATATTCTTTGACTTCTATCAAAAAATGTTCTGGCTTACATGCCTCTTCATTTTTTAAAAAAGTTGCACATTCTAAGCAATTTGAAGTAATTTTTCGAATACTACGCATTACATAGCCAGCAATGTAGGAATGTACAGCTTGTATTCGAATATTTTTACTAATATGCGGAACATTAATACCTTCTAAATTAGTAAAAGATGGTCTTTCCTTCTCTTGCTCTCTGTCTACAAAATTTTTCAAATTGTCTAAGGTACCTTCTGACGCATCCTCTTCACAGTTGGATCCTGGTGAATGGGTGCTCAATAAATTTGTCACTAGAAGTGACTTAAATGAAGACATAAAGCCAGTTGGCGTAGGATTTATATTTCTGGCACCATGGCTTCTAATGGATCCAAAAAAGTTTTCTAGTGGGTCCTGGTTAAAATTTCTGAGACAGAGATATGTCAATGTACTGTTCAATTTCTCCCAAATGTATTGTAAACTACGAACAGTTACTATAAAATTTGTAACAGATGGAGGCACAAAATCTTTATTATTTCTAACAAATGTCATGCTCTTTAGAACATTCTTCGCTTCATTCCAAAAATACAAATGTTGTGATTCTTTAGAAATAGCACAACTTAATGGTTTTCCTTCTTGTGGTTTAATGACAGACCCATTGACACTATCAAATAGTTTGTCCACAAATAAAAGAAAGTCTGCAGTGTCACTACATGAAGCTGGAAGAGACCCAAGTCCTAAAAAATTTCAATTGCACTTTATATACATATGACAAAGATGGCGTAATTGTACAATTCAATTGTATATTACAAACATGTATCTACATTACCTAATCTCACAAGAGCCCTCATACTTGCAGAAACTGAATGGCTGAATATTTGTGCTGCAACATTAACTTTCATTTTTTTCATTTGGTCAGCATACACATGGGCATCTGTTAATTTATAACACATCTTTGTGTCGTAATCACCTACATCAATCTATAAACAAATGTTTCTATTAATTACCATTAAACATCAATGAAGTACTGATCAATATGTCAGCTATCCAACAAGTAATATATGAGCCACCTGGTTTTATAAACACCTGACAACTAAATTGAACATTGGATTAAAATTTTTTTACAGCAAATATTGCAAAATATATTAGTCTAAAACAAAAAAGACGAACAGCAACATGCTAAACTGCATCTTTTATTACTGACTTGATTAAATAATAAATATTTACATCATTTTAAAAAAACTATATAACAGTATAATACATAATTTACTCACCTCATAAAACTGCACAATATCTTTCCATGATGCTGTCTGGATATGATCTTCTTTCCATTTAAATTTGGCATCATTTTGCAGAAGATTATTTCGTAGTCCCTTCAACATATGTGGTGGATCATACAAAGGAACTACTTCAATGCCATCGACAAGAAAACCTTCATATCGATTTTCAATATTATTTTTAATGCATTCAGCATTGGTTTTCTCTTTTAGTGATCTAATTACGGATCTATTGACCGATTGTTGATCACAAACTACAGCCACTACTTCAAGACCAGTTAATCTGACTGCTCTGATTATTTCTTTCAAATTCCTTTCTAAGTCAGGAGATTTCATCCCTCCTTCAGTAAAAAAATAAGCAAGAGGCTGTTTCCACTTTTTACATAAACCTTTTGCCATGAACACTAAAACATGGTCAGCAAATACAGCTTTTGTATTGTGTCCACAATTTTCGAATCCTTCAATAGTGTCAGTTTTACTGTTATATGACAATCCTGCCTCTAAACTCATTTCGTCGAACATTATTGTACAAAATTTATCATGTTGCTTTAATTTTGTACAAGCATAAGTTAAATTTTCCATAATGCATTCATTAATCCCACAATTTAATGGCACTTCATTTAATAATTGCATTAAGGTTCTTCTAGATGGAAGTGCAAATACTCGTCCTAAAAACCTGTATGCTTTTGGACTTTGTTTCATGATTGATAAGCCTAACAACTTGCTATCAATATTATAACGCCTTCCTTTGGGCTTTTTCTTCTGTAATTGTATCTGTGACATAATGAAATTACAAGTTGTTTGATTAACATGCAAACTAAGACTCTTCAGATTGCGAGAATTTATTTGCCATTTGGAATCTTTCTTTAATATCAATGTTTTCATATTCTATTCTTCTTGCTGTTTTTCTGAGATATGCTGCCATTCTATATAATTTGCGAGCCTTGGGTGTCAGTTGTTGTTTTCTTGTCACACCAACAGTCTTCAACAAGCTGCAACGGTTTCTGAGATCTAAATATATAAGAAATATTGATTACATATGTGAGCTAAATATTATAAAAATTTAAGACAAAACATATCTCATGCTATTCTTACAACAAAAAATATGGAACAATCAGGAGTATATTAAAATAATTACCTTTCCTAGATTTAGGTGTTTTCACATTTCGAAAAGACAGTGAGGTAATACTTTGCTTAGTAGGTGTAGTTGGAAAGTTTGACATAGTACCAATTGATACTGCAGATTCTGTAACACATAATTTATTAATATACAAGTTAAAACGTGGGATTTCTGAAGTAGATACCTTCTTGTGCTTGAACAATATTAGAAGGGCCTGCTTTGCTGTTTTCATTCTCAATGGTTGTAATTGTTGTCCGATATTTTAATAGTGAGTTTTGTAATGTGGGAGTTTCGCAAAAACCTATAATAATTCACTGTAAAGCAGGTATAATATATAAATAAGGCTATTTATGATTTACCAGGAAGTAAAACTGATGGTATACTTCTTGCCTTTAGGTCTTTTCGTCCAGTTTTATGAGTAATGCGTACACGGGAGAAATTACTAAAATGAATATCGCAAATTCGGTAATTTCTGTTGACATTAATTGGGTCAATGTCTAACAATTTCTTATTACCAATTCTGGCAATCCAACAATAGTACAACTATAAAGAAAATGGTATATTACATAGTGAATGACTAAATAAACACGTTATTACACAATTATTCACAAAGCGATAGCAAGTATTTAATTGTTTACTAACCTCTTCATCCAAGTGAGGAAACCGATGCATTTTATAGTCTTTATTTGTATTCTTACAATTTGGTACACAACACCTAAACACCATTTTTTTAAAGTTAAATTACAGCCTTAACTGAACTTATTTACGCAAAACCTGCAAAAACAAATGCAATTTATGAATGCAATGAAATATTTATTGTTTACATCTATATATATATATATATCTAAATATATATTACAACTAGCGCCAAATCAGGTGTAGTTTTGAACTAAAACAAAGTCCGAACTTGGGAATTTAACATTATCCCCCATGGTGCTAATATAGAAGAGTGACTATTGGTAATCGTGTTGATATCTAAAAGAGCCCTCTTTTGTTTTGGTAGCAAACTAAATATAGTAGCGGTATATTTAAACCATTTTTGTATGAAATTGTTGTCGGAATTATTTTTATTTTTTTATTTTTTAATTGTAATAAAACATTTTCGATACTTTAAAAGACCACAAATGGATATAAAGATTAAGTGTAGGGAAGTATGGCATAAAAACACATATGTTAATTAATATTCTCATTTATTTCATGATCGCCTTTTCTTACATCCTTTTGTAAAAATATCATTTGCTTGCTGGTGGAGTGGATCTGTAAAAAATTCTACATTCATCGAAGAAGTTATTTCTTCTAAGAATTCATCTTCTGAAAAATGCCTCTGTGTGTGAAGCTTCCTTCGGAAAGTCTCACATTTTGTTTTGTATTTTTTTTGCAATACATTTTAAATGTTTAGCTTCTTGATATGGTTTTTTCGCTTTAGGGGAAAGATCACTTGTTCGTGTTACTCCAACTTTTTGTAATAATGTATCTACAATGAAAGAAGATTATAAAATATGTACCAAAATCAGCATATCAAATGTTATAACTTGTAAAAGTATATAGTTTATTACAGTATGATTTATATGATTTGTTAACTAAATAGTATTTTAGTTTTATAAGAAGAATAAACATATACATATATATGAAATTATTAATTTGTTGTTACATAACAAAATGAAATACAAATTTAAGAAAAGACAAAAGTAATATAAAATTCAATTAATATGGCATTCTTACAAAACTTAGACTTACGACAATCTTTTTTCAAATTTATTTCTGGTACTGGTACTTCTTTTATTGCAGTATCTGGATTCCAGAATGGTGTAGATGTTGAATATTTATATTTACCGGAATCACAACTTGTACTTTGTGCAACCCCCAATTCTACTATCTGACCTACAAAAAGACATTAATTTCCTTCTCATTAATATATTTTTTATATTCACATTTCTCAATTGTACTTGATGTCGATGGTATGCCAATACAATAATTATGATAACTGGTTGCTGTAGATGGTGAAGTAATACAATAATCATGATCAGTATTTTGTGTCACATTTTCATTATCTGAAAGCATGTCTTCATCTGAAACGAGAATATTCTTGAAATAACTTGGGTTATTACTTGTATATTTAAACTTTACCTGTAGATATACTTGGTATGTGGAGATTTGGAACAGGAGTTTTTACTAATCACATATTACTAGCAATATCACTTGTTCTAAAATGGACGTGGCATACTCTATATTTGTCATATACTACTTGTGGATTTAATTTCGCAATTGCTAAGTTTTGGCATACGCCAATCCACTTTTTGAATATGGCCAATCTTTTTGTTGGCAAAGGAAACCGATGTTGCGGTTGACTTACATTGTTACAACCGAACACGGCACACTTTCTAGACCGACCCATAACTACAACTTGCGATTAGTATTTACTACTACGGCTAATACTATTACCATAACTGTTATCTCGATGTCTTTATAACCTACAAAACCAACAAATTACAAATTATATTACTGATAATGTAGATGACAGTAGATGTACTTCCTTAACGAACAGCGCGAAGCTCCTCTTACGGTTTGGCCGCTAACTAATTATAATCTGTCTCTTTCTTACAAAACCTGGACACTTTGTTCTTTGTTCCATTTAAGTTTCTAACCCGTGGGTTGAACCTGTGGTTGAACCAAAGCGAGATTCAATCACTGTGTTCAGGAACAATCGAAAATCACACGTATAAAATACATATGAAGTTATCCCACAAACAACTTTTTAGAAGAAATAACTGAACTAGTTGCCCTAGAATCACTTCAAAACTGCTTTTTAATGTTTTTCTCTTTCAGAGGTTTTCCCGATTTTACAATAAAACTCAGGATATAACTATTATCATGTTGTTCTTTTAAGACTGTAGCCACTCTTACCAAATGCCGTCACGGTGATTGTATACATGGGCGAGATAGGAAAAGCGGATTCGATTTCACTCAGACTAGACCGTCTCGTGTTTTGTCGGCTCTCGGGTATAGTATTAAGGTTTGTTTGTGTTTAATATTAGGTTTGTTCGGGTTTAATATTACGAACGGTTCTAACACAGTTCTGTTACTGCGCAGAACTGTATGCGTCATAGTACACCGTTCGGAACGGTCTGGGAACGGTTCCGAACGATTCGATGCCTTTATCCCGAATAAGTTCTACAGTTCTAGAACGGTTCCAGAACTGACAATCAGAAACCAAAACACGAAATTTTTAGTTCCAGAACAGTTCCGGAAACCCGAACACTTAACATATATATTTCTGCGCATGACGTGAACTGTTCTGGAATCGTTCTTAGCGAAACAAAAACAAACCTATTACGAACGGTTCTAACACAGTTCTGTTACTGCGCAGAACTGTATGCGTCATAGTACACCGTTCGGAACGGTCTGGGAACGGTTCCGAACGATTCGATGCCTTTATCCCGAATAAGTTCTACAGTTCTAGAACGGTTCCAGAACTGCCAATCACAAATCAAAACACGACGTTTTTTGTTCCAGAACAGTTCCGCAAACCCGAACACTTAAGATAATTCTGCGCATGACGTAAACTGTTCTGGAATCGTTCTTAGCGAAACAAAAACAAACCTTTACTTCGGTTTCCCCGAGAGCCGACAAAACACGAGTCGGTCTAGTCTGAGTGGAATTGGATCCACTACCCCTATCTCGCCCATGTATAGATAGTGATTATTATACGTGGGCGAGATAGGGGAATCGGTTCAGTTTCACACAGACTGGACCGACTCGTGTTTTGTCGGCTCTCGGGGAAACCAGTAGGTAATACGGTGCCCGAGAGCTGATAAAACAAGAGTCGGTCTAGTCTGAGTGAAACTAGCTCGTATTCCCCTATCTCGCCCATGAATAGTGAGTGCAAGCATATTGATGTACTTTATGATTAAATAAATATATTATTTAAGGATACCAAACGAAATTATAGAATCTAATATATCATTAGGTCAAAATAAATATTTTGACAGACACTTTAAATTAAATTAATTTTGTAGAGCATTACTGGTGTTAGTCTCTTCCACTGAATGAGTGGAAGTTTAAAGTACAAATGAAATAATTTTTTTGTTCAACATGTGTTTTCCATTCGTTTCCGAATGCAGAGAGGCATCAACTTAGGTAGCACCAAAAGCGCTGATGTAATAAAATAATATAATAATAACTCATGGCCGTCAAGTTCCCCGTAATTGGCGTAAAGATATTAGGAATTGTTGTTATTGTGCGATAGAAAAACAATGCGTATTTCTAATACTTGTTATCAACGAACCAAATACTTAATAGCTGATCGAAATAATAGAATAAAAAATGTAAACGGTACTACTTCTTCCGACTATGCTACGGCAGCGAGTCATGGATATTGACTAAGAGGCTGAAATCAAGAATATCAGCAGCTGAAATGCGGATTTTAAGGAGAATAGATGTGTTACCAGACTGAATAGAATTAGAAATGAGAAGATACGAGAAAAACTAGGTGTGAGATATCAGCAACAGACAAAATCCAAGAAAAACAACATAGTTGGTTTGGACACCTCATACGAATGAGCAACACGAACCCTGTAAAAGAAATATGGAACGGTCTGGGAACGGTTCCGAACGATTCGATGCCTTTATCCCGAATAAGTTCTACAGTTCTAGAACGGTTCCAGAACTGACAATCAGAAACCAAAACACGAAATTTTTAGTTCCAGAACAGTTCCGGAAACAAGAGGAGAAACAGAGGTAGACCAAGAAGAGTATGGAAACAGGAGACAGCGCAGCTGCTGGCGGACCAGGGAAGTACCTGGAATTATGCTCGAAAAATATCCAAAGATAGGACAAGATGGAGAAAATTGTGCAAAGCAGAACGCCTTGACGCCTAACGGCAAAGAAGGATACGGATAAGTAAATAAAATATGTACCTACCAACTGACGTATTAATAAAGTTCGGTTCGAATCAGGATGCTCATTTGACTATCTGAGTTCTAGTCCATAAATCCTTTGTGAGAGACATGCGCAGTATTGTCCGAGACTTCATTGTAAATAATTGGGACGACTTGGATTTGAAAATATTTGAGTAAAATGTTTTTTACGTGTTTATGTACTTTAAATTGTTTCCATTTTATCGTGATATATTCGTTGTAAAAAAAAAGAGCAATCCGATTAAGTTAAATTATTGTTGGCCAATTGCGCGTAAAAATACTAACTATATAAGTATTTTGATAATTCATTTTAGATGTCAAATGTTTCAATCGATTTACCCAATTATTTACTTGAAATCTAAAACACTTTTCGGAATAAGATTTTCTTCTTTGCTGTTTTATACACTTTTTTATAATTATCCTCTTTCCAATGGCGTAAAACTCATTTACTAGTTGCTTAGGACTTCATCGTAGATAACAATTAATATCACTTGCAAATTTCAGTAGAAAAATAATTTTGAACAGATTATTATTATGCTTTCCTTATAATATTTAAATTGTGAAGATAAAATAAAATTTTAACAAAACCAGTGAAATACAGAGATACTTATGCGTACGAAAATCTTGCCCAACAGATGTCTCCGACTAGTGTTTTTATAACTATATGCGCAGAATACAATCCATGAATGAATCAAAATCAACTCGATAGGAACAAACTTACAAAAAGAAATTAATGTTTCGTTATGAACGTGCAATAAATATGTTACAAATAGGACATGTATTAACAATATTCCATTGTACTGTAATTGCGTAATTGTGTACAAGTAATTGCGTTCGTCTAATTTAAGTCTCCTTGAAGTATCACACATTTATGTTAAACTGTATTACAACTATGTGTCGCGGTTATAAGGCTACAAACCATCGCTAATACCTACATATATTTTAATTGGTAATTAATGTGAAGTAAAAAAGAGAGATATATAATATAGAATTTTATTGTTATCATTTCAATGATGAATATTCATAAAATTACAATAAATGATTAACAGATGGATAGAAATAAAATTAATGAGCAATAGTGAAACCTCTTAGGACAAAGCGTCCAATTACTAAAATTATAGTTCAACATTAAAATAAAAACTAAAATGTCTTTCTAGATTATGGCAAATATACAATTCCAGAATAGCGGTAAGTATTCAGGCAAAATAGCCCCCTTAAACAGGGCAGGCAGCTTTGTACATGAACAGTGGATGCCAACCCCCCTAACTGCACTTGTTTTCGATGCGTACATAACAGACAGAATAAACCCCACATCCTATATTTATTGCCAGGTTACATCATTAGTAATATCAAAAATAAAACAAAATACTCTGCAACATACACTCAGCACCACAGTAGTTATTTAGGATTGAAATACGGAGGCTGTTGCGTATGCGGTGGACCTGGGCCGGGTCCCATTGTTTGTCCACCTATTTGACTTCGCGATGTTGTTGCGTACAGTTGCTGCTGGAAGTTGTGATATTGCTGTGCGTAATTTGGGTCGGCTGTAGTAGGTCCAACAAATGGAGAATTCTTAAAGCTATTATTCTGTCCCATCGATGGCGGAAGCGGTTGGCTTGCGTCCGGCGCCATACCCATGGGACTACCTTTAGGTCCGCTGACAAACATTTGTGCATTAGGATTAGGCATATTCGGACCGGGATTGAACATTCCGTCTGGACCACCGCCAGGCGGACCATTGAATCCCATCTGTGGCATCCGCATCATGGTAGGCGGTGGACGCATGGGTCCACGCATCATGGGTATCATCGCGGATGGTATACCCATTCCGCCGGCCATCATTGGACCGGCACCGTTACCTAAAGGTCCTCCCATCATTGGTCCCATGGAACCGTCTGGCATAGGGCCTTCCATGTGGGCCATATGTGGAGGCAGGGGACCTGGACCTTGCATCGGTCCGTTTGCCGGATTACAATTAGGAAAATACTGCAAGTTCTGAGATGGCATCTTATTCTCCATATTGCTTAATGGATTCGCATAACGCTGGAGAAAATCAAGACTAGGTGGACCCCTGGGGCCGGCAGTATTTCCAACTTGCGATTTCGCTGGTAAATATTGGATTGTATTCGGGGCATTCGGCTTAACCTGTACGTTAGCGCCATTGTAGGGATTTGGCACAGGTGGTCTTCCTATCATCCTTGGCATGGACATATGATTTGGAAAGGCACCTTGTAATTTCGGAGATAGAGAGCGTATAGGTCCCATCGGTGATGGTGGATGGTATCCATGCGGAGGACCTTGCATAGGCATTCCCATCATGCCACCACCACCCTGATCCATATCACTAATTCCATGGCAACTTCCTAATTCCATCATATGCATCGAAGGGGAGAAATTGATCATGCCAGGACCTTGATTACCTTGACCATTTAAGGAACTAGCAACACTATTCGTTAATTGCTGACTCATTTGGGCTAAAGAAGATATAGGATCGAAATGAGACACTTTAGGATTTCCAGTCATAGCACTTGTGCAGTTTGGATTCAACGGAACATTTTCACCTCTTACACATCCATAGTTAGGGAGATCTAAAGGACCTGGTTTACCGGCTGATGTTGGTACGTTGACGAAGTTACCCATTTTCGAACCAGGCGACGCGCTTGGTCCCGGAAATCTGGGCACATCCATCATGTGAGGACTCGGCGTTGGGAACAGATCGTTCTTCAAAGGATCTGATGTAGGACCTGGCACTGTTTGAGGACTCAGTCCGGGAGCTGATCCAGAACCTGGCCCACTTAGTCTAGGAGTTTTATCACCTATATCAACAATAATATAATTAAAACAAAATATTTGGAGATTTTCTTCATAGCACTTGCACAGTCAGAATCAGTATTTTCACTGAATATAGGCCAAAACTTATTTACAAGATTGCGTACATATACGAATTACACCAGTGCCATGCATATATGTACGATGACATTTTGAACCAAGTGCGCATCAGCTTACCGCGTAAGGACTACGTCATTCACATGTGCACGGTACAACAGGACAATTAGATTCTGCAGTAAAATAGTAAAATGAAATTCACAACAATGCGATAAAAAGCTGATATGATATGTAGCGATGTAGAATATACATTATAATTCCTTTAGTACAGGATATAAAGAAAATATTGTGAATAGGTCATATCACAGAAACCTTATAACAAAAAAATAACAGTTCTTTCTTCAAAATGTATGTGGCATAAAATTTGTGGAATCTTGTCGAACAAAATTCGTTTACGCCGGCCCACAGAATTTACGCATGATTTAACACAGCAACAAATTTTGGCCTACATAAACAACTGTAAAAGATATGTTTTTCCGATAAGAGTAGTGGAAATAGAGTAAAGTAAAAGCATGTTGTGAAACTATATGTATATTTTGAGTATGTTTGCATTTAGGTCAATAACATATAGGTAATATTTAAACAGATTACAAGCAGAAATTTCAAGAAAAATAAATTAGACTTAACTTCTTTTCAACAAAAAATAGGATTTTAGATCTATAAGTTGTTATAAATTGTTGAAGAATGTTTTCAATAAATCTTTTGAGGACTAAAACTAAATAATATGTAAATGAAATAAAATATATTTGAAGTATGAATTTGAACACTACTATTAAGTCAATAAGTTCACTTGCGTTTTTCTTATTTATTGATAATCATCTGATGCCTACATGTGCTTCGCGTAGATGTAACTGCAAGCTGATCTTAGGCATAAACGCCAGTTTGCAGTTACACAGGCGTACTAATCAAAAAGTTAACTTGTCGCTACTATATGAACATACAACCGCCATATTTTAGATTCAATTTAATACTGGCATATTTTTTACGACTTTTTTTTATTCCTTTATACAAGGAACACTTGATAAATAGAAATTGAATACAAAAAATATAGAGCAAGAGCGAGCGTCCTATGATCACACGATGTTATACCTATTAGAGTTACGACACAATATATGTACTAGGATTGCATACTCATATTCGATCTCGAAGTGATCTGATTATGTTTTTCTCTTTGCGTGGTGACCTTGCCCAGATAGCCAAGTCGATAATAACGCGAAGAATATAATACTTATAACGTAATTATGATCATCCTTATGAAATTAAAAACTAATGTAGTTGTGTATGACGTTATAACAGTACAACTGGGTTTTAGAACGAAATGAAAACAACTCGCGTAAATCATCTAAAGAATAAAAATTAATAAATAGAAATTCCGTTGTAAAAATTATAAACAGGTATAACAGAAATACCATAAAGTAACAAAAACGATTCATGAAATGAAAATGAAAATTAAATAAGAGATTCTTTTCAGTAAATATAACGAAATAGAAACTCTGTAAAAATAAGCACAATTTGCTTTAAAAAATAAAATAACTACTCTTATCAATAAAATAACGAAAACACAAAAACTAAATGAAGGATTCTCGTGGAAAAAAAGCAATAAACACGCAACTAATGTACATTATTGTACATACATACGATATAGGCGCCATAAATTTTCGGGCTGATATACAAAACAGAAACTTGGAACAATATAAGAATTTTTATTTTTCAACGTAATCTCCCCAAACTTCTATACGTTTATTACAACGATTAATTAATAATTCGATACCCATGTAAAAATAATCTGGAGTTTTTCCGTCAAAATGTTCTATAACAGCTGCTTGCAACTCACTGTCGTCCTTAAAACTACGTGTCCTAGGTCTTTTTTGAAATTAGACAAAAAAAATGACAAGTTTAATTGGAAAACAAAATCACAAGGAGCCATATCGGGACTATACGGTGGATGTTCCAATTCTTGAAAGCCGCATTCGCGGATGGCAGCTTGTGCAATGCCGGCAGTATGGACGGGAGCATTGTCATGCAATAATCGCACATCTTTTGTCAATTTTCCACGACGTTTTGCACGAATACTGTCCCTTAGTTTATGCAATAAAGACGCATAATATGTGCCGTTCACACTTGTATTGCGCTCCTTAAAGTCAATTAGCAAAATGCCCTCACAATCCCAGAATATTGTGGCCATCACCTTTTTCGTTGATTGAACGACTTTCGCCTTCTTGGGACGAAGTTCAGCAGGTCGCCGCCATGCCATGGACTCCCTTTTCGATAGAGGATCGTAAAACAGAACAATTGTTTTATCCCCTGTGACAATGGACTCCAAAATCGGTTTTGGGTCGTCTCCACACATGTTTAAAAACGACTGCGCACATTCGACTAGACGTTCACGTTGGAGAGCAGAAAGAAGTCGCGGTACCCATCTAGCACTAATTTTATTCATACCCAAATGGTTATGGAGATTTCGGCGAACACTTGTTTCGGAAATGTTTGTTATCACTGCTAATACCTTCACTTTCAAACGGCGATGTTCAATAATTGATATTTGTTGAGGCGTTATCACTTCAATTGGTCGACCCGACCGATGAGCATTTTCCAGGGATTCTTGTCCCAAACGGAAACATTTTGCCCACTTTTCTAAACGTTGTTTAATGTGATAAGGCGTATGCCCTTCTCTTGTTAAAAATTTAATGACCGCGCGGTACTCAATTTTCGTTACTTCAGACATTTTCGTGCGCTAGTCACGTTGGTTGGCTGGTTTCTAAAACCTACTAGGCTTCGAACCGTCATATTTATAGTGTACACCTCGCGTATGTGCATGCATGTCGTGACGGAGTTTGAACCCGTATAAGCCTATCAGGCCAAGAATTTATGGCGCCTACCTCGTATCTCCCGAAGATTATTTTTCCGAATATACTTGCGAAGAATATCGATAGCGTTCGGTGCTCATAGGCCGCTCGCTCTTGCTGTATATACGCTTAAGCCGGCCTTACATTTACGAGTTCACGTATACGAGTATGATACTACATTTACATTATCTCGTAGGTATCGTATATTGAATAAGTGAATAAAGTACAGTAGAACCCCGATTATCCGTGCTCCACGGGACCGGACGAGGCACGGAAAATTGAAAAGCACGGATAATTCGAACATTTATTTCTTATATGTATGTATGCATACATACTAAAAAGATAACAGAATAAAAACCAGAATTCTACATAAGTAAACTTTTACACTAAGAAAAAATAAACTCTACATAGGTAGGTTAACTTGCATTTATGTACATAAAGCAGATGAAAAGCGAATGATTCCCAGGGATTCCCCTAGTACACTGCTGGCGATATCGATATTGCGTCATCATGCGTATGACACGGATAATCCGCAGCCCGGATAATCCGCACACGGATAACCGCGGTTCTACTGTACGTTAAATATGACTCCAAGTAAAAGAAAGCATGTAGGTGTAGCTACTCTCCTGCTAAAAATTATGGAGAAGCATAATAGTCACGTGCGATATAAAAAGAGACGAATTTGGGTAAAACAAACACTAGAAAAAAGACTAATTTTTGGAATTGAGGAAGGTTTGTTACAACACCTGTTGGAAGCGTGCGACTATAAAAATTTCATGAGAATGAACTACAACACATTTTCTACACTAATCCTTTTCTTCTCTTTATTATATAAGTAGAACGCAATTTATTAATTTTTTTAACTGCATGGATACTAATGTCCATTATATTAGCAATTGCTTCATAAGCCTTATACCTGGCGATAATAGTTCGATATTCTTTAGTTTTTGTGTTATAAACACTCCATAGCTTTATAAATTTCGATAAACCCATTGGTGTCACGCGAATAGTTTAGTTTCCGCCATTTTTAATTCTACCAATTCGTAACAAAATCGGATTCAACTCTATTCATTTTGACAATCGTATACGAGTTTACATTTAATTTACACCTACGATTTTTGCTACGAATCGTAGGCTCGTATAAGATTTACTCGTAAATGTAAGGCCGGCTTTATACCACTGCATATATATATATATATATATATATATATATTGGAAGTTGTGATGTTAGACACTGTTTTCAGGGTGTATTGGTATGTATATTTACTGATCCAGGAAGGTCAGAATGTGTGGGCTGGGTTAATTAAAACATTCTATTTGTGGCTGGTAACGTTTCGGAATAATTTATTCCATCATCAGACTTTGCCACTATGGACACCGAAAATTATCTTAACAGATCCAATCATAAACATAGAGAACTCGTGTTGGTGGTACACTAAATTAAAAATATTAATATATTATATAGGCCATTAAGGTGTCACATATTAAAATTACATTTAACAATTTTAAATCAATTGCTCAGTACAATTAAAACCAAAGTTTTTGACGGACATTACTAGTTGTATTTTAAAAAGCACCAACACGAAGAACACAACTATATATATATATATATATATATAATTACTGCGCCTGCGTACAACTAATAGGAACAGGCAAGTTTAACTGAAATGTTTAAACACCAACAAATGTCCTTCTTTCATGTTTATTCTTTTGTCGTTAATTATTGTTCTATCTAAATTATATGCAAAATAAAATGTCGTTATGTGTAAAGAACGAGTATTAAAAACCGAGTACATATAGCTATTGTACTGACATATGTTTGGGATTAGTTATTTTCCAGCAGTATTATCAGACATGTTACCTTTGCACAAAATTTCATAGCTGTCTTCCACAGTCTATCCTACTACAAATTGATTATTATTATTATTATTATATTGATTGATTAAAATGAAAATTTTTATCGTTAGTTATAATAATTACATTAAAAATTATTTATATGCAAAATTTTATATACAGAATCTTACATCATTACATATGGAGTTTGTACAAACAATAAGACCTATTTTTCTAATTATAGGTTTAAAAATATTAAAGAATTTATAATTCCTCGATGGCGATTACCTTTAACCAACTGCCAATATATGTGAGGTAGACAAATTAAAATTTATTAAAACGGAAATTTATAAGTTTAATAAAAACAAGTTAAAAAACTTCAACATTCTAATATATTTTATTTATATTATCATTGATTAATTCATTAAAAAAATTATGCTGCTGTTTTTCTTATTTTTTTAAAAAAATATTATTTTTTTAATGATAATGGTTTCTTCAATAATGAGTATTTTGAAATTGACATTTAGATCTCCACATTTTTTTTTGTTTTCATGAAAATTATTAATGTATTTAATGTGTATACTTTTTCACATTAATTTTGCAAATTGTCAAGAAGAAATGTTTAAAATGTCCATTCTATTGAATTGGTTAATCTATAAATGAATAAAAGTTGAGGTCATGTGTTTAACTTGGTACATCCTTCGTTTTTGTTTGCGCAAGTGAAATCCAGAGATTAATCTTCCACACTGTAATCTAAACCAAGAGAACTATCAAATTTTCATGTTATACAGCATGTGTAAAATCATATTGGGGATAGGACATACATACGTATACTATGCATACCGGCAACAATGCGCAAGTCGTGCCAGTAGTAAAGTACGATTATAGATAGCATTTCAGTTGCTTACAGTCAGCCGCGAGTTTTATTATATTGCGTATACAATGCAATTATGGATGATTATAAAACTGCTCTGGAACGGTATTATAAAAACGAAAACAAACACTTCGTTATTTATAATTCAAATAATAATTTACATTCGAATTAGATTTTTATAAACAATGAATTTGAATAATTGCATATTTTTTATTTACTTAGTAAATTTATAGAATAATTTACTAAGAATTAATGTTTAACTAGAATTTGTGAATTTATTTTCCTACTGCGTTGTACTCGCGGAAGTATTTTGAATTCTTATTTGGTAAATATGTATTTACGAAGCGTGTGATGCTTAGATAAATACATGTTCATCTGTCGGCTGACTCTAAGCAACTGAAATGCTATCTATAATCGTACTTTAGTACTGGCACGACCAATATGATTTTACACATGCTGTATAAAATGTAAGCAGTAAACGTATTCTACATTTCCGCATTTTATTTTTTCTGTGGTGTAAGTATTGGAAGATTGTTAAGATCAAGACTTATCCTATGACCATACTTCTTCATCTCATCATAAACGCGAAAATTTGTTAATTTCTATTGGGACATATCATTCTCTTTAAGTAATCAAGAAAACTAATGAGAAAGAAGATTTTGACGTTCGTATAATTTTATAATATTGGAAATTAAAGTAAATATTTACCTGATGGTGTTGTTGGCGTGTGAGGGCTAGACATTTGAAATCGACAACCCTCTGTTGGTATATTTGATGTTGATGGGAATCTAGGCCCAACATCCATTGAAGTCGGTGTATTTGGGCAGGATACACGCGTGTGGGGTAAATCAGATCCTCCAAAGCCACTATCCATAGTTGTTGGTAAAACTCTGAAAGAGGCATAAAGGAATTTTAAATAGGGTTAATTTAGAGTTTGTAAATATTGTTAAATTATACTTATAAAGTACTTGTACATTTTTTTACAGATTTGAATAAATCGATATTTGTTATTCTAATGCAGTACATATACATACGGAGAAGATATCATATTTCCATCTTTAAGACTTGTATTTGGTTGTTTCTGTATAATAAGTTCTTGTCCTTCGAAGGTGTTAAGATATTGTATTTGTTGCGGCGATGGTACAGGCATCAGATTAGGTTCTTTCGTTACCTGTGGTCCACCAGGTGTCGAACCTTGTGTTGCTGTTAACTGTTTTTGTTGTGCCATAGATTGTAACGTTCTACCATATATACCATCTGAAATAATATATTGTATCAATTTGAATATTCATTCATTTGTAATTCAAAATAAATTTCTTTTAAAATTAGTACTAACCAGTAGGTTGATGACTTGTTGTGGGCTCACTGGTACTGCAAGTAACACTTGGAGAAACATGTGGTGAGACTGGAGTTCCGGGATTACTGTGATTAAGACGCTGTGGTTGTGGTGAATCTTGTGATGTAGGACTTTGTCGAGTATTCATGTGTCTAGACAGGCTAAACGGTCTACTAGAATCAGCCGGTGAATTAAGAGCTGATGAAGCTCTAGGTGAAGGAAGTGATAAATTTGACGTGGGGTTGTTAGGTGATGCTGGACTAGGGCTCTGCAAAGCAATAGGCACACTAGCTGAACGTGGTGTTTGATGATATGGTGGTGGAGGTCCTTGAAGACGTGGACCAGATGTTGGTATGGCTCTGTGACCCAAAGGTCCACCAGGTCCTTGCCTTGTATCAGGTTTTAATTTTCTGTCTTCAAGATACTGGGTGTGTAATTTATGCCATTCCATTACAGCACTTGGTGTACCAGGTGGTTGACCAGATTGTGTTGGCATCATGCCATGTTGCATGTCCATCCCTTCATTGTTTTGGGCGCCTTCCATGTTTTGATTTTCAGGAAATAACATGGCATGCATCTTACGTATCGTTGCAAGTTGTTCTTCACGATGTTGTCTTTGCTGTGGAGTTAAGTTTTCGTCAGGCACTTTAACACCCTGCAGTGAGGGCTGCACATTTCCTAGGTTAGGGCTACATGATTCCATATCTGGTACAACATCTGGCAAACCATTACCTACATTCTCTAAATTTTCGAGATGGTGATTGTTTTTTTGTTCCCATGGTAGATCAGTTTCTGTTAAACCAACCATATCCTCCAAACTTTCAGAACCTAAAAATGGGTCTAGAGTGGGTTGACTTTTTGGGCCCAAACCTGGACTTCTTGTGCATCCTTTGTTTTTCATCATAGCCAAGTTGTTGAGCCATTGTGCTGGATTCTGTCTATTAAATTGGGTTAATTTTAAGGGATTTTTTTCCAGGTACTTTTTTGTGCCGGGCTGTGCACAGTGATAGGCAATTATAGAATGATATCGTCCTTGCAATACTTCATCTGCACCTGAATTAGCCAAAGTTGTTGAAAATACAAATATCTGACTTTGTTGTTGCATATATTGCACTTCCATATTATTAGGTTGTTTGCTAATGACATTGCTGGCAAGGGGTTGTACACCATCAGGTGGAGCTGGGTGAGGAGCAGGGGCTGTTGATGGTAGATTTAAACCAAATGGATCGTTTGGTAGTTCTGGTTCTATACACTCTTCTGTTTTAAGTGGAATATTTGTTGTGTCTGTTGCTGCTGAAGGTTCCTCATTTTCTGTTTTCCTTTCTGTTGAACCATGCAAGGAACCTGTGTTCGTGGAGCCAATGATTCCACCATTTTTAGTAATGGGTCGGTTTGGTTCTTTTTTAATTGTACAGTTGCTGCCTGTGGGGTCATCTTCCTTTTTAACATGCAGTTCTGTGCTAGATGGCTCCTTTTCTGAGCTACCAGGCTCCTCCTTCACACCATCAGGTCCCTTTTCAGACTTTTCTTTGATCATTTCGTAGTCCCTAATACTTATCCCTACTTCTCATGCTGGGCACTCACTATCACTACACAATCATTAACAATTCCTATAGTTAAACTTATAACCAATCACTAATGCACGTTTTTATACATTCCATTTGTTGTAAAACAATATAATTATGTTTCTCATCACATATGTTCTAATGTTTTTATTTGCATTCCTTCATTTTTTATTTTCATCTCTTAACCAAATTTGAAGAGACGCATAGAGGGTATTATAGACCAAAGAAGCATTGCTCGTACGCAAACGTTGGAAGACTTCGATCTCGAAAACCGAAAACTGCTACTGATAATAACTTTTCTTTGAAATTTAACATCTACATCATAATAAAAACTTCGATAAAAAGCTCACATCACAAAATGCCAAACTGTCCACACGCGTTGCTGCCAACATTACACAAAATGTATATATTATACATATGTACAGAGAAATATTGAATGTTACTATATGTTCGTTGTTATTCCTCTCCATAAAACTTTTCTCTTTTAGTAAAAAACATCGAGAAGTCCGGTATTTGTTATATTTACAAGAGCTTATTTTGATATATAAACATATTTAATTTAACATACACTTATTGCACGCTTCAGCTGCTGGCAGATACAATCGTAATCAAAACTACGGTATTCAGCTATTTATAATATTTATAAACACATCGAAGCTTAAAACTCTGTTTATCAATTTATAAATATCGAAGTATTTTCATTCAATAATTTCACTTTTTGTACTCCGTTTCGTAACGTATAATCGTATACAATAGCATTTTAAGATTATATTTTGTATTTACGTGTATAGTATATAGAAATAGCTGCATTACCTATATTTGATAAAATCGAATAAATTATTAATGTCTATATTTACAAATAATAATTATTAATTTCAATATTCAGCATTATCCGAATAAACATATACTTATAAATGGTGTATATTATATACCATAATAATAACATTCGACCAAAGACAGACTAGTCTTTATTTAATAGATAAGTAGCTAGGTATATTGCTATATGGACATATCTAACAACTGCACTTTTTAATACAACTAATTATAATAATAGTAAATAGTTTGGAAGATATATAGATAGATATCTAGGGGATGTTAAATATATAGGTATTATTAGGTATGCATTTTTAGAATACTTCTTAATAAAAAGTCAAATAAATATTACATAGCTAATTATGGAGATGGTTTAAGTTGATCCAAGTTTTATAATAAATTATATAACAAATTTGTAATGTATATACACAATTTTTAACATAAACGTTTTACTATTATAAGTAAATCTTACATACAAACCCCAATACTTCTTAGGGCATAAGAAATATCAATGTCGCAAATAAGAAATTAAGTACCTACATAATCTAATTATTTAAGAGAAAAATTAATAATTAAGATTAGGTATATTTGAATCAAAAAATTATTGGAATATGTATTCTAAAACACGTCATAAAAAGATGGACTTACAAAGGAAAATAATTATATGTAAACATGTAAATATCAACCAACAGCCTTTATGTCTAATGCATTTTTCCAATTTATATTTTACTTTAACCAGTATTTTATAGGTAAATTATTATTATAGTCTGTATTTTGTAACAAGTACTAATAAAATTATTAAATTAAGAAAGAAAAAGAGAAATATTAGAAAGAAGTACTTTTTTGTATATTATATTAAATTTATATAATATCAATATAAATTCAATTTTCACGTTCCTTGGAGTTCCTTCCACTCCTTATTTTATAGTATTATGTGTACCAGTAGATGGCACTACATTATTTTTCATGTATAATTAAGTGTATAATATTTATGCTGCTTTCAAAAAGAAAATGTAGTTGTAAATCGAAATAAATATATTTAAAAATAATAGATATATATACTTTTTTCCAGCAAAATAAACAATGTAGTAGTATGAGTAGGAACAAAAAAGTAGTAATACTTTTACTATGATTGTTAAATTTGCTGGCAACTCTTTATACACCTGTGTCAATAATTTGCATGTATACCTAATTATAAAAATCGATTTAATTTTGAAAGGCGCCATATAAATTTTACTTAAAATACTACTCTTGGTTTTAAGTTGAATATTAATGTTTTTAATATATAGCTGTGTAATTATGACAAAATTTATTCTGAATGCAATCTAACTATATAGATGTATATTACCCAAGAATAATATTATATATATTTATAGCTCCAACATATGAAAGAATTTAAAGAATCTAAGAAGCTTATGAAAGCAGTTATAATTATTTTGAATTTGTTCTCTCTCTCTCTCTCTCTCCTTCTCTCTCCTCCCCCTCTCTCTCTCTCTCTCAGAGGTGGCACATTGATGATGAAATATATTGTGTCCAATTTTTCTTTGATAGTCTTATATGAATTTTGTACGTACGAATCAAATCTGTATCATACATACTTCATTAGTGAGAAAGACATGCGAACTTTTACTTTTAATACTTAATACATAATTTAAATTAAATTACTTTTTCTACTCCCATACTTTAATTGTATTATTAGATATGCTGAACCTGTACTTTAATGATGTCCATTACGATACAGATTTTCATTATGATACAAGTTTATATCCAATAGGAATACATATTTTTCATTACGATACAAGTTTATATCCAATAGGAATGCGATATTCCAATATTCAAACAATATTCAATATGGCGACTGCATATCTGACAGATATAAAGATTAATTAAATGTGACAGTTCTCTGCAATTTATAAGTAAGTATTTAAAATTTGTGCTTGTTTGAAAATATAAACGGTAAAAATGGGGGATAATATTACAGTGAAATGTAAAATTTGAGTCCACCAGAAATTATGGAACAAGCCTTAGTAACTACGAACAATTTATTACTAATTCGGAAAGATGTAGGGAAAATTTTAGGCTCAATTTATGAAATGGAATGTTCAAAAAATAATGTTTTATTAATGGGTCGTAGAAAAAATAGTGTATGCAACTCGCATTTAATGGCTATTAAGACACTCGTATTCATTACAATACTCGGCTTCGCCTCGTATTGTAATTTTCTTATTCGTATCTTAATAGCTATCATTAAATGTTCATTGCATAATATACTATTATGTACATTTGCAGTAAGTTGCAGTTATTTTTAAATTTAGTTATCCTTTAACATGTTTTTGAATGCTCAAAGTAATTCGTACTCATTCCTTCGACTTTATTATTTAATACAAACTATAAAGTAAATAGCAGCAGTGTTTGCGTGATGCAAATAAAACATTTTCTGTTACTTGATACATTTGGAATCATCTTAGAGGCTTCTAGGATCTGTGAGATAGTCCTGCTTTTACTTTTTTATACGTAGTATAAGGAAGTATTGTGAAGATGAAAATTTTCGACCTTGAGATTTTTGCAGATGTTTTCGTTTTGAAGTCGCCTGATACGGAAAAAGTGGTTTATGCAAACATGTATCTCTGTCAGTGTGTCTGTGTCCACGATAGCGGCCAATCGGCTACGAGTATCATTACCAAACTTTATATTTATGAGTGTAATCCTCTTCTTGAGTTCTGATTAGATTTTCGATAGATCGGAAGTCGTAGTTTACTTTCGTAAAAAATCAAAAGTTACCAATATCTCGTCAGTTACTAAGTTTAGACAAATTTTTAAAGAATACAAATGTATTAAAAATTCACTTTTAGAAAGATTTTATAAAAAAAAGTTTTTCGAAATTCCTAGTAGATCATTTTGTCTTATCGAAAAGCGGTTTTTTGCAAATATCTCGCAAATTATGCATTCTATACAGATCTACCTGAAATAGAAAAGTATTTAGAGCTCGAGTTGGAACAATTTTGGTACCTATATAAAAAAATTCAAAATTCGTACCGGAAGTAACACTTTTACTCTTATAGTATAAGAGTTTTTTTGTGAGTATCTCGCAAATTAAGCATTCTATACAGATTCATTATAAGTGCGAAAGTAAATAGAGCTTGATTTGGATCAATATTTGTTTGAAAGAAATTTTAAAATTCGGACCGGAAGTAATACTTCTACTCCAATCGAATATTAGTTTTGCTGCAAGTATCTAGCAAATTTTGCATTCTATACAGATTTATGAGCCCAAAAGTATTTAGAGTTCGAGTTTTTATATATAAAAAAATTCAAAATTCGGACCAGAAGTTTGACTTTTACTTTTATAGAATAGCAGTTTTTTGCAAATATTTCAAATAATGTTTCTATTGAGATTTATTAACAGAATAAAACTAATTTGAGCTGTATTTGGTACAATTTCTGTATAAAAGAATTTTCAATATTTAGACCGGAAACGAGACTTTTTCTCAGTGGTTTATTTTATTAAGGAATACATAACTTAAAGTTAATTTGAAACAACTTTGGTATACACATTTCGGAACGCACATACGTATAAGAAAGTCGTGTGGTGACAACACCTCATTTTTTTTATAAATGTGCAAACAGGTTATTTTAAGGGCTAACTGTGGTGCCACGCAATATATTCCCCGACCTTGATATATACCTTTAAGCAAGCATAGTTTTGTTGATCATGTCTTTTTTATTCAGTTTTGTCATTTATTTACATATAGGTACGTATTGCTAATCACGTTAAAAAATACGCTGTGGCTAGGGGCACGCGAGCGTGCCGATTAATTTGGAATTATAGGCACGTGGCTGACGTCACTGCTGTTATGACATTATCATTTAACGTGCATCTAAATTTGAAATTAGAGGTACGTCAAATCATTAGTTTATTCTGCGCCAATCTATAAGTTATGAGAATAATTAATAATAGTTTTCATTATTAATTTTTTTTAAGGAATAAATAACAATTAGAGTCAAAATAAGTCTTTTTATTACAAAATTCAAAACATCAAATTAACAAAACTCTTACAAAGGATAAGTAAAATATTATTGGAAAGTTTTAGTAGAACATTCTGTATCAAAGGATGCTTTGCTTATAGCGTCTAGTTGATTATTTAAAATAAATGTGAGAATGTCTTGCTTTTACTATTTTTATTGCGTTTATTAAGATTTATTACTGTCGTAGAATCATGTCCCTCGGGTCGCCCCTTTTCTTAATTTTTGAGGGCAACACTAATGATTTTAATAAATCAGTTTCAATATTTTCATTATTATTATTGTTATTACTGTTATTTTCATTATCACCAAAGGGTTCATCAACAAATGTAATGTGTGGCATGTTTGCTAAATTACTTGTATTATCTGTCAATTCACTAATATTTCCATCAGACAATACTATTCTAACACTATTTTGTTGTGAGATCGTTTCTTAATTATTATCGTATGCCTCAGTACTTGTTTTTGTATCGATCAGATCACAATTTGCCTCACCTGTTGTAATATAATGCCCACTTAATAATAGCCACTTCGTTTCTAGTTCCATTTTCTTCAATAAATCTAATCTATAGTTGAATTCACTATTGTTGGAAATGCTAATTAAGTTGATTAAAGAATTCGTAATTAAAGTGGCTGATTTTCGTTTTTCGGTTAACGTCATCACGTTAGGCTTTTCGCTTAGGTACCTACTACATGTTTTGCTTTTGCCACAATATCTGACTTGGTTGTTGCAATTCTATGTTTTGATAAATAATAATTTTTTGTCCATCGTATGTGACACAAGTAGTTTGAAACATACCGTCATTATATTCCTTTAATATTTTTACTTTAGTGATTAAATCTATCCGTTTCTGGATATATGTATGTACTTGAAATTGTAACCTGTTAAAATATTCACACACTGCAATAAATCTTTTTCATGGTTTTGAAATCGGTGCAGTGGTCGCTTCAAAATGTGTTTAGCTGCTTGATTGTCGATTATCGATTGATTATGGCTATCTAAAACAATGAAAAAATATTTAACAAAGTCGGTTAAAGTTGAATTGTTATGTACCTACTTCTTGTTTGATTTTATGGTTAATTGAGTCCATACGGTTATTTGTTGTATTATTTAAATTGCCTTTTGTTATGTTACATACAAGCCATTCATTCCGAATAGTATGCCAATTTTTATCAAAATAATCACATACGCTTTGAGGAACGCATTCCTTAAATTGAGTATATATGATATCATATTCAGCCTCATTTTTACAAAAGACTAATTTTTGAAGGTATTCTAAAGATAATCTCGATCCTTTTTAGAAATATTCAACTTCTCGTAGCCCATTAGGGTCTGTTTCATTTAATATACGATTTTGAGGGAAATGATCAAAAACTTTCTAGAAAATAAAACCATTTGCTTACAATCGAAAGTTCATGTTTTGTATGTTCTATTACAACTATATACTTTTAAATATTGGCCTGCTGGACAAATACGTAGTTTGAAATTCGCAATACATCCTAAGCGTAGCGTGCTGAAAATTATTACAGAAGTCAAAACAATTTTATCGGTTATTTAAAAGCTATTGTAACCTGGTCTGTCGTAACCAATTTCCTCTTTTAGGACGTTCTTTACCATGGATACATGCATATTCAAGTTTATAAAATTCAAGAGAGGACTTCAACGGTCTTTGTATGTATTTGAGAGAGGAGTTTATTGTACGACTTTTTTTTTATAAATTTTTTGTTTTTGTCTTGTTCATAGATTTCTAAATATTTCTTTAGTTAGGTTTCCCCATGTACATTTATGCCCATGTATAATAAGATACCTTATGAAGTATTGTTTATGACGTAAATCTAGTCAGGATAAATTATTTCCTAACCCCAATTCCTCAAGCATTAATTTTGTATTAGCATTATGTGTGCATAATACAAAATCAGAGTACGCTCTGTTTAGTGATTTAACTATTATTAAATAGAAATTATTAAATACAGCGTTTACCTGTTAGACCGTCCATATTTAATAGTTTATGTCGTTATCAACTGCAGTAATCCACTAAAACTAACAGAAATCCGCACCACAAACTAGAAAATGCATATTTTCCCCGTGTTTTATCCACGTGCTTTTAATTTCAGATTTCAGGGCACGTTAAATGATATCGTCATAACAGCAGTGACGTCAGCTACGTGCCTATAATTCCAAACTAAGCGGCACGCTCGCGTGCCTCTAGCCATAGCGTAAAAAATATTCTAAACTTAGTAGATTTGTTAGTTATCACTTACAACATTATCAGTTTCAAACAGTTATGACAGAAATACTGTCTTATTGTCTTCAATATGTTCTCCTCGTTAAAAATACATGCGGTTGAAGTTAAATGCGTATCCCAAATATCAATTTTGACATTTCACAAAATTCCAAACGTTGATTGATTATAATTATCGTCTCATTCAGTATGACGAATGCTAATTCAATAAAACAAGTTTCGATTGTTTAAATATGTTATATATATTTTTAACTACTACAGAGTATTATATGAATAGATTATTTTCTTTGAGTATTCTTTACGATTCTTATATTAAAGAAGTTTCAATATCTGTCTTACTACAGTTTTTTTTTTAAATAACAATAATAAATTAGTTTTGTGGTTATCTACATTGTAATTTGTAGAGTGCAAAACAAAAGGCATGTAAAACACGTGAAAATCGTTATTCCATTGCTTATAATTTCAAAGTAATAATTCAATCTTGAAATACCTACCTGTTCAATTTCTTATACGTTGTGTAAGGAAGTATTGTGATGGAGAAAATTTTCGACTTCGAGATTTTTTCAGATGTCCACGTTTTGAAGTCCCTTGATACCGAAAAAGTGGTTTTTAAAAAATGTCTGTGTGTGACTATGATAGCGGTCAAACCGCTATAGTTATTAATTCCAAATTTTGTATTTACGAGTATAATCTCCCTTTTGAGATCTGATTAAATTTTCAGTAAAATCGGCAGACTGAAATTAGTAGTTTACTTCAGTAAAGAAATCGAATTTTGCCGATATTTCGTCGACTACTAAGTTTAAACAGATTTATAAAGAATTCTTATGTACTCAAAATTAAATTTGAGAAGAATTTTATTCTGAAGGTTTTTCGAAATTCCTACCAGAAGTAGGTCTATTATGCTACGTACACACGAGACACTAAATTGTCTACACTTGTGTCTAGACTAGATCTCTAGATTGAGTGTCTTCGTATGTACACCACCTAGAGCAGTGTCGCTAGATCATACACTTGATGTCGCTACATCGCTGTAGACACAACATACACTACAGTCTGAACACGATTTCCTTTAGTGTCGAGACAAGGTGTCGATCTACCAACGAGTTGAAACTAGTTGCTAGAGTGCTGTACACTTTAACAGATATTTTATCATTTATTATATTTTCATTATCATTTATTATTATTATTAAAATGAGGTGGACTAAAGAAAATACAAAGAAACTAATTGAATTATTAGAAGCGAGTCCCGAGTTGTGGGACACGTCATCTACTATTTACAGAGATAGAACAAAAAAAAATGCTGCTACAGCAAAAATTGCAGAATACTTTGGTGCTCCTTGCTCCGACGTTACCAGAAAATTGCATAATTTAAGAACTCAGATGAATAACGAAATGAGAAAAATAAAGAAAAAAAAATCTGGAGAAGGGGTAGATGATGTGGTTTTTACATCAAATTGGGAGTTCTTTAGTGCACTAAAATTTTTGGTAGGGACTATGACGTGCAATAAAACCCAAGGAAGTTTGGTAAGTCAATTTTATTTATTTGTATATTTTCAAGAATACAATATTTTATATATATCTGTATTGCCAAGGCACTTCTCCTATTGGCGTACAAAAATATTCCGTGAATTTAGTTCGTATATCTTTACAATATTGGCCATAATTATGAGCTTGTAATGGCTGCAATGGAAACAAAGTCCAGAAGGCATTCCTTCCTGGCGCCAACTACCATTAACAACAACACCTTCGTCACATTCGCTGTCAAAGCTGCCTGGGCCTGCATATATTTGTTTTGTGCTTCGCGTTAGGAGGAAATTGTGCAGAACACATATGGCCGAAACGATTTTGATTACTTTTGCAGGGCATAGTTCTATAGGTTTTCTCAGAATTCGAAATCTGTTTGCAATGTGTCCAAATGCATTTTCGACTACTCTTCTTGCTCTTGAGAGTCTATAGTTGAACACACGATTTGGGCCTGATTGGTTTCTATATGCATAAGGTTTCATGATATATGGTTTCATTGCAAAGGCATCATCAGCTACTATCACAAACGGCACTTGTTTAGTTCTCCCTTGGAGTGTTCTTGCATGAGGAATATCTAAACGATTTTCCTCCAATGCTTTCGATAATGTACAATTTGTAAATACGCCTCCATCAGATACACGACCGTTGCAGCCAACATCAATGTAAAGAAATTTATAGTTGGCATCTACTGAAGCCATCAAAACAATACTGTGATTGCCCTTGTAATTGAAATAGTGACTGCCACTATTTTGTGGCGCCTGTATGACAATATGTTTTCCATCTAGAGCCCCAATGCAGTTTGGAAAATTCCATTTGTATTGAAACTGCCGCGCACACTCTAGCCATTCTCTGCTTGAATTAGGCATCTGTAAATTATGAAAAACTGTATCAAAACATTTTTTTTATTATAGGAATTGGATGACACACAAAGTCAAACAGAAACTAGTCCTGATGAAACAACAGAAACAATGAGCCAAATAATTGGTGCACCAAGCACGTCTCGTACCGCCCCCAAGGGCAAAGGTAAAAAACAAACATCAAATAAAGAAGATGATCTACTCAACAGGGCTCTAATGGAGATGAGCAAGCAAAATGATGACGAGCAAATTTTTGGCGATTTTGTCGCTGCCGCTTTACGAAATTTACATTCGGAAAGTAGTAAAAGAAAATTGAAAAGAAAAATCCAAGGCATCATTTTAGAAGTTACAGATTATGATGAAGCATTGTTTGAGGAAGTTACAATAAATAATCCCAAACCAAATCATTTAGTAAGTGATATTGGTCTTCTAAATTTGCCTTCGCCTTCCATGTCCACATCTTCAAGCTCCCAGCAAGATCTTCTGGACATATCAACATCAAGATGTCCGTCAACGGCGAGTTACTATGAGAATTTTGATGATAATTTGAATGATTATTAAATTAAATGTTCATTTGTATTGTTTCTGTGTAATAGGATTTTGAAGAGTTTTTGTATTTCTTTGCTGAATAAATGTGTTTATTTACTGTTTTGCACGTTAATAGTTTCAATTTAATTTTAACAGTTTACTATTCCAATTCAAAGTATAGAAGAACCTACCTTTAAATAATCTTCTTTCAAAAGGTCATAGATGGCTTGACAACACTCTGGAATTATTGTCGAAATTGTTGAAACGGGTATTCGGAACAAATACATTAATGTATGATAGCTTTCACCTGATTGTATAAAGATTAAAAAAAGTATTTAATAACATTTTGTATCATGTATGAAACTCACCTCCTGCTAAAAATTTCAAAGTTACGGCTAGCCTCTCAGCAGCTGATATTGCAGAACGCATTACTGTATTTTGTTTTTCTATTTTTGGCGTCACCTTTTGTAATAGAAAATTGAAATCCGTATCAGACATTCGAAGAAAATTTTTGTAATATTCTGAATCTTGCAACCTTAATTCGCATAGTAGTTGGGAAAATGCACCAAATTTGTTTCTCTTTGCAATCCACTCTTTCACCCAACACCTTCGCCTTTTCCTTTTCTTGCGCTTTTTTACAACACAATTAATAATGACTGCGGCCGCAAACCGACACCTTATTCTCGTCATTATTTATTTATGTACTTATGCAGTGTGGAAGTGTAAATAATTTTTTCACAGTGCACAGAGGTGTCTATATAATTCTCACATTTATTACGCGTGTAAACTCATGCTAGAGAAGTGTAGCAACTTCAATCTACTGAACTGCTCTAGACATTACTCTACACAAAAATTTACACTGACGTGTGAACAAGCAGTAGAGCGCTCTAGACACAAGTGTCGACATTTTAGTGTCTCGTGTGTACGTAGCATTACTCTTATCGAAAATCAGTTTTTTGCCAATATTTCGCATGTCGTGCTTTTTATACAGGTACTTTTACTCTTCTCGAATAGCGATTTTTTGCAAATATGTCGTAAATTATACATTCTATATATATTTATGAAGAGTACAAAAGTATTTAGAGCTAGATTTGGAATATCTTTTGTATAAATGGAATTTAAAAATTCGGATCGGAAGTAACACTTTTACTCTTAGCGACTAGCACTTTCTTTCGAATATCTCCGAAGTATGCATTCTATAGAGATTTATTAAGAGAATAGACGTATGACTAACAAGTCCTGTTTATTATTTCGAGCTATTTGTAGTGATATGGGTTTTATTTAATGGAGTGGTGTATAAATCTTTGGAACTATTGAATTAAGGTTCCACAGTCTGCTTAATGTTTTCTTCATTGAGATATTTTCTTCTAGTTTAAGATGTCTATGTTTATAAAAATAAGATCAGACGTAGATACTAAGTATGCAGGGTGCTGTATTTAGCATTTCATAATTTAACTTCACTAAAATCTGATGTTCAAGTAAGGGCATAAATTCGTGCCCGTTAATGATGCTTGACGTATTTCAACTTTTTTTTGGATTTTCTTTACAAGACAGTTACATTAAAATTTCTTACAAATTACTAATAAAGTTGTAGTTCCACAAGACGATGTTAACAAAGTTAACGAAGCAAACACAAATATGAATAAGCTGTATAGAACAAGATCCAAAATATGTGTTCGTACCCATGTTACCTCCACAAAGCTAAGACAAAAAGTTTCTAATGAATCTGTTGAAGACATTGAGTGTCATATTTGCCCGCTACTATATGCTGATAGTCCAGTAAAAATATCGGTCAGAAGACGGAAATCTACAAAAATAACGTAATTTTCTCGATAGTGTAATATGTTAAAGAGCTGTATTCTAGGCACAATTGTAGATTTGAGGGGTTCCCTGAGTGTCAGTGGCGCCGCTATCGCGAGTAACGCGTTTAATTTTATATCTCGAGAACGGTTCGGTTTACACAAAAAACTTTGGTAACCTTTTCTCTTATAAATTGAATTACTAACTTTTTTATTCGAAATATTTTTTTCTAGCATCGATATTTTCCGAGTTATTTCGTTAGAAATACCCAAACTTCCCTACTTTCGTTTTTTTTTTGCCTCTATCTCGCTAACCGTGAACTTGTTTGGAATCTTACTTATTATCAAGCTTATAAATCATTTGATTATCTATATATAAGATATATATATATATATACTTTTTTACCTACTGACAATAGTCTGTAGTAGTAGTGGTAGTTATTGCTTAGTTTATCGATCGGAGTCCACGCCATCAACGCAATATTAGGCCGTATTTATTTATAAAAATAAAGTATTTCCTTCAAAGGTAAAAGTAAAAGTAAAAGCAGAAGCTCACAAGGAAAAGGTAGAAGGAAAAGGTTTTGCTTTAAAACGTATTCATAACCTTTCCCATTTCTTAGCAAGCAAATCCTCGCAATAAAAAGGAAAAGGTAGACACGCGCAAGTTAGTGCACGATCTCACTACCGGCTTTTTCAGCCACTTTATGCAACTGACAAGCGACGCCAAACACGTTGTAACTTGCAGTTACAGTAGCAATCATAGTGCGTTGTTATAGTGGTGTACCAGAGCATTTGGGATTTGTGCTTGTAGGTACATATAATCGCTTAGAAATTGTACTCGTAGTTTTTATTTTACATTGGTTGAGCTGTGTTGGATATTTGTGATTGAAGAAGATGGCAAGAATCGAGGAACTGTCAGAGGACACCGGCGATGAGCAATCTGAATGTAAATTCATTGCCGAAAAGGTAAAACAATACCCGGAAATATTGGAAAAATCTCAACTCCCCGCGAAAAAATCGAAGAAGCAAACGGCTATTGAGAAAGTTGTCACAGAGTACAGACAGCTGTATGGACAAGACATTACCTCGAAAGCTTTAATGAAAAAGGTGGGCAATATGAAAATAAGACTGAAGAATAAAACCGACAAGAACAAAACAGGTAACAAGCGCATTCCACCGTTACTACCATGGGAAACGATACTGATGGAAGTGATGCATGCGGATGTGAACCCCACCGTTGCGGAAATCCCAGGTAAGCGAATAAAAGTACCCCAGAAATCTGTATACGAAGGTACCTAATATTGGATATATTTTTGTTAAATGTTAAATTTTTGCGGGCGCACCATTGCAGTTTAACCGTGACGACACAGCCCAACTTCCACCACAACCAGCAGTAAAAATTTTCAAACGAAAACGGCAACAACTGAAGATGGACCCATGGCACAAGAAACTGAGGAAACGAGAAAGCTAACGAATAGTCAACTTCAGCGATTAGTGCAAGGTTGCCCGTCTCCAGTAACAGTACTTCTGTACCAAAGTGAAGGATCGAGCTCTACCCGCTCCAACATTTTTCCACGTGTATGATAAAACATTTGAATTCTTGCAATAATAAAGAAGTACGTTTTATAAAAGTTTTAGTTTAGAAAATAAACTTATTGAAATTAACACTTTCTCAGAAAATAAAACCAAAATTATATGTTTTCTTTTATTTTTGTATATGTTTTTCATATCAGTGGTCCATGCCCGCAGACTTTCAACCTCCTGTGGGCAAACATTAAATTATCATAGAAGGTTATTGTAGATAAGCTGAGCTAATTGTGTACGACGTGCTTGACCTTGATCAGACGCGCACTCCACAACTAAAAGCATTCGCCCTACAAGTGTATATAGATTACTGAAGTAAAAATTTGCTTCAGAAGCTCCGCTGGACTAGATGCATATTTTCTGAAGCAAATCCTTCAGTTTTAAAGCAAATGCTACTGTTTATGAATTCTAAAAAAGTAAAACCTTTTCCTTTGGAGCAACACCTTTTTACTCCAAGTCCAAACCTTTTCCTTCTTTTTATTATAAATAAAATATGAAGTAAATGCTTCGATTTCTGCAAGTAAAAGCAAATCCTCTTTTTTATAAATACGGCCTATTATATCAGTCCCTTGTTAGACTAACCTAACCTAACCCATGCAACACGCCTAATGACAATAGCGCGAAGTTCGATTGATAAACAAAGCAATAACTACCAAAGTATTGTCAGTAGGTAAAACAGATTCAGACAAAAGACGTAGGTAATCAAATGATTTATAATTTTGACAATAGTAGAAAAAGCTTGGGCATTTCTAACGAAATAACTCGGAAAATATCGATGCTAGAAACAAATATTTCGAATAGACCTGGATGTCCGCCGCTTTCTTCATCGAATGGTATGATTCAATTTTTATACCTGAAGTAAAAAAAATATCAGAAGACACAATAAAAGAAGGCAGTTGATTCTAGATAATGTGCCCATCCACCTCACAGAAAACCTCTTTGACAGAGAAAACGGACGTTTTAAAACCCTTTCCCTGCCGCCAAACGTTACCAGTTTCTTGCAGCCAAAAAACCAATCGGTTATTGAAACTATGAAGTGACATTACAGAGGACTAATGTTGAAGAAGCTTTTGATAGAAGACGACAATGAAGAAGGCACTGTGGCTCATTACCAAAGAATTAATTTAAAAGATTGCTCTTATATGGTGGCGGAAGCTTGAAATTTGGTGAAAACACGTACATTAGAGAGAGCTTGGACCAAATTGAAAGGCATTTCAACTAGAGGAAAATATAGACGACGTGGCTACTGAACCAGACGCGGGACTATCAGTTAGTGAGGCGTTTGTGTGCCTAGAGACTGCGTTATCATGGCTGGAGCAGCAGTCTGAATGACGACAATGAAGAAGGCATTGTGGCTCATTAGCAGCTGCTCACCGTCAAGCAGATACAGTATGTCCATACTTATTATCTTTATGTAAGAACTGTACTTTAGGAAATGTAAACATGCAACAATTTTTTTCTTATTAAAATAAATACAGTATATTTTCCTGTACATCTTCTGTACAATTATTTTACGATTTTTTAAAGAAGTTACTATGTAATTCCCAAAATAGTTAGGTAACCAAATAATAACTGAGATATTTTTGAGGTATTCTTCTACTGCTTCAAGTTAATTTATATGTATTGAAATAATTTTGAAATGATAAGTAAGGATGGGGAAATAAACAATAAACATATTTATTACTTATATTTATAAAATAAATGAATAATTTATATATTTTACATTAAAATAATCGTACATATACATATATACACTATTGATTACACAACAAAATATACATACATCGTTGCAATTCTTTTAATTTAGACTTTTATTAATACATATTTCTAATATAACTTCAACGTCGTTTGTTATCATATTAGTGATAAGGGTTTCGCTTAAAATAACTGCTTTTTTCATTGCTATTATATCCTGCCATGATATATCGCTGAGTGCATGTATAGAAGTGTGGATACTCAGCAACTCTTGATTTTCTTTATTGTATATTTTCGACAGCATCTGATACTGATTTGATATTGTTTTGTCGCCCATACACCACATCCATAAATGGATGTTTCCTCTGAAAGAAAAAGAAAACATATACTTAACTGCTAATTGCGTGTGCAAAAGATATATAATCATTTTTATTCTTACGTTTCAAGAGCATGGATACTTTTCATTATGAATACATGCTTGTCGATGGTTACTAAATATGTTATGTGTTTCCCATGCAGTAAATCATTCAAGTTCAGTTTAATAGGCGATTGAAAATATTGTGTCAGGGGACCATTATGATTATCTTGAAAGTGTTCTATTATTCTGGGACCTAGACAACATGGTACGATAACAAAAAGAATGAAATAAAACATAAGTAATCAATAATATGAAATAAAGCACCTATTACTAACATATTTTCGGCTTACATCTATTGTTACGCAATTAAAGGTTGTTAGTTTCTAGTTTTTGCGTGTGTTATTGTATTAAACGTTTAACTATACCAGAAGCATTTTAAGAGGAAAGGTTAAGTATTGATCAGCTTTTAGAGTTAATTATAACCGTTACTGTTTTTCCATATAACATATTTTCATAATAGTGTAATCCTCTGTGAAAATGCATATTTAGTTTTAAACTAGGTACTTAGGGCCGGTTTCTCCTACTCCGATTAAAATGCGGGTTAGCGTAATCATTGATTAAAACACAGGTTAGTACAAATTTGGGTTTTTCCAATGCTGGTTAGCGCTAATCATTGATTAAGAATGTCGTTAATTGACCAAATTTTAACCGGTGTTTGAAGCACCTGATAAAATATTAATTAGTGATTAAAGATTACTTACACATGCGCATAACCTAGGAGATTTGAATTTTTGTTATGATTGACAGCTGTTTTGTTTTCATATGCATTTGTTTCGATTTATAAAAGTATTTTTTGGAATTAATTAATAATTACTTACATCAGTGTTTTAGTAATTGTATTTCTTCTTCTATTAATGAAATGGACAGTATAATTAAAAAAAAAATAGCATAATATTGAATACACATATTAAATATTATGCTATTTTTATTTAATTAATTAATTTTTATCTCAATTCGTGGCAATTTATGCTTGCGTTTGCTCATTTCCTCTTTATAATTGCATTTAAAATCATGTTAGTCGAACATATTTTGGACTACTCTAGATATGTCTGTAACATATTAAACTATATTGAAAAACTACAAATGAAATTGTAAACATGGAAGAAATTCTACAGAAACTGGCAGGTTCACGTTCAGAGCTTATGCAGACACTTTAAGTACTTTTGGCTGGGTTTGGATGAATAATGTACATACTTGTAAAGTTGACGTGTAGTTAAATTCTACACCAATAATTATTACTGGGACTGTTAAACTCAGTCCGATTTCTCCAAAACATAACATTTTTTAAGTTGAAAACCTATTTGGAAACAAGGTTTTCTCAATCAACCGTCTTTGATTAAAAGACATAAAATAAGTCAGAATAAACAGTTGATATATGATCTTCCAGTAACAGTATCCGGCCTTATTCATCCTACAGAACTTTGGATTTCGACAAACTATCCCTAATTTTATGATTTTGTTACATGTCATTTTACATATTTTTGGTACCTGTTAATTTTATATGAATATATTGTATGTATATTGTATTAGTTTTTTCATTTTGCACAATATTGTTGTATTTCTCAATAGTTATGTAATAATAGAAATATTAAATATGTGCTTAATAAGTACACAGAAATTATCATATGCAATATTAACAGAATAAATGCCTACATTATAGTTACTAAAATGAAATTTCTATGTAGAATATAATCTTTAAAAAAATAAAATAAGGACAAAGAGCGCAAAGAACAAATTCAAATGTAGGAAATGGCACTAATATTATTAGAAGAAAATATACTAATTTAGATTAAATGCACTAGCAAGTACGTTGTCAAATTTGTGCAACAAATCCTTAAGGGGGTTTACTACCGTGGGGTAGGGCATATGGCGCCACCCCCGCCATATGCGCTAATGTAAATTCCGCCGTTGTCAAGTATTCGTTCAAATAAATCAAACAGCAGAAATTTTTGTTTTTCTTATTTTGCATTAAATTGAATACAAAGTATTAATTAAGGTTTAGTTGGGAGTACTTTCTTATAATTCAAATTATTTACTCCTACATTTCACTCTCAAAGTTGGCAAAATTTAGAACATCATAAAACAGTTTCAGAAACTTTATTTTAAAAACTAATTCCAGTCGAACATGCATTAAGCCTTTGTTTATTTGTGTTTTAAATTTCGTTTTGATATTTCCTAAATGAAAGCGGTACTATTGTTTGAACGAAACCTTCTAAAGTCCAGAATTTACATTAGCGCATATGGCGCCACCCCCTTACGTCCTACCACACGGCATTTAGTCGGCACCTCTGCGTAAGCCCCTTAAACACTGTTTGGATAACCGGCGTATTTCTTGGCGTGGAAAAACGCCGGTTAGAAATAATCAATGATTAGTTGTATTTTAATCGGTGTTGGAAAAAACGGCCCTTAATGTCATATGTAATCTCTTCTTTTGAATATATGTAGCATCACTTGATGATTGTTTTTTCTATGACTTGGTAATTGGTACGTACGATATTCTTATCTTTCGTACCAATCCTATTTCTATTTTAATTGCAAAAATCAATTGAAACTCCAAAAGTTCGTTGACACTTGTCATCACTCTGTCAAAATAAACTGATGTGGCGCGATAACGGATAAAAAATTTTGTATTATTTTGATTATTTGCTGTCGTAGAAGAGGTATAGTATGACACTCGTTTTACAACTCCTTAGTCACTCGTTTTACTAAACACTGGCCCCGCTACGCTTCGCTCATGATTAAAAAAACCTGTGACTAAAATGAGGTTTATAAAACTTGATACATAATATACTATTATATTTAGAAAGAAAATTAAAGATAGTTCACAAAAAAGCAACAAGATATAAATATCGAATATGTACCTATATTGAAAAAAAAAAGTAAAATAACAACTCCGATAGTTTCGTTTTATTTATTAGTTAAAACAGTGTAATTTTTATAGAAAGGAGTGAAGCTGAATGCGTAGAAACGGCGATGGTTGTTCATCAACCCGTTATATCTATATACAGGCGATTCAAATAAAATGCGAAAGAAAGATAGCAACAGGCGTCATGATTAATCTTACAGAATCGGTTAAATTAGTAGTAGTGTTTTTGGTGCAGATTAATTATCAGTTATTAAAAAAAGAATTTTCTAAGGCATTTTAGAGACAATTTGGAAAATAATATTTATTTAAATGCAATAACAACTTTATGTGTTTAACGGTTTTGATAGATTTTGTAATTTGCATAATAATAGTTGATGTTAACTAGTATTTTATAAAAGTAATAGTAACGATCTTTTGACAGATTTTTTTCGAGATATGCACCATATTACTTCGTTAAATTATTCTATGCCTTTCACTATTCGAAAAAAACAAAACATGTATACGTTCTTCTAGAATAACCCTGATAAAAACACATTTTGTGACAGGGAAATTTTTAGGTGTTTCTTATGCTTGCCGGCACCCTAAACACAAACTTAAAAACAGACTTTGCCTATCAGCCACGAATCTTCTTCAGTAACAAGCATTTATATCTTGCATGTTTGCGGACATATGCATATTGTGCCTCTTTGTGTAATGTATTAGGAGTAGGGGTGGGCGATATTGGAAAAGATATCGAAAATATCGATATTGAAAAAAATATCGATATACTCGATATATCGATTATCGATTATCGATATATCTTATTCGGCAAGTCGGCGAAAGGAGAATTACGTACATAGTTTTTTATATTGAATTGCGTGCGAAATATAAGATGTATACAGTGGAATCCACTTATAATGGGCGCGCTTATAATGGAAACTAGTCTATAATCGACGAATTCCTTAAGTCTCGAATAAAATACGTGATATTTTCCCGGTTATAATAACGTCGTTTATAAATTATAATAGACTTTCGCCTATAATGTACTAAATCGTTATTCTGGTTCATTATAAGCGGAGTTGTCCGGTACATTCTATTAAGATTACACTTAAAGTTTTAGGTCGAACACTGATGGGTGCAGTGTGTCTTGCAGTAATAGTTGATATTTGTGTAAAAATATACTTTAAAAATCCACTGTTTCAAATTTTTGGCAAAATGCAGAATGCATGTTAATGAAATATGTACTATCAAATGGTCTCAATTTACACATTTTCGATGAAAATATGTATATTTGTTTAATTTTTGCATGCGAAAGATGGATACTCGGTTATAAAGGATTAATCCACGCCTGGACATCGAGATCAAACAAGCCTTATATGTCTTTAACTACTCATTTTATTGCAAATTGGAATTTATACTCTTGTTGTTTAAATTGCCGGGACGTGTCTGTAGATCATACCGGAGAAAATTGGTCTAATGTAATTCTTGAATTGTTTGATGAATGGCAAATGTCAGCATGTCAAAGGGGTGCATTTACCACTGATTACGGATCAAACGCAATTAAATGTGTTGAATTTTGAAATATGCAACGTATAAGTTGTTTAGGCCATATATTAAATACAGTAGTTACTAAAGCTTTGGAAATAGAAAACTTAAAAGAACCCTTCAAAAAAATTAAACTAATTCAAAATTTATTTGCCCATAGTTGGCAAATTGCTAGAGACTTATTAATTTATCAAAAACAATATAATCTACCTGAGAAAAAAATTCCCAGTTTTTCTAAAACAAGATCGTGGTCTTTTTTTAAATTAATGGAAGTTATTGCTGAACAACAATTGGCTTTGATAACTTTGCTACAAAACTACCAAAAAGGCAAACATAAAGACCTAATCTTATCTATGACTGATATTGACAACCTACAAGTTGTTATTGACACTTTAAAACCTATACAACAAATTTCGGATGTGATGGCTGGTGAAAAATATGTAACTGCATCTGCTATTCTTCCGATATACGGGGAATTACAAGGCAAGTTAGCTAATATTGAATCCATTGATGTTAGGACTGTCCCCAATGTCATCAAAGTACATTTTGTCGGACAAATCAATTCTTATATACACAACAGGTATCTAAATTCATTTGAAATAAAATTATATTTAGCAAAATGTACATTTCTAGATCCTCGATTTAAAACATTAAAAATAGAGGCCAGCTTAATAACGGAAGTACAAAAGGCAATTCTTGTAGAAATTAAAAATATAAAATCACAGTCGCGACATCCTCAAAAGAAAATTAGGGCAACTGGACTCTAAAAGCGTCTACTGAATCGGCTGAAAGTGAAATTAGTCGCTATGATAATATTCGGATTATAGAGCTGTTTGAGGATCCGTTGGAATGGTGGCAGGCAAATTATAGAACTTTTCCCAAATTGAGTTATTTAAGTACCCAAGCGACGAGTGTTCCTAGCGAACGAATTTTTAGCAAAGGTGGGCTAGTCATTACAGATCATCTTTAACGTCACAACACTCAGAGCAGTTGATATTTTTATCTATGAACAAGTCTTTTGTTAAAAATAAAATCTCTTTTTTTCTAACCTAGGTAGGAAAGTGCAAGTGTGCAATAAAATTAAGCTCAAGTGTTACGATTATTTATCACAAAATTTTAGTTGCGTAATTAGGGTCTATTGTAATTAACTAGCAGCAGTTTCAATAAATGACAAAACACCAAAACATGGACAGTGTCTTTACTGATGTTCATCAATTGAGCAATTCGTCCTCCTATTTCAGTTACAATTCGAATTTTGGAATTTTCTAAATGAGGGTGCATTTTCGCATTACGGAAAATGTGCTTAATTTTATTACACAGAAGTGTACATACGAGTTGTTCACCTTGTTAATAATTATATATTCTTTTTTTTATTTATGTAATACATTACATGTTCAAGTTTTGAAATAAAATGTTACTCTATAATCAGCCTTTTGTTTTTTAATTTTATCATAAGGAAAAAATCGGTTTAACGAGGAATCTTAATCGATATATCGATATACCGATTAAAATTCTCAGGCCTATTCAGGAGTGTGTAAATCATGTCAACAGTTTTTGTTATGTGGTGGGGAACTAGCCTTTAAATCGCAAAACGTACTCTCACCCTACTTGTACGAAAAGCTTAGAAACTTTATTTCGGGGTTAAAATAGGAGATCAAGATAAGTCATGGGCCCTCCACATACCTATGTTGTAAGACCTGTGTAACGTTCATAACAGCTTGATTGAAAGGTAGTAAAAGTAAAATGCGCTTTGCAGTACCAATGGTGTGGAAAAAACCGAAAGACCATGTGACAGATTGTTACTTTCGCCCCACTAACATACAGAACATCGGACCGAAGTCCAAGCATACCGTGCGGTATGCCAATTTACCATCAGCTTTACGGCCCGTCGAACATAGTGAAGGTGTACCTATCCCATATTTCCAAGAATCTTGGAGTTTGGACGAAGAAGAACCTGACAGCGCCATGCAATTCGCACAGGAAATCGACAGTGATCCACTATTTCAAGCACCAGAATGTTCCACACAACCACATCTGATTTCACAGGCTGAACTGAATGATTTAGTTCGAGATTTAAAACTAGCAAAATCACAGTCAGAACTTCTAGCATCGCGCTTAAAAGGACGTATGTACATATAACTTACTTTCAAAAACGTGCAACAGGACTTTCCCATTGTTTCACTCAAGAATTGCATAGATGTTGATAAGTTATTTCATGTACTAGGACACAGATATGAACCTTGAGCAATTGGCGATTATTTTTAGATAGCAGTTTTGCTTCACATCGCAATAAATAGTCATCTGTACCTAGGCGAATGCCGTTCATATGAAGAAATCATACGAGAATATGCGACATCTCCTAAAGCACATCCGGTATAATGACTATGACTTGTTAATCTCTAGAGGATTCTTTTTGGACTGAGTTGGGGTGTAGCAAATACCGTTGTTTTCTGTGTGAGTGAAACAACCGTGCACGAGATTATCACTATACAGTAGGTATGGCAATATTTCGATGCTGACCATTGGTATATCTGTTATTAGAAGAGATAAAGTAACGCTTAAATGAGGAATGTTTTGCAGAATACAATGCTCGCAACAATTTTCTTTTTTTTTTACAGTTTTAGGATATTTTGAAAAAAACAGTATTTGCCGATTTCAATTTTTTACAATAACTCGATAACGCCTAATGCGATTGCTTTTAAACCTTAACATTGTTCAGACAGAGTTTTTTTGGTGTTAAAAGTAACCCCCGATTTTCATTTGTTTCCAAGTTCTTACTGCTATTCTTAATTAGTTAGATTGTCTTTAAAAATATCTTTTCAATAATGTACAACATGCCTATTAAATCTTTATTTATACGAGAGATATGAACATGTAAAATAAACTTGACTCTAATACGAAATTAGTTGGCTATGAAAGTGTGAAACAGACGATAAGCTCTGTCATTATTGACACGTAAAAGTGAAACTGTTGAGAGATTTAGAACTTTGTTTACTAGTTATTGGTAAGTAATTACCGTTAAGCATTGAGATTGATAAGAACTGATAATGGCACATATATTTTCAAATGAAGAATAGGTTGATATGTTGGAAGTGTATTTCAAAGCAAATAAAATTTCTAAAAATGCTTGCACAAATTACGTTCAGCGTTTTCCGGAAAGACCACAATCACATCGGTCAATTTTTAACAGAATAATCAGAACTATGGGAGCTTCGAAGAAAAAAGAGCTAACTACCAAGTTAACAATGCTGGTATACGTCAAAATAATATTTTGCAAAATGTTATGAACAACCCAAGTATCTACACTAGTACGTCGAGTGGCTCGAAAAACTGGAATTCCGAAATCTAGTGTTTATAAAACGTTGAAGAAAAACAAATACCATCCATAACAGTTGTACAAGGATTAAGAGATAAAGACCATCAGCGAAGATTACAATTTAACAAGTGGTATCTACAAAAATGTGAAGATGATGCTGATTTTCCTAGGAAAATACAGATGACAGATGAACCACGCTTTACAAATTGTGGAGTGTTCAATAGGCATAGCTATCATCCAAAAAATCCACATCTGGTAAATCAAAGAAAATTTCAAGTTCGATTTGGTTTTAATCTCTGGTGTGGTTTGATTGGTATGATCCATTACTGACATCTTTTTTATTTTTTGAGTTTTTGTTATGAGATTTATTGCGAGCATTGATTTCTGCAAAATATTCCCCATTTAACCGTTGCTCTCTCTCTTTTAATAACTGATATACCAATGGTGAGAATCGAAATGAGAACACACTGTAAACAGACAGAATGGTCACTAACACCGGAACTAAAAAATATTTTCATTGAACCACTGGTTGATCCTAAAACCGTACTTCTACCACCACTGCGTATTAAATTGGGCTTAATGAAAAATTTTGTTTAAGCGCTAGATCGGAAAGAATGAGGGTCTTTGTATTTGAAATAGAAATTTCCGAGAGTTAGTGAGGCAAAAATGAAAGAGGGCACATGTGTGGGGCCCCAAATTCGAGAAGTAATGACCGATGGCGAATTTGACAACTTGCTGAATAACGTGGAACTGAGAGCATGGAGAGCTTTTAAAATAGTTGTGACCAATTTTCTTGGAAATGTCAAAGCTGGAAATTACAAATATCTTGTGATTGAATTACCTAGTGCCTACAGAGAAATTTATGTAACATATCTTTAAAAATTCATCCTCTGGATGCTTATTTCGATTTTTTCCGGAAAATTTGGGTGCCGTAATTGACGAACATGTAGAACGGTTCCACCAAGGCGTTGCAGTCGTAAAAAAACGATAGCAAGGCAAATAGAGTCCTAGTATGCTTGCTGATTACTGCCGAATATTCACCTGTAGTGCATTTTGAGGTAAGTGCAACATTAAGAATATACCGATATTGATATATTTCCCTATAACGCACAACACTACGTAGCACAGAAAGTTTGGGTGATCGAGACAATCCAAGGTAATTTTCTGCTTTCTGTTGAAAATTTACATAAAATATGCATGTTCTATTCATGTCACACAAAAAGTTGATTTTTGTTTACCAGTGTAATGAGAGAACAATTATTTTTACAAACATTTAATTAGTAATCCTAAAAAAAAATCTGTATTATTATTATTATTAATATGAAAATTATTACTTTTATATTACTTATTTCGTGTTTTATTCTGTTATAGTAGTTTGTTACTTTGATAATTTTCCTTGTCTTTATTATTGTTTTCTATTCACAGTGTATATGAGAAATATGCTATGATACACGTGCCATTGCTAGAAGACTTAAAGTGGCTGTAGCGCTGTCGTTGTGAAAATTCTTTTTTTTTTCAAAAATGCATCAATCAATTGTCTCTTAATTTTTAGTAACTGCAAACTAATCAGCATCAGAGTTCTACTCCTTACTACTTTGAAAATTAGAGGAAATTTCTAGGATCAAGAATAACGTAGATAAATCAACCTGTATATTTGTTTTTAAATTCACTCCAAACTTCTATCAAATATAAGCTATTAGAATTGTTATTTTATATGATTGTTTTACCTGTTATCACAAAAGAACAATGTTCTTCATATGGACACCTGTAATTAATTACAGCAGATTCTAACATACTAGAGGTTACAGGAATATCTTCACTGCTTGTAACATTCAAGTATTCGTACGAACCATGGCATGAAAGTGACCTGTCATTTGTATTCAATAAAGAATTCGAATTCAGGCTGGCGCTTTTATTTATTCTAGTGATAGAACCACTTCTGGATACCGATGGGTTTACGAGAAAAATTTCATTTGTTGAAAGCGATTTCACTTTTAAAGTCGAATTGAATTCGTTATCGTTAAGAGAGAGTGTGGATGTTTGCATTTTATTTGACGATAGATTTTCCACTGAACTTGATTTACCAATGTGGAACTTGGAGAAGAACTTGCTTGTTGTATTTGGACCATTGACCGTTGTTATTTTAATGCCCGGTATATTTTTGTTCTTCAATTTTAAACGAAAAATTTGATTTATCTGTGCGTTTCGTTCATCCTGCGATGCCTCTTTTAAACCAAAATTTTCCGTTATCGTATTATAAATCTGAAAAATCAAATAATCATATATCTTACTGTATATTATCATTTTTTTTTCTGTGTTTATTAAAATTTGTGAAGTAATAAACTTAATAATAGATTTGAATTTGAAATTAATAATTAGTGATTTCGTCTTCATTCTATCTAAACCTCTTCTAAAATATAAATTAGTGGTACACAAACCCATTCATAATGTTAAACAAATCCTAGAATAAAGTAATATACGAGGTATATTTAAGAAATATAGTGAATGTTACTAACGAGCGCCATCCAGTGACAGCGCTGTGCATTTTAATAATGAGCTCAACGCATGCGTCCTTTGTAACACTGACAGGTAATAATATATGTTTCAACAGGTTAGGGATATTCAGTCGGCTGTGAACCTCTGCTACAGAAAAATATGTTTTTAAGTGACTTATAAATCATGGATTGTAAAGGAACACATAAAAGTATTACAATTAATATGATGTTGCAGTGATTCTGAAGAAAGGGTCCAGCGATAATATTAAGAGAAATGATTAGATTAACCAGGCTGACGATAAGGAAAATTTTTGTTGAATTTACTAAGTCTTATGATTTTGTTCGTAGTAATTTCACAATAGATTTAAGCATGAGGCGTTTGTTTCAGATGTTGCGCCTTCGCTTACGGAAGCTTGGAAAACGCGAGATGAAACTTGAGTCTATGAGTATGATCTTGAAACCAAGGTATAGAGTACCCAATAAGAAATCCCATTCTTGTTCTCATCTGAAGACAGCGCTAAAAATAGGATCCAATATTAAGCTAATTGTGTTTACCGATATTCACCAAATTGTGCGAACTGAAGAAATACAAGGACTAGTATCGTGAACACAGAATATTAGAAAGGGAGCTACAATAGTTTTACAACAGAGCTTGAACTTTCATAATTCTTCAAAATAATTTCTTATACATTTTATGCTCTTGCCCATTCTGCGAAGCTAAACCAACACCTTGAAGCTGTTTCAGAAAATTCAGCACAATCACCATCCCACATGCTAACCATATCTCCATCGTAGGATAACTATTAATTTTTCAGCTTCTTCTCCACGTGAAGATATAACACAAAATTGCGTGAGCAAAATCTGTGTTGTATGGTTTGAACACCTTCAGCCTGGTTCTTGCCAGATATTCGGTACAGACGTTGAAGCTATGGGCCATAGCGTTGTCTGTTGAGAGTACAGTAATCAGTGATAGATCAAAAATAACCATTGCTGATAACAAAGCTCGGTGGACAGTTCCAGCCTTAGTCCGTAATTTGAAGTTAGATATTCTAAAAAAAACATTACTAATACTGTCATCAAACAATGATACAGCTATATTGATAAGGAGGCGTTAAAGAATTAGATACTACTAGTTAAGATAAAAAAAGTAGCAAACTTCTCTTACAAAGCAATGAACAAAGGCATTATAATGGGTGATCCAATTCGAGTTTCCTATAGTTACTACACTGTAAATTAGACAGTTGTAATTAATGGCGCGTGTTTGACACATCAAATGTTAGTTTGAATAATATATTTACGAAATGGAAAGCGTTAAAATTGTGCAATTGTTCTACAGTAATAACAATTCTGTACGAACAGCGTATAGATAGATATTTATGGGAAGATTATGGTCAATTTAATAGTCCTACTGAGCTACAATTCGTAACATAGTGAAAAAAATTGAGGAAACAGGATGTTTTGGAGATAGGGTAAGCCGCTAAAGACTAGAAATTATTGATTCGGTTCCGTTCGCAGATTTTGGGCTTTTCTTATAGCTCCCTTTGGGACATTTTGCATAAGGATTTCTACCTGCATCCGTATAAAATTCAGATAACACCAGAACTGAAGCCTAGAGATGAAGAATTTATGCAGATTGTGTGTTATAGCAGCCACTCTGACGAGGCATATTTCAAATTCTCTGGGTTTGTTAATAAACAAAATTGCCGTATATGGGGCGAGAAAAATCCCCACGTGATACACAGAAGAGACACCATTGCTTACCCAAAAAGTAACTGTGTGGTACGCATTGCGGTCAGGCAGCGTAATTAGGCTTTGCTTTTTTGTAAAAGATAAAGGTCTGGCGGTGAGCGTTATAGGCGCGTGTTACCCGATTATTTTTGGCGCGAAATTGAAGACACTGATGTTGAATACATGTGGTTTCAGCAAGACGGCGGAACTTACCACACATCGCCTGCAAAGTGACATGTTTTGTATGAAATTCTTTGTCAACTGAAAAATTGCCGCAATTAAATGTAATTTCAAAAGTTAAAAATATTAATGTAATAAATAAATATTAATATAATCCTTATGCAAAATGCCCCAAAGGGATCCCCAAGGAAAAGCCCAAAATCATTTTTTTTTTTGGAAACATTTTTACTTAATTGTCCATTAATTAATTTCAATGTAGAGACATTGGCTCAGCGGAACACGTGCTGCTGCGTTGCCCGCTCCTGGATGGCGTCGCTGACGATGACACGCGGATGATTGAGCATCTGAACTACTATGATGTACTGCGTGTTTTGGTCACTTTCCAAATTCTAAAGAGACTGGCGAATAGGATAACAAACACATTCACAGAACGATATGTACAGCAACTAGTCGTTAATCGCCCACTAAAACCCGATCGAGACGTTTTTTTAGTTTATAAGTAAGTTTTTAAGTTACGTTAGTTTTTAGCTTGCTAGGGCCTTTTTGGTATTAATTTTGTTAATTTGTCTTTGCTAATAATTGATTATATTTTTTGCTTCAAGTTGACAAAATAACAATTGCAAAATGTGGTCAACCACAGGCTTAGGTATTTACAAGGTGACACGCGTGTAAAAGTAAATGAATGACGTCAACTGGAAGCCAATATTATGTAATTTAGGGCCAGTGGTTTTTTTGTGTGGGGTTTCTTGAAGAGTTGCCTCTACGCCATCAAACGTGCAACGTTGGATCACCTAAGTAACATCCGCCAAGTTATAGCTCGAGAGAGAGTCCGAATCGGAAATTGCCCCTATGAATCAACTATTGCAGAAGGTCCAGAGGCAAACATTTGCCTGACATAATCTTCCATAATTAATTAATAATAGTAAATATTCGATCAATAAAAACAAAAAGATTATGTTACATTTTGTGTCCTTTCTTAAATAAAAGTTTTGAAACCTGATCACACAGCTTATGCTCAATTCCTAAAGAAAATTATTAGAGAAATTGAAAGGTGATCCCGTTTCAGTTTCAGGCAATTGCAAATTAAGTGAAACTCATTTTGATCTAAAATTTCAATATACACCGACAAAACTTTCTAATTCTACGCCTTAAAAAATATTTTCACCGTAAATATGTAATACTAGCAAGTAGTTTGGGCATCGAAGAAGTACAAATAATAAATGTAAAATTAATTTACTACGAAATATGAACTATAAACGTGGTTTCGTTGGTATTTACACGTGCTTAGTTATTTACGATAATACTCACGGCTTTGTCATAGATTATTGTGTAATAAATGCGGAAACAGGTTAATTTTTCCAGAGTGAAACGGAAAAGAACGAAGTACAATCGCAGAATTATGAAATCAAGTTTTTCACAAGTGTTACTTACGCATTACATTTTCCTCAGATTACAGAAACATATATTACTATATATTTCTACACAAGAGGGACACCATGTAGTCGAGGCCCCTTGAGTGTGCATAGGTTATATATACAAGGTGTGTATAAATTGGCGGACCCACTACACGTGGCGACATTCTTGGTCAAATTTTGAGTTAAAAGTCCTAATCCTAAAACCATGTATCAGGCTTCCTTTGTCTTCAGAATGAATTTGAAAGAAACATACATTTGGCAACATTGAACACTCATGTGCTAGTTATAATCTTCGGAACATTTTTACACGTCGTCATGTGAACCTCACATTTTAAATTTAAAAAAGAAACAAACGAAATAAATTTGGTTTCTTAGATTACATATTTATTACGAAAATATTACAAAGTTTAAAATTTTTTTGATAATATTGACTAATTTTTGTACATCTTCTTGATAGAAATCAATGTAATTATTACCTACATAATTGTTCGAATTGAAATCCATCAGTTTGTAGACATAGCTGCAATCTTTGTGGTATCGTTTGTACTATTCGCTCAAGTCTTTCTGGTGTGATTTCTAATACTGCGGCTTCAATTCGGGCTCTAACTTCGTCAGCGTCCTGTGGAGGTGTAGCGTAAACTTTACCTTTAATGAAACCCCAAACAAAAAAATCTAATGGATTGAGATCGGGGGATCTCGCAGGCCACAAAAGGGGACCGCCACGACCAATCCATCTGTCTGGGAAGTGTTCAAGTCAACCAGTCTCTTATATTACGAGCAAAGTGCGCAGAAGCTCCATCATGCATGTAAATCATATTACGGCGTATGTTCAGCGGTATCTCATCAATAACTTGTTCTAAAACATTTAAATATTCACCGGCATCTAGGCGATTTGGTAAGTAAATTGGTCCAACTACCCTGTGGTTTATTATACCCAGCCAAACGTTAACAGAAAACCTTCTTTGGTGACCGTATTCGCGAAATTCATGTGGATTTTCATCTGCCCAATGATGAAAATTATGAGTATTAAACACACCATCTCTGGTAAACATGCACTCATCACTCCAAAGAATACGTCTTAAAAAGTCACCTTCTTCCTGAATTCTATTTAAGATTGTATTGCAATAATTGATTCGAAATAAGTTATCATTTCCGTAAAGAGGCTGAACTTTAGAAACATGGTATGGATGAAGCAAGTTTTCTCGTAGAACCAAATGAACAGTCTTATTACTGGGAATATTTAGTGTAGAAGCTAATTGACGGGTACTCGCAGAGGGATCTTCCTGTATTGTGGCTAGAACTTGCTTTTCTAGTTGCACGGTACGCCTTTGCCTTGGTCGACCTGCGTTCGCATTTCTTGGAATAAACGAACCTGTTTCACGAAGTCGTTGGTCCAGCCTTCGAAATACATTTTTACTTGGATGCCTCCGATTTGGAAAACGCACTCGATATTCCTGCCCTGCCATGCTAGCATTTCCACGACAGAAACCGTATATCATGTACATATCGGTATATTCGTTGAACGTAAAATTCATAATAAACAAACAGAACAACTAGTAAACACGAAAACCCGAAAACTGATTAAAACTATACAAATAAACACGAAAAATAAGCAAGTCGAATGAAATAGGTAGATTACAAAGTGTCAAAATTTGACAGTAGTAATGTATTTGACTAGAACAACATTAGGCTGCCTACTTATTGTTTTACAACGTTGTCAGATGTGTTTTTCGTCAAAATAAGTTAATAAACAAATATTAAAAACAAACTTTAAAATCAAAAAGAGAACTTCAACGAAAGGATAATAACAACAATTCTTCTTTCTTCTAAATTGTAGCTCTTTCTGTCAACAAATATCAAGTAATAATGCTTATTTCAAGACTGAAAGTCCGAACTTTATGAACCTTGTGCAAAGATATGGAGCATGGTACAACATTTTCGTATTAGGATTTTGGACTCCGAATTTAACGAAGAACATCGCCACGTGTAGTGGGTCCGCCAATTTATACACACCTAGTATATATAAAGAAATGTATAGAATGGAATGACTACCCATATTGAACGTTTATATATATATACTTTATATATATTACAAAACAACAAATCATAATAACAACACCAATATTTCAAGAGTTATTGTCCTCAGATATTTTATTTTGAAATATTTTTACTTTCTTATACGTAGTATAAGGAAGTATTGTGATGATGAAAATTTTCGACCTCGAGATTTTTGCAGATGTCCACGTTTTGAAGTCCCCTGATATCGAAAAAGTGGTTTTTAAAAAATGTCTGTGTGTGTGTCTGTCTCTCTCTCTCTCTGTGTGTGTGACCACGATAGCGGTCAAACCGCTGTAAATATCAATTCCAAATTTTGTATTTACGTGCATAATCTCCCTCTTGAGATCTGATTAGTTTTTCAGTAAAATCGGTAGAACGGAAGTAGCAGTTTACTTCAGTGAAAAAACGAATTTTGCCAATATTTCGTCAACTACTAAGTTTAAACAAATTTATAAAGAATTCATATGTACTTAGAATTAAAATTGAGAACAATTTTATTTAAAAAGTTTTTCGAAATTCCTACCGGAAGGAGGTCTTTTACTCCTATCGAAAATCAGTTTTTTGCGAATATCTCGCAAGTCATGCTTTTTAGAGAAGTACGTTACGAGTATAAAAGTATTTAAAATATAATTTTCAATATCTTTTGTATAAAAAAAAATTCAAAATTCAGATCGGAAGTACCACTTTTACTCTTATCCAATAGCGATTTTTTGCAAATATGTCGTAAGTTATGCATTCTATATATATTTATCAAGAGTACAAAAGTATTTAGAACTGGATTTGCAATATTTTTTGTATATATGAAATTTCAAAATTCGGACCTGAAGTAGCACTTTTACTCTTAGCGAGTAGCACTTTTTTGATAATATCTTGCAAAGTATGCATTCTCTAGCGATTTATTAAGAGAATGAAAGTACTTAGAATAGGATTTTGAAGAAGTTTTGTATAAGAAAATTCTTAAAATTGTATAGTTTGAAACGCTCATACGTATAAGAAAGTCGTGTGGTGGCCACACCTCATTTTTTTTTCTTTAGAAACATTTTTACTTGATTTTTCATTCTTATTTCTATCTTATTGCAACTCCAAAGGAATAAGAAATCTGGATTTTATGGATAATCATTTTTTTGTTATACATACTTATAAAAAGTCGCTGAACGTGTGGGAATTAGACATGTATGCGTTTTTCTTATTTTGGTTGTTTAAATAATTGTTTCATAAATTATCAGTAATTAATTATTGTCGAGATGCCATTTTATATAATAATACAGTAACATTTGTTTTAGTTATCATTATATATTTTTACAGTTAATAAAACAGTGATAATAATATAAGGTCCATTAAGAAAATGAGGTGTGGGCACCATACGACTTTCTGTGAGTAAAAGTGTTACTTCCGGTCCGAATTTTGAAATTATTTATGTATAAAAATTGTTTCAACTCGAGCTCTAAATACTTTTGTATTTAAGATAAATCTATATACCGGGTGTCCCAGCGTAGCGGTAAAGTCCATTATTGGTATCTAATAATGTAGATAGCGAATAATTTGTATTACAAAAATTGTAGATAATCATAAGCTCTACAATTTAAAAATATTTTTATTTATACAGAGTGTTGGACAACGACGAACCAACACAAACTTATGTGTTTTTAAATGGAATGCAATGATTTTTTTTGCGTTTTATGATAGCCCTTAATGGATTGATTAAACTGACATCAACTTGAATTTGCCGATTTTCAACTGTTTCTGAGATATGGCGACTTTTCGTTAAAAATTGTGCAACATTTGAAAAGTTGCTATGAAATAACGACTGATGATGAAATACCTTTCATGGGCTCAATTAGTAGAGATACCTTTTCAGTACGTAAAAGTAATTTTTATTTTGACATATTTACGTATGTTCTTTAGAATTACATGCCATTCGCAAAAGTTAAAAATTCTAAAAAAAATTAAATGGAACACCCTGTATATTAATATGCCATTGAAAAATACTTCAAATTTACTATTTAAAAGTATTGACTTTCTTACGCCTGTGGGCGATATTGCAAAAGTTATATGGTGTTATATCTGAATAGACCCGATTACGACTTAAAAATATGAGTTGCCATGACTTGCACTGCTGGTATAACTAAAATTAATCGAAAAAAGTTATGTACTTCTAATATTTTCTCTTTAAAATAAGTAATTTTTATTAACACTTTAAAGCTCATGAAAAGTTTGGAAATTTAATGAATTAGCAATAGTATAAAAAATATCGCAGTCGCTGTGTGTCAATAATTGTTTAAACGTCAAATTTTGATTTATAGCTTCAGTTTAAAGAGACATCGTCATTATAAGTACATAAATGTACATTGTGTGCAAAATAAAATGTTTAAAATTTGAATTAATAAATATTGTCTATGTTTTGGGGGAAAGTGCTCGAAATTGTTTGCTGGCACAACGAATATACAGGAAAAAATATCCAAATATGCGACTGCCATCGACAAAAGCTTATCAGAAATTGTTAATAAGATTTGAAGAAACTGGCAGTATTCTGTATGAAAAAAAGAATAGTGCCATAGAAAACGCAGATGCGCAAATGGATGTTTTGTTATGCGTTCAAGAAAACCCACATACAAGCATACGTGAACTTTCTAGAGTCCTGGACGTAAGCAAAAACTTTATTAAAAGAACCTTAAAGAATTTTAAATACCATCCGTATCATATAAGCTTACATCAAGATCTTCAGGGAAATGATTTTATTAATAGAGTTGACTTCTGTAACTCGATTTTGCACAAATTAAATCAAAACCACAATGTTGTAACTCAGATTTTGTTTTGTGATGAAGTTACTTTTAAAAGTCAAAATAGCCACAATATGCATTACTACGACACTGAGAATCCGCACTGGTTGAGAAACGTTGATCATCAACATAAATGGTCGTTAAATGTTGGCATTTTTAACCATCAAGTTATCGGACCTTTTTTTTTTTGATGGTACACTAACAGGAGAGAGGTATCTACAATTTCTTGAGAAATGTCTGCCTGTCTTATTAGAAAGTATAGTTTTGTATGCGCGCCGCGTAATGTACTTTCAACACGATGTGGTTACAGGACATTACGCAAGAAGCGTTCAAACCTTTTTAAATAATACATTCAGGGAAAATTGGATTGGCCGTGGTGCTCTATTATTGTGGCCACCTAGATCGCCAGATTTAACACCAATGGATTATTTCCTTTGGGGTTATGTTAAGGAGCGAGTATATAGAATTATTCCAGCCACAAGAGAGAATATGCAAGAAAGAATTCGAGAAGTATTTTCTTCTATTAATCGAGAACTAATGGCAAATGTCTATAGGTCATATGAAACACGACTTCAAAAGTGTTTAGAAGTAGAAGGGCAGTATTTCAAACATTTATTATACATTTTTGTAAACGTATTTGTTTCCATATTATATTACTAAATAATAAGAACATACTATAAAACCAAACATACGCATTTTCTAATTTGTTAGTTGATAGCTTATAATAGCTGTGATGCTTGAAAATAGTAGCTTACGCCATGTTCTTCAAGATAGCTGTTTTTAATAAAGTAAATTTATGCTCTTATTGACGGTTTGCTTTTCAACGCAAGTTATATATCTAAGTTTGAAGTTTTACATGTTTTGAGACATAAGGACTGCAATGTTTTTTAAAATATTGCTAATCCATGAACTTCCAAACTTTTCATTTCATAAGTTTTAAAATTTTAATAAAAATTACTTATTCGTAATAAGAAAATATTAGAAGTATTTTTTCTCGTTTACTTTTAGTTATGCTATGTGTAATGTAAGTCATGGCAACTCATATTTTAAGTCGTAATCGGGATATAACACCCTATAACTTTTGCAATATCACCCACAGGCGGAAGAAAGTAGATATTTTTAAATAGTAAATTTTAAGAACTTTGTAATGGCACATTAATATACAGGGTGTTCCATTTAATTTTTTTTAGAATTTTTAACTTTTGCGAATGGCATGTAATTCTAAAGAACATGCTTAAATATGTCAAAATAAAAATTACTTTCACGTACTGAAAAGGTATCTCTACTAATTGTACCCATAAAAAATATTTCATCATCAGTCGTTATTTCATAGCAACTTTTCAAATGTTGCACAATTTTTAACGAAAAATCGCCATATCTCAGAACCAGTTGAAAATCGGCAAATACAAGTTGATGTCAGTTTAATCAATCCTCTAAGGGCTACCATAAAATGTAAAAAAAATCATAGCATTCCATTTAAAAAAACATAAGTTTGTGTTGGTTCGTCGTTTTCGAACACTCTGTATAAATCAAAATATTTTTAAATTGTAGAGCTTATGATTATCTACAATTTTTGTATTAAAAATTATTAGCTATCTACATTATTAGATACCAATAATGGACTTTACCGCTACGCTGGGACACCTGGTATAAATAAATAGGGTATGAAATCTATATATAATGCATAATTAGCAAGATATTTGGAAAAAAATTAGGTGTGGCCACCACACGACTTTCTCGCTAAGAATAAAAGTGCTACTTCCGGTCCGAATTTTGAAATTTCATGTCTACAAAAAATATTGCAAATCCAACTCTAAATACTTTTGTACTCTTAATAAATATATATAGAATGCATAATTTACGACATATTTGCAAAAAATCGTTATTCGGTAAGAGTGGAAGTGATACTTCCGGTCCGAATTTTGAAACTCTTTTTATACAAAAGATATTGGAAATTAAGTTCTAAATACTTTTATATTCGTAGCGTACCTGTCTGAAAAGCATGACTTGCAAAATATTTTTTTCGATAAGAGTAAAAGACCTACTTCCGGTAGTAATTTCGAAAAAGTTTTTAAATAAAATGGTTCTCAATTTTAATTTTAAGTACATATGAATTCTTTATAAATTTGTTTAAACTTAGTAGTTGACGAAATATTTGCAAAATTCGATTTTTTCACTGAAGTAAAGTGCTACTTCCGGTCTACCGATTTTGCTGAAAACCTATCAGATCTCAAGAGGCAGATTGTAAACGTAAATACAAAATTTGGAATTGACAACTACAGCGGTTTGACCGCTATCGTGGTCACACACACACACACACACACACACACACACACACACACAGAATTTTTTTAATAACCACTTTTTTGGTATCAGGGGACTTCAAAACGTGGACATCTGCAAAAATCTCGAGGTCGAAAATTTTCGTCATCACAATACTTCCTTATACTACGTATAAGAAAGAAAAACGTTTTTCATCTACTAAATTTTGCTGTTTTTAGTTTTTACTGAACTAAACTACTACTTCCGGTCTACCGATTTTACTGAAAAGCTAATATGATCTCAAGAGGAAGATTATACTCATAAATATAAAGTTTGGTATTGATACTTGTAGTGGTTTGGCCGCTATCTTGGTCAGACACACACACAGAGAGAGAGAGAGAGTGAGGGAGAGTCAGAGAGAGAGAGAGATGTTTACAAAAACCAATTTTTCGGTATCAGGGAACTTTTGCTTTCTAATATGTAGTATAAGAAAGTATTGTGATTATAAAAATGTTCGATTTCGAGATTTTTGCAGATGTCCACGTTGGCCCTCTTAAAGAAAAATGATTTTTGCAAATATCTCTCTGCGCGTATGGGCGTGTGACCACGATAGTAGACGAACGGTTGAAGCTTTCAATACCAACATTTATATTTAGAAGTAGAATCTTTTTCTATTACCGTACTAAGATTAGAATATCTAAAAAAAATAAAAAACTATTCAAAAATAAATTTGAGAATAATTTTCAAAATTAGGTCAAGATCTAGGTTTTCTATAGAAAGCAGTCTTTTGCGAATACTTCACAAATTGTACATTTAACATACATTTACTAAGAGCATGAACATATTTAGAACTCAATATGGAATAACTTCTGTAGAACAAACATTCGAATCGGAAATATCACTTTTTCTCAGAAAAGAAGCTTTTTTCTAACTATGCATTCTATATTGGTTTATAAAGAAAATAAAAGTATTTATACTTTAATTTGGAACATGTGTTGTATTCGAAAGTTTTCAACATTTGGACCGGAAGTAGCACTTAGCCAAAAACAGCTTCTGAAAATATCTTGCAAATGATGCATTCTGCACAAATTTATTAGTAGAATAATAGTATTTAAAATTTAAAGAAGAACAAATTTTTATTAAAAATTCGGATCACATACACTTACGTAAAGGAAAGTTGTGTGTTACCTACCCCTAATTTTTTTCATTTTATCACTGCGGATTCGACTCTAGAATATTGTGAATACCAATGTCTCAAAATCGATTGCCAACATATTAAGCTATTAGGGGCGCATAATAGAAAAAAAATAAACTACTTATATGTATTAAGGCTCAATTCCACTGAGGCAACATTTAGGAAGCACGTGGCATGCGGCAATGACGCATGCCACACGTAGTCCTTCAATTAAATGAACATAAAGCGACAAGAACGGAAGTGTAGTCGCCGGATTCTACATTTTGGTGTGGAATATTGAGAAAGCAACTTTGTTTATTGAAGATTATCGCAATTAACCAGAATTGTGGAATAATTAAATTACGGAATACAAAGACACAGATTAAAAAATGATAAGCTGAATGTAATGTGATTGAGGTGACAAAGATAATCAAGGATTAGCGTTCTGCCTTCCATCGTGAATGAAAAAAATTACAACAATTAAAGAAGAGCGGCTCATTCCCTAGCAGTAAAGGAAAATGGTTTGCTTTTGAACTGTTAAGTTTTCTATTAGACGCCGATTTACCTGGATCAAAAACGTCTTACTCGAACTGGTATTGCCTCACGATAGTTGGTATCACATTTCCTTATAATCAGCGAGATTCCTAGTACGTGTATTCAAAGTAAAGTTTCATCGTCGCCGCCTCTACCACCTTGTTTCTTTTTGCAAAGACATAATGCAACAAACTGAAGTCACCTCAATGGAATTGGTTCTGACGCATGCTACAACCATAGACGACGAAGCGCATGCGACACCGTACGTCAAGTTACGCTTGCGACATTGTTCAATTTTGTGACATATAGTCACACACCTAAAAACAGGCAACACTAGAAGACATGTAGCACAGTGGCGGCTGGTGAGTACGTTTTGGTAAAGCAGTTACATAGACAAGACTGATTCATTTATTATCGGTGATATGCTCGGCATCTGAGAGTATATCACCATCAGTCTTGTCTATGTAATTGCTTCACCTAAACCAGGGGTCTCCAAACTTTCCAGCCTTAGGGCCATACTGATTACTCCAGTAAGTTCCGAGGGCCAAAACCATATTATCATTGTTGCCGGTGGTAAAAAGTGAAATAGTCCACTGATGAAAAAAAGTCCGAAAAAGTACGCAACGTTTAAAAAAGGCTGCAAAACGGCAACACTGCATATTATTAGTTTTCCTGTCATCATCTGTAATTTCTAGATTAGTCGTAGAGTACGAGCCATGAGGAGTAACGTGACACGACATCTGGTGGACACAAGCGGAAATAGGTAGTACCTTCTATCGCTAACAGATGGCGCTAATAGCACGTACAGAATAATCTCGTTGGTTCGAGAAAGTTCTGGTGTCTTCCACTCACTTGTAGATGGCAGTAATTGGAATATATAAGAAGGCTAGTGGCGCAACCACAAGTCAGTTCCTATGACACTGTTGTGAAATAAAATAGTGCGTACCTCCTTAAAACGTGTTTGTGCGTGTTTAAGTTTAAGACATCTTTGTAACAGTATTTTGATTTGAATTGTTGCTTTTGTGTGTGATTTAGTAGTATGGAAAAGAAGCGAAAAATTGATAGTGAATGCAGAAAATTCAAAGATCAGTGGAACATTCAGTATTTCGTAATTGAGTCCAGTAAGAAGGCGCTATGTTTGATTTGCAATGAAAGCATAGCCGTTCTCAAAGAATATAACATTAAACGTCATTATGAAACAAAACATTTTCAAAATTACTCAAAATATACAGGAAGTTTGCGGACAGAAAAATTCGAAGCTATGAAGCTATCGCAGCAATCTTCATTTACAAAACTCAAAACTGAACAAGAGGCTGCAACGCGTGCCAGCTTTCGTGTGGCTCTTGAAATTGCAAAACGTGGAAAACCATTCACCGATGGAGAAATGATCAAAGAATGCATAATTGCAGTAGCCGAAGAAATGTGCCCTGAAAAGGTAAATTTATTAAAAAGTGTCAGTATGTCAGCAAACACTGTGGCTCGAAGGGTAGAAAACATCGCTGAAAATATATCCTCTCAACTGTTCGACAAAAATGGACATGTTGAGTGGTTTTCTTTGGCCTTGGATGAGTCAACGGATGTGTCAGATACTGCTCAGGTGTTGATTTATATTCGAGGAGTAGATAAAAGCTATGAAGTGCATGAAGAACTTCTTGATATGAATAGTATTCATGGCACAACTACTGGTACAGATATTTTTAAAGGAATTGAAATGGCCATTAATCAAAAGAACCTTCGATGGAAAAACTTGAAATGTATTACAACTGATGGAGGCAAAAACATGAGTGGGAAAGATAAAGGAGTGGTCGCTCTTGTCAAAGGCTGTAGAAAATAACGGTGGTTTAAAACCATTAGTCTTACATTGTATCATTCATCAACAGTCTTTGTGCGGAAAATGTTTGGATATGTCTGAAGTTCTGAAACCAGTCATATCAACTGTTAATTTTATCAGATCTTTTGGGCTGAATCACCGACAATTCCGACAATTTATTGAAGAGATTGGAGAAAATGACTTACCTTATCATACTGCCGTACGTTGGCTTAGTTGTGGGAAAGTCCTTCAGCGCTTTTTTGAACTTCGAGCAGTGATCGAAATTTTTTTGAATGAAAAGCATCGCCCTCTTACTGAATTACAAAACAACGCATGGCTGTGGAAGTTAGCATTCTATGTTGATTTGACAAAACATGTGAACGAACTGAATTTGAGATTGCAAGGAGAAAACCAGCATCTTCCTGATTTATACACTAATATCAAATCATTCCGGAAGAAATTGATACTGTTTCAATCACAACTACGAAGTAAATGTTTTTCACATTTTAAAACATGTGAAATATTCAGCCACACTACTGAGACTGAGTTTCCTATCGATTTTGCAATCGAAACTTTGAGTGCTTTGAAAATAAATTTTGATACTCGTTTCTCGGACTTTGATGCCATTGCGAATCAAATTAAGATTTTTCAGAATCCTTTTGATACTGACATTGAAACTCTAGCCCCGGAACTTCAAATGGAAATAATTGATCTACAGTGCAGTGATATAATTAAGAACAAATATCAAAACTCATCTTTGTTGGAATTTTATAAGTGTCTTCCACTGACACAATTTGATAATTTGCATAAATTTGCTCGTGGGCTGTTTTCTGTTTTTGGTGCTACTTATTTGTGTATTTGTGTGAGAAGACCTTCTCCAAAATGAAGTACACAAAAAATGTTTACAGATCTAAATTAACTGATGAGCATCTTAAATCTCTCTTAATAATTGGTACAAGTAAAATTAGTCCACAACTACAAACTATTGTCAGTGGAAAATCTCAATTACACAAATCTCATTAGTATTTCATATGTCATTATGCTTGTTATAAGTTATGTTTTTATTTAAAATGTATAAAATGTTAGTTGGATTCATTTCAATAATTTGTTAGTTATTATATACTGAAGTAAAATTTTCTGCATATTATACATGTCTTTACTCATTACAATTCTGTGTTTCTTTATCCAACTTATCACAAAAACAATAACAATAAGCCTACAACAATGTTATGAGTAGTTAGGCCATGACCATATCAATGTAGATGTCATATTAATAATTATTCAACATAAAATTAGAATACTTCAGTAAACTAAATTTAATTTGCTATAAAAAATATGTTCTCTAAAAGGAGTTTTCAAGTATGCTAGCTCTCCGCGGGCCGGACAAAATCTGTCCGCGGGCCGGATGTGGCCCTCGGGCCGTAGTTTGGAGACCCCTGACCTAAACGAACTCACCAGCCGCGACTGAATGCAGCATGCTTCATGCGTCCAATGTATGTTGCCTCTATGGAATTGCGCCTCTATATAGGGTGAATCATCTCCGCGGGTAAGGCCGATTATGCTACAGTAAAGATATTTCGAAGCATTTTTTTCTTTTGATAGCCTCTCATTAGGAGCACATTTTAAAAATGTTTTGTATTATACAGAGTGTTCCATAACTTGGTGGCTGACCATAGTTACAGCTTTTTAAATGGAACACCCTATATTAATACATTTTTGTTTTCCCCGTATAATCTTTAGTCAAAAAGTAATAAGATAGTATAGGCCTAAAGTCTAAAGTTTTCGACTTATTCCCATTGTTCTGAAAAATTCAATGTCTGAGTAACAACTTATTAAATGGCATCCATTCATTTATCAATGTTGCAACAAATATCATGGCTCACTATACAGTATTCAAATAAAAAACAAAAAGTTGTCAAAAGCATATCAAAAAACGACAATAGCTCAGTAATAGTCATTTTTAAAGTATTAACGTCTTACCTGATATACAGGGGGTATAAGATAGTATAGGCCTAAAGTCTAAAGTTTTCGACTTATTCCCATTGTTCTGAAATATTCAATGTTTGTATAAAATTATATTTCTCGTCCCCTGATACCGAAAAAGTGGTTTTTAAAAAATTTCTCTCTCTCTCTCTCTCTCTCTCTTTTCGAAATGCCTACCGGAAATAGGTCTTTTACTCTTATCGAAAATCAGTTTTTTGCGAATACTTCGCAAGTTATGCTATTTAGACAGGTACGTTACGAGTATAAAAGTATTTACAACTTAATTTTCAATACCTTTTGTATAAAAAAAATTTCAAAATTCGGACCGGAAGTAACACTTTTACTCTTATCGAATAAGAATTTTTTGCAAAAATGTCGTAAATTATACATTTTATATATATTTATCAAGAGTACAAAAGTATTTAAAGCTAAATTTGCAATGTTTTTAGTATACATGAAATTTTAAAAGTCGGACCGGAAATATCACTTTTACTCTTAGCAAAGTATGCATTCTATAGAAATCTATTAAGAGAAAGAAGTAGTTAGAATAGGATTTTGAATAATTTTTGTATAAGAAAAATCTGAAAATTTTATAATTTGAAACGCTGATACGTATAAGAAAGTATTGTGGTGGCCACACCTCATTTTTCGTATAAAAATCAACTTAAAGAGAGCACCCACAATTTTTGAATTGCGTATTAAATTTCACATCAAAAACATGTAAGAAATACTTTAAAAGTGACTATTACTGAGCTATTGTCGCTTTTTGATATAATTTTGTATTTCATGGTTTTATATTAATATAGCATAGCATGTCATGAAATTAGCTGTGATGTTGATGGATGACGTTTAATAACTTAATTTTTAGTTGACACTGTAATTTGTTGATGCTATTAATTTTAAAATAATTGAAGTGATTTTATAATGAAGTTTTCTAGAGAAGAGCTTACAGATATGATTTTACTTTCTTATACGTAGTATAAGGAAGTATTGTGATGATGAACATTTTCGACCTCGAGATTTTTGCAGATGTCCACGTTTTGAAGTACCCTGATACCAAAAAAGTGGTTTTAAAAAAATCTCTCTCTCTCTCTCTCTCTCTCTCTCTCTCTCTCTGTGTGTGTGTGTGTGTGTGTGTGAGACCACGATAGCGGTCAAACCGCTGTAGATATCAATTCCAAATTTTATATTTACGTGTATAATCTGCCTCTTGAGATCTGATTAGTTTTTCAGTAAAATAGGTTGACCGGAAGTAGTACACTTCAGTGTACTACTAAGTTTAAACAAATTTATAAAGAATTCATATGTACTTAGAATTAAAATTGAGAACCATTTTATTTAAAAAGTTTTTCGAAATTACTACCGGAAGTAGGTCTTTTACTCTTATCAAAAATCAGTTTTTTGCCAATATTTTGCAAGTCATGCTTTTTAGACAGGTACGCTACGAATATAAAAGTATTTAGAACTTAATTTCCAATATCTTTTGTATAAGAAAAATTTCAAAATTCGTACCGGAAGTATCACTTTTACTCTTACCGAATAACGATTTTTTGCAAATATGTCGTAAATTATGCATTCTATATATATTTATTAAGAGTACAAAAGTATTTAGAATTGGATTTACAATATTTTTTGTATACATGAAATTTCAAAATACGGACCGGAAGTAGCACTTTTATTCTTAGCGAGTAGCACTTTTCTTCGAATATCTTGCAAAGTATGCATTTTATAGCGATTTATTAAGAGAATGAAAGTACTTAGAATAGGATTTTGAATAAGTTTTGTATAAAAAAATTCTTAAAAGTGTATAGTTTGAAACGCTCATACGTATAAGAAAGTCGTGTGGTGGCCACACCTCATTTTTTGTACTGGGGTAAAGTCAAAGAAATTATTTATTAGCTCTAAGAGTTAACCGGCACCGTTACCCTAGAAGAAGATGTCTCAGCGAACATGCCTTTAGAAGAGTAATAGACACTTTCATTACTACTGGCAATGTTGCTTATGTTATTTTGTAGTTTCTTTTTCACTAATTACAGATCCGTTGATACCTCCTAATTCCTGTTTCTGCACTTAATATAATTAAGGTATTAATTTGTTGTATTTTAAAATTTGTTTATTGTACCATATTCTATACATTTTATGAAATATAGAGTGTATTGTAAGTACAATATATCCAATTTTTGTAAAAATATGTAGATATACAAAGGAGAGACTTACCAGGATTATAGAAGCAGAAGAAAAAAGAAGATTATATATTATATATTTTCGGAATGCAGTTTTATAAACAACTCAAAATCTTAAGCTGGTAAACATTTTTTTTGTCCCCCAATACGTACAAAAATCAATTTCGAAACTAATTTTTGGAAAAATGTATTATAAAATCGTGCTGTCAACTGAGTAACAACTTATTAAATGGCATCCATTCATTTATCAATGTTGCAACAAATATCATGGCTATATATTGTAACGAAACCAGCAGACGAATTGAGTTACATTAAATAAAAGAATCAGATCTCTCGGCGCGATAAAAACGAAATTGTCACACGCAAAAAAAAGGCAGACCGGGCGAGCCATAAATCATCTCTCTCTCGGCTGGTAAATATCGTAAATGCAGTGAGTCATCTCACAGATGTGCGACGTAAGCAAGAAAAAGTCTAGATTTCCACTGGTATATTGCCGAATGTACTGGTACTGTTCGAGAACATTTCATGCATGTGTATATAAGGCGACTGAGTCACCGGGATTTATTTCGGAGAAGTAATCGCGGAGTAGTTCGGGATAAAGAAGTGGTCTCGTGGGAACAGTGGAAATAAATAGTGGTAGCCAAATAAATAAATATAGTAGTGCCGTGTGATATAAATAGAACTGTTACATAAATACGGACAGAGATATTAGTAATAGACATAAATAAATACCTGTGATAATTAAATTGTAGTAGTTTAAGTGTGTTACGTTAGTTTTTATATTTTATATTGTTATATAATTTTAAATATATAAATATACAGACTGTTTTAAATAAATAATTGCACGAGTTGTTTATTGGAACCCGAAAACGTAACAATATTATACAGTATTCAAATAAAAAACAAAAAGTTGTCAAAAGTATATCAAAAAAACCACAATAGCTCAGTAATAGTCATTTTTAAAGTATTAATGTCTTATGTAGTAAATGTCCATTTTGTAAAGGATTAGAATGGAAAAACACAGTAATATTACTATCCTCTTTTATTCTTTACAAAGGGTATCAGTTTACTCCGAGTACTAGTTTCAACACATGGCCATCATCAGCTCAGAATAGTCAAAGAAAATCAAAAAATTCCATATATAATGCGGATGCATATGATATTATAAGAATAAAATACTCATTTTACTTAAAAATTAACACGTTAAAATTTCTTTGAAAAACGAATACAAAGACAAATATTACATTACAAGTTAAAAATTCAATACTTTTTGAAAAACAAAAACATGACAGGACAAAAGACGTTTCCAAAAGTATAAATACTTTTGGAAAAGTTTCCAAAAGTATAAATACTTTTGGAAACGTTTTTTGTCCTGTCATGTTTTTGTTTTTCAATTTTTTGATTTTCTTTGACTATTCTGAGCTGATGATGGCCATGTGCTGAAACTAGTACTCGGAGTAAACTGATACCCTTTGTAAAGAATAAAAGAGGATAGTAATATTACTGTGTTTTTCCATTAATGTCTTACATGATATACAGGTGGTGATCCATTTGAAAAAAATTACTTTTATATAAAAACGTGTTATGTAATTTTAATCCAGTTTTCTGCACATGCAATTAGTAACTGTAAATAAAATAAAATATGCTTCTATTAAGACCTCTTATTATATACTACTATACTACTATATACTACAAAAAATTGTGCCCATCTAATACGTCGTTTTCGAGAAATATAATTTTATAAAAACATTGAATTTTTCAGAAAAATGGGAATAAGTCGAAAACTTTAGACTTTAGGCCAATGCTACGAGAGTGGTTCAAATTTAAACCGGAATTTTTGAATAAAGGCGCGCAAAATTTAGTGTCGTAAAAGTGGCTGCACTGGATGTTAGACCGGTCTGTTACGAGGCGTCGAGAACAGCCGAGACCGCGTAACCTCGCTTGTTAGTGTAGTTAGAGCCATGAGCGAGAAGGATGTACCAGTGTCTGTTGCGCAACGCATCATCATTCGTTTTTTGGTCAAAGATAATGTAAAATCCGCGGAAATTTATAAAAAATTACTCGAGCAGTTCGGGAATGAGTGCCTCTCCAAGACTCAAGTGTATGAATGGTGTTCCGCTTTCCGAAAAGGTCGAGAAGTGGTGGCAAACTTGCCACATGCGCGGCGTCCCAGAACAAGTGTTACCGATGAGAACGTCAGCGCTGTCAAAACACTCATTTTGGAAGACCGACGCACCACTGTACGCAATATGGCTAAAGAAGTGGGCATCAGCGTAGGTAGTATTGAACAAATAATTCATGAACGGCTTGGTTACCGCAAAATTTCAGCCAGATGGGTGCCAAGACTTCTGAATTTTGAGCAGAAATTCACACGCCGGGAAGTTTGCACGCGTCTCCTGCAGCGGTATGAAGAGGAAGGAGACAATTTCTTGTACAGAATATTCACCGCAGACGAGACTTGGGTTCACTACTATACGCCGGAGAGTAAACGCGCGTCTATGGAGTGGAGGAAGAAAGACGAAGGCGCGCCAATTAAAGCGAAGGTTACAGTGTCAGCTGGGAAGGTGTTGTGTACCGTGTTTTGGGACATTAGAGGAATAATTGCGGTTGATTTTCTCACTGAACAACGAACTGTGAACGCGCAGTATTATAGTACCCTCTTAAGAAACACGGTGAAACCTGCCTACAGATCAAAACGACGCGATATTCCAATCCGTAGTGCGATATTGCTGCAAGACAACGCCAGACCGCATACAGCTCGGCTTACGATGGATACATTGAACGAATTGGGTTGGGAACCACTGGAACACCCTCCTTATAGTCCCGATTTGTCACCATGCGACTATTACTTATTTGGTCCATTGAAAGAGGCACTTGGCGGACTGCGATTCGAAAGCAATGTGGAGGTAGAATCTTTCGTGCGCGAATGGTTACGTGACAGGTCGACAGATTTTTACGAAAAAGGCATCCGAAAGCTTCCGGAGAGGTGGCAAAAGTGTGTAGAGCGTGACGGAGACTATCTAGAAAAACTGTAAAAAATTTCAGCTCTGTAACTTACTAATAAACATATTTATAGCAAAATTCCGGTTTAAATTTGAACCACCCTCGTATCTTATTACTTTTTTCCTAAAAATGATACGGGGAATACAAAAATGTAATAATATATAAGGTGTCCCATTTAAAAAACTGTAACTATGGTCAGCCACTAAGTTATGAAACACTCTGTATAATATAAAATATTTTTAAAATGTGCTCTTAATGACCAGTTATCACAAGAAAAGAGCCGCTTCCAAATATTTTTACTCGTAAAGGCACAATCGGCCTTATCCGCGGAGATGACTCACTCTGTATATTTTACATTTTTAAGTAAAGCTGAAATATTTTCTTTCTTGAAAACTGTGACATTTATAGCAAAACATATTAAGTACAAGAGGGCAATACGCGGGTTACTCCACCTAAGAAAAGTATATTTTTTCTGAAAACTTGTGTATGGGACAAACTGTATCAAATTTTCAAACATTATTTTAAATATATCATATTGATTAACACAATTTTTACAAACAAGATTTTTATCAATTATGAAGCGATATAAAAAACGAACATTAAGAAACACACGGAGACGCATTAGTTTAATTTTAGCTGAACGTTGCAGTTGTTTAAAGCTTTATTTAAATTTCATATAATTTGTCTGTCAAACTAGTAATTAATTGTTTCTAATTTAGATTTCTTACTCTTATTGAATTACGTGTGGTATGTCTTTTTCTGTCTAAATAATGATCTTAGCATTAAATCCATAGAATTATTCACGGTAGGACATTTCGTAATGGTATATTTAATAGCTGGAAATTATTATGTGGGTATTTTTAATTTTTGCTATGCACATATTCTACAATATTACGAAATTGCACATTTGAAATTTGCATTGTTTCTTTTTAATATAGGAAATGACGATTTGCTTACATGATCAGCAAGTATCGAACGTCCTTTGCTGAAACGCATACGGCAGACTGGACATTTATCGCTTTTTGTTCTGCATCGCGTGCAAATTAAATGACCATTATCGCATTGATAGCAAGGTGGTGCTATAGTGTCCAAACAGATCGGGCATTCTAAGACATTTAATATAGAGGACATGCAGGCGATTAATCGTTGCAGATTTGATGGCATTGGACCACAGCAAAGTGTCTGTAATGGAAAGCAAATAAACATTATTAATAATCTCATCAATATACAAAGAAATGTTATACAGAAACATGGACAAGGTGAAAATAATACTTTGGACGTTATAATAAATTGTATATATTTTTTATATACGATACTTTTTATACATATTTTTATATAATTCTTGGACAGCCTCTGCATTTCTTCTTTCACTTGAGCGATGCCAAAGTCTTTATGGATATTTTATTTCTGATTAACCACGGAGCATCCACAATGCAGTTGAGTACATTACTTTGAACCATTTGGATTGTGTGAGTGGTAGAATCAGTGGCACATACCCAGACTTGTCCACCATAACACCATACTGGTTTCAATATCTGGTTATATAAGATTAAGATAGATTACTTCACATCCTATCATTCAATAGATTATCTGAAATTTATGTTTAGTTCTTTCTTCTACTTTTTAATGCTCGTCTCCCAGCGAAGTTTGGCATGGTAGAATATTTCTTCGTGAAGGCACATTGGTGACTCAGAATTAGCTCTATTTCACATAATATGATTTTGAGTACATATCGTAGCAACTTCTCAAATAGCTTAGAGATCACTGGCAATAATGAGATTGGACAATACGACACTAATTTATTTGAGTATTTTGCCAACTTGGGAATCATTATTACTTCTGCGATCTTCCAAGACGTAGGCACTTTCTACAAGTTGATAAGTTTACTAGGCCTTTTTTAGGTAAATGGATCAAACTTAGCTTGTTATTAAATCATCAAGATTATTTTAATTTTATATCTAGTTGCTTTGGGGGTATCAGAAAAATTTCTTGACTTTCTACTATTGTTTGATTTACTAGAGTGATATTCGGGAAATGCTCTCCATGATCCATCTGTTTTTCTCAACAGTGGGAGAAAAGTGATGTGTCTCTTTTGTCGTTTAGTGACTTCCTATAATGAATACTCATTATTATATGTTAGTTGTTTAAGATAGCTTTTATTCATGTAATAACTTAACTTTTTTGTTGCTTATTACCTAAGCTGGGCCTTTTCTCTTCTCAACCAATTGGTTGGATACTATTCTAAGCTTTTTGCTGTATAGATACTACACATTATGCTGCTTCTTCCTTTAGCTGTTCCTACATTTTTAAGGATACATCGAGTTAAACTCTGCTAGCAAGATTGTTTTTGAAATTTTTAATGCCAGTTGCATAGAATTATTAATTTTATTAAATAGAATTTAATATATTAATATTAATTTCTCCAAGTACTTCCGTTTGAGGTCTTTCCCACTATTTCTAATTATTGCTTCTATCCACTTTTTCCTCGGTTGTTCTCTCTTCCTTCTTTCGTCAGTGATTCTCCAGATATTTTCATCACATTTCTTTCATTGTTCATTCGTTTCAGGTGACAAAACTATTGTGGTCTTCTAATTTGACAAACTCGTCTGTAGCCTTTTCTCCAAAAAGTTGGCACCAAAGATCCGCCTTAGTATTTTCCTTTCCTAAATCTTTAGCTTTTCTTAATTTTCACATTCTAGAAGCTAGGTTTTGTATACATACGGATAGGGTTGGTCTTAGTATCCACTTGTATATTTTTAATTTTGCATTTCAGATACTTCTCGAGATTTTGAAATTCCATTTAAATGTCCTGCACAATTATTACTTTTCGCTATTCGAAACTCGATTTCTTTATCTTCGCTACTTTCATTGATTATCAGTGCATCCGAATGTTTGTATATCCTTATCTCTTCAAATTCTCATTCTCTGTTTCAATCATATATCTTTAAGCTCGTACCTCACTTCCATGTTTGTTCTTAAATTCCATATACATACTTTTAGTCATATTAAATTCAAGACTCATATATTTTGCAGCTATTTTCAACTGTTTGTGATGATTTCTAGTTTATTCTGGTTTTCTATATCTATACCACTTTTTCGTATTTCGTCTTCAAAGGTCGAAATAAAATTGTCGACAGCGTATTCCCTTGCACTGCAGTAAGATTTATCAGTTTGGAGCAAATATGTTGCCGTACCAAAGCTTTCTCCTATTTATATTGTCGTAAGACCTTAAAAGTCGACAAGAAGCATACATTTCCTTCATAGCGATACAACCCCTCATGTCAAATGATCTTAAATGGTTCTAATAAATAAATGGTTAGTTAAATGTTACTTTGGTCCGGTTAACCTTGGAAGCAATCGCATTCAGTAACTCAACTTATGTTTCGCAACATTAGTAGTGTTTGTAAATGTCTCACTTTGATAAGTTTCTTGCGTTTGCATTTGGTAGCGATTTTAAGTATTAAAATACGTACAGTAAAACGGATTACATCGACAGGCTTTTGGCATATTTGTTGCTCTGCAAAGGAAACTATTCGCTTGAGAACCTTGGCTCATGTGCCATCATAAACAATTGAAGCCTTGGTTTTCTTTACTGAAAAAAATATTGTTCCCCTACCTTCACCCTTTCGTTTTTGTTCACGCATAATTAAGCACAAAGTCAAAGTTAAACTGCTTCAGGTTAACACCAAAAAAAGTAAAAAGTATTATAAATAATCAATCAGAAGTAATAGCCACCAGACTTAGAGGCCTAAATTAGACGAGTGGGACATTAAACACAATACTTGTATAAACTGATTTATTTCGAACAACTTTGGTAATGCACATTTGACATATAAATCTAAACTAAAAGAATATTTTCTTAACTAAACAAAAACTCATTAAACAAAGTAACAAAAGTAGAAAATATTGTTGCGTTTTCGGGTTCGAAATAAACAACTCGTGCAATTATTTATTTAAAACAGTCTGTATATTTATGTAACTTAAAATTATTTAACAATATAAAAATATATAACTAAAGTATCACACTTAAACTACTATTAATAAATTAAAATTAACACTTGTATTTATTTACTACTACTAATATGTCCGTATTTATTTACATAACACTTCTATTTATATCACACGGCACTACTATATTTATTTTTACCGAACGACTTATATTTATCTCTTATATTTATTTTTAGGCGCGTCGGCTATTTCTTACGGACTTCCTTATTCCGGAATTACTCCGCAATTACTCATCCCGCAATGAATCCCTATATATATATCTGCATAAAAAGTTCTCGAAAAGTACCAGTAAATTCGGTAATATACCAGAGGAAATCTAGACTCTTCCTTGCTTATGCCGTACATTTGAATTAGATGATATATTTACGACTTGTTTACATATCGTTTTTATACGACGCGCCGAGATGATTTATGGTCCCTTTTTTTTAACGTCGCTCGGAAGTCTCATACATATTTCGTTACATTGCCCCCTTCTTAAAAACTGCGTTTCGTCCCGAAACACACTATTCCATGTTCTTCTTGTTGGCGGATGACGGAATCTACATTGGGACCCACGGGTGCACCCAGTCGTCTTGTAGAAATGGCAATCCACCGTCTTAGGTTGTATAACGGGCTGATTGGGTTGATAGCTGCATACAACTATTTACCAGTATGCCGAAACACCACCTCCAGCAAGTTTCTTACGGTTCTCCATTCCAAACGGTCTAATCCGCAGCCCAGTTTCGGAATTGCCAGCCTCCTTATATTTTGCTCGAGTGCACGTTCTCGCAAATCAACACGGGATTCCCACAATGCACGATAGGTCGGCTTTTCGTTGGAGACTTCTTTTGTGACCAGGTAAAAGATAGATCTCCCGCCACGCTTTATCTCCAGAGCTTTACCAACCCTTGGCTGTTGTTGGGTCAGTTCATTGGCCCCGCCATATCTCCTCTTGAATTCCACGGCAATCCCTTTGCGCATACATAGGTCCTGGGCCACACAGTGAGCTAAGGCATAATCACAGGGTACCGTAAAAAGATCCTGTTGCCTTTCTGTGGTGATTCCAAAACGAACCGTCTTGGTACCAGAATATTCTTGCATGAAATTCCTATATGGCTCTCCATCTTTACTGGTAATTTGTCGCACATCCGTTACTTCGCCGTTGTTATGTCCATGGTATGGGGCCAACCGGTTGAAATGTACCACCCTTGGTTTGCTATGGGGTGTTCGTCTTATGCGATAAATCACGTCATTTATTCGCTTTAGTACTTCCCATGGTCCCTCCCAGTGTTGTTGGAGCTTTGGGGACAGGCCTCGGCGACGTTGAGGATTGTATAACCAAACAAGGTCCCATTCTCGATAACCACCTTTCTCGGCTTGCACGTCGTAACGATCCTTCATCCTGTCGCTGGCATCCTGAATATGTAGGCGTACTCGTTCGTGGGCATCCTCCAACCTCCGCCTAAGTCCGCTAACGTAGTCTTCTCCTGCCAGGTCTTCTCCAGGCTTACAGCCGAACTTCAGGTCACACGGCAGCCTGAGCTCTCTTCGGAATAACAAATTTGCTGGAGATTGACCTGTAGTCTCGTGGACCGCAGCTCTGTAAGCCATGAGGAACAGGGGTAGATGTTCATCCCAGTTTCTTTGATGGTCCGCCACTACCTTGGACAGGTGTTTGAGCATTGTCCTGTTCATGCGTTCCACCATTCCATCTGACTGCGGATGCAGCGGTGTCGTTCGCGTTTTCCTAATACCCAGAAGATCGCAAATATTCTGGAATAGAGTTGATTCGAAATTCCTCCCTTGATCGGAATGAAGTTCCAAGGGGGCGCCAAACCGACTAATAAATTCCTTTACGAGCACTTCCGCGACTGTTGCGGCTTCTTGGTTAGGCAAGGCATAAGCTTCGACCCACTTGGTGAAGTAATCCATTACGACAATTATGTATTTATTTCCACTGTCAGTCTCAGGAAATGGCCCAGCCGCATCTATGGCAATGCTTTCAAACGGGCTTCCTACATTGTACTGCATCATGGGGGCACGTCGACGTTTTTGGGGTCCATTGCTGGCGGCACAAGTTGCACATTTTCGGCACCATTCCTTCACGTCTCGTGTGCAATTTACCCAATAAAATCGTTGGCGCACTTTCTCGAGTGTCTTATGTACGCCGAAATGTCCTCCGGAGCTGTCATCGTGGAGCTGTTGCAGTACATCAGGTATCCTTTTCTTAGGGATGACCACCTGTATCTTTTGCCCTTCTCCACCTGGGTTCTCAACAACACGCTTAAGTAGGCCATTCTCCACCTTCAGGGAGTCCCATTGAGCCCAGTAGGATTTCAGCCCCTGTGAACGAGGTGCTACTTCTTGCCAAGTCGGTCTGTGACCAGTACCTTTCCAAACCATCAAGGAACCAAGGTCTTCATCAGTTTCCTGATCGATCCTCAGATTGTCAGGTTGCCACTGATCGTCAACCACGATAGTTCTGAGTGTGTTGGCCCATTTTTCTTCTACCCGGTTGCAATGCCTGCAGTCTTCTGGACATGGTCTCCTTGAAAGAGCATCAGCGTTTTGGTGTTTAAGACCGGCTCGGTGCTCGATGTCGAAGTCGTATTCCTGCAGTCTCTCAACCCACCTGGCCACCTGACCTTCAGGGTTCTTGAAATGTAAGAGCCACTTCAACGCTGTATGATCTGTTCTAATCGAGAACCTCCTTCCATATAGGTATTTGTAAAAATGTTCAATGGACTTGACCACCGCTAGTAGCTCACGTCTGGTCACGCAGTAGTTCCGTTCGGGCTTGGAAAGCGTCTTGCTGAAATATCCAATTACCTTCTCTTGCCCCTCTTGTACCTGGGAGAGTACGCCGCCAATCCCAACATTGCTAGCATCAGTGTCCAGAATATATTTACCAACTGGCAACGGATAGCTCAGGATTGATGCACTTATCAAAGTCTCCTTCAGTACTTCGAAAGACGCTTGACATTCGCTACTCAGTCAGGGGCTTTGCAATGTTGGCGAACCCCGGGACGTATCGCCGATAGTACGTGCATAATCCCAGAAAACTTCTCACTTCATGCTTGTCCTTTGGGATGGGCCATTTTCGCACGGCTTCTATCTTCTCTGGGTCGACAGCAATCCCTTTTCCAGATACCACATGCCCAAGGTAACTCACTTCTTTGCGGAAAAGGTGACACTTCTTAGGGCTAAACTTCAGGTTTGCACCTCGTAGCCTTCGGAATACCTCCTCCAAATTCTTCACGTGATCTTGAAAGGTTTTCCCAACTACAATCACGTCATCAAGGTACACCAGGCAAGTGTTCCACGAGAGTCCCTTTAACACGGTGTCCATAAGTCGGTCGAAGGTAGCAGGCGCATTACATAACCCAAAAGGCATAACCGTGAAATGCCACAGGCCCGCCCCCATAGTGAACGCAGTCTTTTCTTTATCACTAGGCTCCATTCCCACTTGCCAATAACCACTCTTCAAATCCAAGGTGGAAAACCATTTCGTCCCAGCCAAAGTGTCCAATGTGTCGTCTATACGTGGCAAAGGATAGCTGTCTTTCTTCGTCACCTCATTAAGTCGGCGATAGTCTACGCAGAATCTGGTTGACCCATCCTTCTTACGCACAAGTACCACTGGCGAAGCCCAAGGACTGTTAGAAGGCTCAATTATACCTTCATTCTCCATGTCTCGTACAATTTGTTCGGCTTCTTGACGTTTTGCCAATGGTAGTCTTCTGGGTGCTTGGCAAATTGGGTGTGCATCGCCTGTATCGATTTAATGCGTGACTACATTGGTTCTTCCTTTGGCGCCCTTCTTTATTCCAAAGACATCTCGATATCGGCATATCAGGTCTTTAACTTGCTGCTGTTCCTTCTTGTTCAGACCTCGGCAAGCCAAACTGATGACGTTTCAGAGCTCTTCTGGAACGTCAGCAGGCGTACCTGCCTCCGCTTCATCTTGATGAACGATGGCCGACACGGGACAACACCATCCCAATACAGTGCCTCTTTTCAACGTCACGGGGTAATAATTGACGTTCATTACCCTTACTGGCACGGTCCTCTGGGATCTTACCAGCGCCTTTGCAATCATTATTCCTCGGCCCACTTCTTCATCATCAACCTTTGGCTCCATCATCGTAACCTTCCCTTCAGTCAGGTCCCCTTCCATGCAGGCTTCCAGGATCATATCAGTCCTTTCACCCAGGACAGCGTCCTCTGCCAGTACAATGCGTATGGAATGGTTATTCATAGAACGGAAGACGAGTTCTTCATTGCCTATCGTCAAGACGCCCAATTTCAGGTCCAACTAGAACCCATATAGCTTCATCACATCCATTCCCAAAATAACTTCTTCCTCTATGTCCGCAACCAGGACGCGATGTTGGATTGATACTGGTCCAATGCCGATCTTCATATCAACTTCTCCTTTTACGGTAGCCGCTTCGCCTGTTGCCGGTCTAAGTTGCCATTTGCTGTGTAGTAACGGCTTCTTCTTTTGAATCACATCGGGTCGCACTATGGTTTTCGTCGACCCAGTGACCAATAGGCCGGCATAAGTTCTTCCTTCCAAACTAACATCTACGTAGAGGTTATTGGCATGGTGTTGCAGAGATGCAATTTGCGCTATTGATTTTGAGGCTCTACGATACTGGGTCGACGATTTCTTTTTCTTTTTGTTTTAGTTTTCCTGCTGCTCAGCTATGGGTTTCTTGGGCTCCTTTTCGCATTTACTACGAACATGGCCCATTTCACCACAATTCCAGCATCGGAGCGTTCTTTTCTTAGGTTGCATCTGATTCACTATTCGTCGGACTACCTGTTCTAAGGATTCTTCGGCTTCTGGTAGATCTCTGACAGAACATACCCTTGCATGGTTTCGAGAGGCCAGCTTTGCAGTTTCGAATTCCAGACTATGTGCCAAAGCATCGATTAGGGTTTTTGGTCTTGCCAGCCTCAGTGCTTGCTGTGTATCGCTATCTTGAAGACCATCTATGAATGTTTGCACAGCCAACTGTTCCGAGAAGCTATCTGGAGCTGTTGGATATGCCAGACGAACCAAACGGGCGATATCCGCTTCGAATTCTTGGAGGCTTTCACTCTTTTTCTGTAGACGATTCTTCAATTGTATGTGATAAACCTGCTCAAGGTGCGCATGCCCATATCTCATCTCAAGACGCTTGATTAATTTTAGGGTAGTCTTGACACTCTTCTGGAAGTAAGGTCTGTAGAACGTCACTGGCTTCTCCTCTTAACGACACAATCAGGGCAGTAGCTTTCTCCGGGGACGTCCATCCATTTGCTCCTGCAGCGGCTTCGAATTGTTTTAGGTACGTCATCCATGACGTCTTTCCATCGAAGGTGGGAGGTTTTACCTTTGCCTTTGTTGTTTGGCAGATTTCCAGGCTTCTGCTTGAGGTGTCATGGGAACTGCAGTCGTTCATCGCTGGTAATTGAAGCTGAATTTTAAATTCGTCCCTCAATTTCTGTTCTACGGCTTCGATGGCCTCAGAAAATTCCTGTCTCATATTCGATGCATTCTTCTGAATGTCTTCCTTATGAGTAGTCTCGAGCTCTTTTGAATTATTTACAATTTCATCTTTTAAAGTTAACATCTCATCTTTTAGGGTATCAATAGTAGTCTCGAATTGTTTTGAATTATTTTCAATTTTATTTAACATCTCATCTTTTAGAGTCTCCATAGTAGTCTCGAAATGTTTTGAATTATATGCAAGTTCATATTTTAAAGTCCCCATTTCATCTTTCAAAGTTCCCATTTCATCTTTTAAAGTTTTTGAATTATTTGCCATTTCAGTTAACATCTCATTTTTTAAAGTTTTTGAATTATTTTCAATTTTATCTTGTAAAGTTTTTGAATTATTTGCCATTTCAGTTAACATCTCATTTTTTAAGATTATTAAGCTTGGATCAGTCTGCATTTGAAACAAATATTTTTCGGGATCCTTACCTTCATTAATTAAAATGTCACGGAGCCGCTCCTGAAGAATTATTTTTTTTCCAGACGTATCTGCGTCCCTTTCTTCTAATTCTGCCTTTAACTCGGTGACTTTTAATTCTTCCAAACGTTTGGTAGACATTTTTATTTATTTTCTTTTGCACTTATTGTTCACACTAAACACCAGACACCAAATTGTTGCGTTTTCGGGTTCGAAATAAACAACTCGTGCAATTATTTATTTAAAACAGTCTGTATATTTATGTAACTTAAAATTATTTAACACTATAAAAATATATAACTAAAGTATCACACTTAAACTACTATTAATAAATTAAAATTAACACTTGTATTTATTTACTACTACTAATATGTCCGTATTTATTTACATAACACTTCTATTTATATCACACGGCACTACTATATTATTTTTACCGAACGACTTATATTTATCTCTTATATTTATTTTTAGGCGCGTCGGCTATTTCTTACGGACTTTCTTATTCCGGAATTACTCCGCAATTACTCATCCCGCAATGAATCCCTATATATATATATCTGCATAAAAAGTTCTCGAAAAGTACCAGTAAATTCGGTAATATACCAGAGGAAATCTAGACTCCTCCTTGCTTATGCCGTACATTTGAATTAGATGATATATTTACGACTTGTTTACATATCGTTTTTATACGACGCGCCGAGATGATTTATGGTCCCTTTTTTTTAACGTCGCTCGGAAGTCTCATACATATTTCGTTACAATATTCAAAATATGCTAAGAACATAGGAACAAGTTAGAACCACATTTTTAATCGTCATAGAAACATGAGGCACAGTCTTAGCTCGCTTGCTTGGAACCCCAATTGCAATGTCCACAAATCCACTTTTTACAAGTCACACAATGGATCTCTGCTTTCTGGTTCTTGTATTCGAAGAACTGTATGAGACAAATGGATCAACAATTGCATAAAGGACATTCGTATTGAAGGTTTCTGGAGCCAAGGTTGCAAATGCCGCACACCCACTTTAAACACGAATCGCAACAAATCAAGTCTTTATCGTCAGTTTAATGTGCATAAAAACATTTGCAATTTTGTTTCTTCTTACCGAGCTCTCGATGGTCCAGATTCATCAGAATCAAAGGTTTTCATTTTCAGCGATTTAGGGTGACCTGCCTTCAAATTTCTCTTTGGTTTTCGCGTGGTAGGAGTTGTCTCAACATGAGGAATTTTCAGTAAATCAACTTGTTATATTGCTGTTTCCGAGTCGGATGGAGTGCTTGCAACTGAAATTTGCAATTGTTGATCTGGTCGTTTTGCTATATTTTTTCCTCTTTTGTGAGACGCTGCCTGTTCATTCATTAGAATATCCTCTAGACTCTTTCAAAAAATCTAGTAAACTGGAATCTAGCACCTTCTCGGAAGTTGATTCGTTGCCAGGATTTTTTCCAAAACTCTTTCTGGATCAAAGAGGCTTAACCCTGTTGCCCGAAAGCCAGATGTAGGTTTGTGGCAGCGGTGTCTGCTATATGGGACCACAATCGGAGTTACCTCCGCTGTCGAGGTAACTCCGTTTTACGGTATGCGTCATCTGAATAAGCATTAGCTAGCATTTTAAAAATTACAGTGGTACAAATAAGTGTTCCCTTATACTTTTAAGAACAGCTTATTTGCAAATAATATCTTTCGCACTCAGAATTATGTATTATCTTCAATTTACTGAATTTTTACCAAAGGTTCCACATACGATTGTATTCCTATACACGAGCCGCCACTGTATCGAAGTGAAAAATAATAATAAATATATTTTAGTATTTATAACAGTAAAATCTGCTTATATGATGTGAAATTTCAAATTATATTAGTACAGAATTTAATTTCAAAATGTTTGATGATAGCCCTGCAGTAGCTACGTGGATTTCTTAAATTTTGAAGTGAAACGACTTATGCGGGAATGTAGTATCACAAACATTTTTTATAACGTGCCTTATCAGATTAAGTAAAAGTGTACGTGCACCAGATTAAAAAAAGCAACTATTTTGAAAACTATACCAATTCAATGGCTCATATTGTACGCCAATAATTCAGATATTTTTACTGTTTCAACAAAATTATTTCATGTCAATAAAGAATGCGAGCAAGTACGTACGAGTACATACTAATTTGTAAGAGCCTTTGTAAGCAAGTGAGTAACAACTTTTATTAAACATTTATTTACTTTGGAATTCAGTTAATATGGTTCAAATAATTGTAATCATATATGACCAGTATTATGCATTATGTGAATGATTTTATCTAGATAAATTATCTGGATAAAAGTTTTGTTATCTAACATCTTATCTAGATGACATGACAACCATTTATTTATCATCTTGTCTTGGATAAAAAAAAGCAGATTATCTGAAGGTTTTAGATAACGGATAATTTTTTTCGCAGGTTTCCAATTTTTTTGGTATGCCTCGAAGATACGTAACAAAACCCATAAAACCATCGCCGTCTCTGTAACTCTACTTATATCTATATAGTTTTCGACTTTCGTACAATATAGTATAGTTATCGCAGTAACGTTGGTATTGGTACGTTAGAAAAATTCGTTGTTGCAGCGCTGCTTGTCATTGTCACTAAATGCCACTTTCACTTTTCATTTGTCATATTTTGTGAGCTTATCACAAGTGTCCAAGTTTATAGCTGTCTCTATAGATGGCTTGTTCATTAAATAGAATGCAAGGGGAATGTTTTCTGGGTTTTGTTGCTTCTGTCAGCAATGAATCGCCACTATTATCGCTACGTATCGGTAACATGTTGAGTATGATTTTATTTTGTATTTTATTGCAATTTTAAAGACTTAGATTTTCATTGGACAAAAATAAGCACATTGCTATTAATACAAAATTATTCTAACTTAAAAAAAGTGGATTTTCGAAATATTAAAATAAAAAAAAAACTTATGGTCAATAATGAAAACGGAATTTGTGGAATTCTTGTTTCTGGGAATTTCCTATTTCTCATTCTCCATAACCTCTAGTAATAGGGCCAATTCAATGGCTATATATTGCCCAAAAAAAGCTGTATTAAAAATAGCTATATTAATGTCATTTTCTAAAGCATAAATCTGATCTTCTTTAGCCATTTTAGATACCAATAATAACAAATTATTTTAATAGCCAAGACCACAAACCCTCCAAACAAATACAAAAGAATTGATCAGCTGACTTCTGTTAGCAACTAGCACATTCAACAACATAACATTAAATTTTAAATTTCATTCACCTGTTGTCGAAGTAGCGGCTGCTACCGATGGAGCAGAGCAGAGTCTAAATTCAAAATTTCTAAATCGTAATGTGTAAGTCAATTACAGACATCCATTAAGTGATTTTGACTCTTCGTTTCTATTTAATCCAGAAAACGGGGGCTTGCAAAAGTTTCAGACGATATAGAAGAATATTTTTTGAGAAATTGTGTATGATTATGAGACAAGAAAAAATTGTAAACATTTTGTAAATGGAATGGTATTAATTTTTGTATGTCTCTTTGTAAGTGCAATTTTATCTAAACGTTCAATTTTGTTTCAAATAAAACATTAGTAACAGTTGGCAGCCTTGCACTAAGAAAGGACGGTGCAATATATTCAGCTCATTGCATCTGCATAGCAAGTCATTCTTAAATTTGCAGTCATTCTACTATATATATATATATAAAAATAGGAAAAAGAATATCGGGTTAATCCGCTGTAGTGCAACCGCAGACACGTGTTTCAGACTCGTTGGTCATCGTCAGTACGGTGTAGCCAAGGAATAAGGTGGGATATCCTTGGAGATAGAAACAAAAGGAAGACCATCGGGAAGACAGACCACCAATTGCAGCTTAAATGTCAGAAGATCCTCAGGTCTGAGTGACAACAACTGACACCGCCGCGAGGCAGACATTGTCAACCCGCGTGCCGTCCAACCCAGGAATGATAAATCAATAAAGGAAATATCACGGATACAATATAAAAATAGGAAAAAGAATATCGGGTTAATCCGCTGTAGTGCAACCGCAGACACGTGTTTCAGACTCGTTGGTCATCGTCAGTACGGTGTAGCCAAGGAATAAGGTGGGATATCCTTGGAGATAGAAACAAAAGGAAGACCATCGGGAAGACAGACCTCGCGGCGGTGTCAGTTGTTGTCACTCAGACCTGAGGATCTTCTGACATTTAAGCTGCAATTGGTGGTCTGTCTTCCCGATGGTCTTCCTTTTGTTTCTATCTCCAAGGATATCCCACCTTATTCCTTGGCTACACCGTACTGACGATGACCAACGAGTCTGAAACACGTGTCTGCGGTTGCACTACAGCGGATTAACCCGATATTCTTTTTCCTATTTTTATATTGTATCCGTGATATTTCCTTTATTGATATATATATATATATATATATATATAATATATATATATATATATATTAATAAAATGCTTATCAAGTAATGTTTTCCATTAATCATATTATAAATGCCCCATGTTAGGCCAGCCAATAATTAATAAAATACAACCGCTAATGATTGTACTAATATTTTCTATTACTCCTATTATAAATATGCACCGAACTAGCCCAGATATCTATTTATAAGAAATACATTAAATTTCTAAAAACTGTATAACTGGTAGTATACCCATCAGTAATCTAAACTCTTTCAGTTCATAGTATTTTAATACTAGTAGTTTTTATATTTTACAGTTGGTTTAACTACGCTTGTGATAAAACTTCAATTCATTCTTTTAGAACTTATCTCATGTCGTGTCAGTGGTCCGCTTTGAATTAAAATACTGTCCAAAATAAGTAATTAACCTTTCTTTACTATTATATAGAACTGGTAAGTAACATTTATTTGCATATAACAAGTAAAATTAAATATGTTTTTCTATTTACTATTACAGATTAGGTATAAATCTCTTGTCAAGCCAATGTTTATATCTGATGAATACTTTAGAGCAATAAAACTACAAGCGATATAAATATTCACAAGTTTAATAAATATCGTGATTAAAAAAATATAGAGGTTGAATTTAAAGGAACATCAACAAATATCTTATCTACAAACAAGACTATAAACCCATCCAACTGACGTTTTTAATGCAATTTGAAGTTGTGGAATAATAATAATAATCCTTTTATTTTAATATACTTTATAAGGTAAATATTTCTTTATATATTAATAATTTAGAACTACTTTTTCCAAAGAATATTTTAAGACACCAACAATGGTTCTTTTCAAATAAATTACAAGTGAAGCATACGAATAAATAATTAATTGAGGTTGTACAAGTTTCAATTTATCTAACTAGAAAAGATTTAAATTCCATTTGATAATACTCTTAGATTTGTATACTTAATAATATTCTAATTTTATTTTAAACAAAAGTATTATTCTATTAATTGAATAATATAAATATTTTCCAAAATATACGTAATATTTATACGACCTGGATAAACTATGTCCATAATATATGCTTCTAATTTCAAATGTTTTACAGTATCTTCGTAAGATGTTATCCTTATGTTCTAGATGATCATTGTAGTCTTAATAACCTTCTTCAATGTTGTTGTTTGGGCCTATTGTCACTAAAAACTGGTTCTGCAATGTTGAATATACCTCGATACTTCAGGATTTTGATAATATCTCTCTTCGACGATGAAAAAGTTGTGCAACTCTAACTACGGACTTCAAAATCTCTACGGTCAATGCTGCGCCTTGTACTTCTGAACTTCTACGATAGACTGCTTGAAGAAATTAGTTCTCGGAACTGCTATTATTATTTATCTTCAAAGAAATGGCTCTCGGGACTGCTTCAAGAAATTGTTTCTCGGGACTGCTATTATTATTTAACTCCAAAGAAATGGCTCTCGGGACTGCTTTTAAGGTGAGTAATTTTAAATTATATGCTTTATATTAACTTCTCCTTTCCTAAAATTTTTATATCACTTTTAATTATTTTTCTCGATGAACTCTGTATCAAGATATTAAATTTGAACACTTTTACTTTATTCTGCTCTATTATATTAATAATATTTGAGTTTTAATATTATACTTCGCTAAAACGCGCCCGTTTTTCTTCAAAATTCTCTCGAATCTCCTGTTTTATTATTCATCCCCTAGACAACCCTCTACTTTTTTTAAATCCACCAATCAATTTCTTCTGCAAATACCTTCTAAACAACATAGAATTTAAATCTTTTTATATGTTTTGAATATCTTCTAATATTAATAATTTTACTAATTTAATTCTTTCCGGCTTTTAAATAGCATCTTATGTACTTTAAACATTTTATAAACTCGTTCCTATCAATTTACTAACCGGTTGTCAAAATGACATTTTAAATGTCACATCCGGTGATATGAATTTTGAAATGTGATTTTATTCCAATTTAGCTATTCATTATTCAATATTAATTTTTTTTATTACCTTTAACATCATTAACGTCAATTGAATATGTTCTTACACAAATAATAACTTATCCTACAATATACTAACAACATTTTAAATCTCTTCTCTCTAGATTTTGGTAACTTCAATGAAAAATGAAACTACTCAATCCCTCAACATACAGGATGACTACAACCTCAAGAAATACTACTCATATAAAGAACATTATTATCTTTATCACGTAATCATAAACAAGATTCAAATAAAATTATTCCAAAACATCATTATCATTAATTTCAATAATTAAGTTAATTTTGATGACCAAGTTCATAAATTTAATATTGTTACAGTCTATATTTGTATTGTAACAATATATATATATATATATATATATTTGGTAGGTATGTTCCTTGGGAATAGCGGCTTATTAATAAAACTATAAATTAATGTGACGTTTCAACATCTATTGTGTTTTCTTCAGACAATATAATTTTTTTCCTAGAAAAAAGGATAATTCAAAATCATTGCGTTACAAATATTACAATTAATTTATATTATTGTTTTGTATAAAACACACTGTACTAAATAAATTATGAAGACAAACTATACATATAAATAATAAAATATATTGCATGAGCGATGAACATGTACACAAAAAACTTACATTTTTGTTTTTCTCATATTCATGATCGTCCTGTTATTTTTATTTTGCTTTTTTTACTTTATTACTTTTCGTTGTCATTATTATTTTCATAGTAGTAATGGTTCTTAATATAAAGCTAGTGAAGTATTAATTTTATTTACATCAATTGGTGATGTAAATAAAATTAATACTTATTCCTTGGCTACACCGTACTGATGATGACCAATTAGTCAGAAACACGTGTCTACGGTTGCTCTACAGCGGGATTACCCACTATTTTCTACGACTAAATTATTTACCCGCACTATTTCCGCTTTTGTTTAATTTTCCAGGGTCGGTTGGCACGCGGGTTGACAATGTCTTCCTCGTGGCGATGTTGGTTGTTGTCCTCAAAACTGAGGATCTTCCAGCTGAAGCTGCAAATGGAGGTCTGTCACCTGATGGTCTTCCGTTTATGCTTACATCTCCAAGGTTTTCCCACCTTATTCCTTGGCTACACCGTACTGATGATGACCAATTAGTCAGAAACACGTGTCTACGGTTGCTCTACAGCGGGATTACCCACTATTTTCTACGACTAAATTATTTACCCGCACTATTTCCGCTTTTGTTTAATTTTCCAGGGTCGGTTGGCACACGGGTTGACAATGTCTTCCTCGTGGCGATGTTGGTTGTTGTCCTCAAAACTGAGGATCTTCCAGCTGAAGCTGCAAATGGAGGTCTGTCACCTGATGGTCTTCCGTTTATGCTTACATCTCCAAGGTTTTCCCACCTTATTCCTTGGCTACACCGTACTGATGATGACCAATTAGTCAGAAACACGTGTCTACGGTTGCTCTACAGCGGGATTACCCACTATTTTCTACGACTATATATATATATATATATATATATATATATATATATATATATATATGTATATGTAACGAATCACGGTGTTGGCGAATCAGTCGTTATATTACACCGATTTCAATATGATATCATCTTGGACAACCTCATTAACAAAACAGGTTGGTTAGTTTTATAGGTTAATTGTGCTTGTTTTTCCATGAAGTTGTCCATAATGCATGCAAATTAAAATGTCCATGGCCGCCTGAATCTAAATATGTTTTCAATACAATCTGCAACTATAATTATTGAACCTCTTTTTAGTAAGTAATATATCTATTCTACATGCAATAATGTAAATATTATTTTTATTGCTTACAGTTATTTTCTTTCGTTTAGAAGTGTTCATAAGAACAAGATGTTTACAACGTGGAGTATTCTAAATCGTGGAAATCGTAGTTAATGCAAAGTTATTAAATGGTTTATAATATGTTGTAAGCTACATTTCCCATACAAAGTAAATTTTATTAAACTTTCAAAAATAAAAAGACCCGAGATGGGCACAAGAAATAATTGAAACGACACAGCCTTTCCATATTGAAACTATTTCTTTTTACAATTAATAAGAATAACACAACCGATGTAGAGATTTTTGCACTTTATTGCTAAACAACAATATACAATATAATATAACAACTGATTCGCCAACACAGTGCTTTCATCACAAATGTATATGTTCCATAATATCGTAAAATACAACAGCAATATGAAGATTAACTTCAGAATGAGCAGCTATCCTGATGCAATGAGCTTAATATGTTGCATTGTGTTTCTAATACTTAATAATATAATGCTTTCCACTCACATAAAAAGTAGTACCACTCCTTTTACAACACGTTGCCAATATTTTCTTGTCTCATGATCTTGTACAAATCCTTACAAAGTATTTGCATATACATATCTTACATATATACCTACGTAACTTTTGTGAGAAGTGCATTGAATAGGTAAGGCGGGTCACAACCATTTATGGTATCATGTCAAATATCCATGTTAGAGGACAATGTGTTACAGGAGCAGCTTCTCTTTCTTGAAGACCAAAGTAAAAGGTTTCAATAACTCTGTCTTCATATCGCGTTGCAGTATCTTTATTTTTATGTTCTGAACATAGGTAGTTGAAAGAAAACTTTTTACGGGAAAAAAATCAAAACAGATACTAACGTAGACAATTGATTTATTACCAAGTACTTTACATCCTACACTTATACTTCTAGATAATACCATATGGGCAGGTCAATATCATCTGCTAATATCATATAGATAAGAAGTAGTTTTTCAAATATTCAATGCTTATCTTGGTCATGAGACTCATCACACAGTAACACAAGTATAAAAACAATCTAGGGATCCATTAAAGTCTTGCGTTTAGCAATAATAACCAGTATTTGAAAGTGGTTACTTTGGTTGCAAGCAACTGGCACTATTTTCAGGAAGCCGTGTATCGTTAATGACAGTTTTTCAGAATATTGGTTTTTACGAAAAGCATAATCGCAACGACCGCCGAATTTAAGTGAGAGAGATAGCAGAGGTTATGAATATGTTCAAAAAACGTGCTTGTCACATACTGAATTAAGATTTAAGCATGAGAAACCTGTCCGCGCGTTGGGTGCCGCGCTTGCTAACGTTAGACTAAAAACGTGTTCGAATGAACAGTTTCAACGCTCTGTTGGAGCAGTTTAGACTCAATAAATCAGAGTTTTGGCGCCGAGTAATAACTAGATGAAACTTGGATACATCATTATATGCCCGAAAGAAAAATACAGTCAAAACAGTGGATTGCGATGGATCCAAAAACAGCAAAAAACGGTTTTTTCGGCTGGGAAAGTGCTGGCGACTGTTTTTTGGGATAATCATGGAGTTAGCTTAATCGATTATCTTCAAAGAGGAAAACCCACTACAGGAGCATACTACACATCATTCCTTGACAAGCTAAAGGCAGCAATTGCTGGAAAATGGCCACATTTGCAGAAAAAAAAATTGTTTCACCAAGACACCTCAGCGGTTGCCACAGCGAAATCACGAATTACTGTTTGAACTGCTTAACCACCTTCCTTACTCACCAGATCTAGCCCCAAACGACTTCTTTTTGTTCCCTAATCTAAAAATTGCTCTCGGAGGACAGACATTTTCATCAAATGAAGAGGCCATCACCTTCGTAAAGAGTTATTTTGCAGAAAAAGACGCCGAGTACTATTTTGACGGGTTGAAGAGATGGGAGCATCGCTGGGAGAAGTGTGTACACTTACAAGGAGACTATGTGGAAATATAAAAATAAATTTTAAGAAAAAATGACTTGTGTCCTTGTCAGGTTGGAAGCTTGTCACACCACCCTCGTAGTCTTAATTTAATTTTGTACATTAAAGCCACCATCCTTTTAAGTTAAACCGTTTCGGTTATAAACATGTTATGTCGAGGATAGCTGAAATACATGAACAATGGTTGTGATTATAATAACAAAAACAAAAGAGGTACTTAAGTTTGAATATTTTAAATATTACGAATTTTTAGTGTGGTTGCCGGGTTACTTGCTATACTTATATAAAATTATTTTCCTTTAGGACACTGATTGATATCTATAACTACATCAAACTGTTAATGGAACGCATTAAAGCTGGATGTAAACATCAATTACGTGAAATAAATTGTTTATTAGATTCGTTGGAATTGCTTTAGAGTCAATAAAATTTAATAAGTTTGACAATAGTAATAATAATAATAATATGCAGAAAAGCAAGAAATTGCTTAGTCATTACTAATATTAATTCTATTATTACTGTTACAAATGATAACACATCATCAGTGATTGCTGTTAAAGCTGGAACACATTCAGTGCAGATAGTCGTTTTATTCTAAAAATTTATAAATCAACAATAAAAATGAGAATAAATAAAATCTTAATATACGTAATGAAAACTATTGTTGATTAGTGATAAGTGAAAGTTATGGAAAAATACATATGGGAAAAAAACACCACCAACAAGGTTTTACAACCGAACAATATTCCCGCAATTATAAGATTTTTTATATTTCCGAAGAAGACAAAAATAATATGTCGAAACGTAAAATAAACACAAATTTTATTCTACGAAAATAGTTTTTCAATTGTAATGCCGAAAATTCCCACAAAGAAAAATATCACAGTTTATATTCTACACGGCAAGGAAAAATAACCGCATAATATATATATATATATATATATATATATATATATGAAACAATGGTTTCTCGGGTTCTTGGACGAGTGCGATCTCGTCGAAACGTCGAGACAACAGTCCTTCTCAGGACACATCTCACACGCGGCCAAGAACCCGAGAAACCATTGTTTCATCATACGACCGCGAAAACATCAGGAATATCATATATATATATATATATATATACAGGCTGAGTCATTAGTAGCCGTTTCTTCGATTGCTCTTTTGTGTTTTTAATAAAAGAAAAAACAATTAATGGAATATTCATGGTTGCTTGGGGCGCGTATCCTAAAAATACTTTAAGCTCTGACGCACTTCCGGTTTCACCGGAAATGCATGGAACTAATTTTTTTTAAATGACTCACCCTATATATTTTTGGATTTTCTAGTACTGATTTAAATTGCCTATTCAACTGTTTTCTCTTTTTTCAAAATTAGCCCAATAATTTTTGAGTTATTAATTTTTTGTGAAAATATTTGACCAAAACACGTGTTCAGAAAAAATCATTTTATCTTAAGAAACTTTGTTTTTTTAAAACCTACTTCCCGAAATTCTCACATACCAAAAACTTACTTTTCTTTTAAATGGAACACCCGGTATTTTATTATGGCAATTTGTTCCCTTTTTTATTCTCTTTTATTTTTGTTAACTATGTCCTATACCTATCTTCTGTAATTTCTGAGATAATCACTATAGAAACAATCAGCGGTCAAATAAAGAACTACGAGCGCTGTGATATACACCCAATAATAATAAGTATAAGTTATACTAGTACTATGAAAATTAGTCCTCAGTTAGATGTAAGTCAAATTTGAGAATCCAGAATAATTAGGAAATATGTAATTCATCGATAGTATATTCATACACAGGGTTAGATGAAAGAAATTTTACAGAATCCTTTACATTTTTTGGCAATGGGCAGCAGATAAATTAGCCTTTTCAATTTTTTGTTGTTTACCGACGAAGCCACCTTTTATTAAAATGGATAAGTTAATCGTCACAAATTTCGTTATTATAACACATAACAATAAAAACGCTAACTGCAAACTTTCAAAATCGTTGGTCATTAAATATATGGGAAGGAATAGTGGGTAGTTACATAATTGGACCTTACTTCATGATAAAAATGTTAATGGAGAAGAGTATCTTCATTTCATATTCTTTAATGAAATTTGTTTTTCTTACTTTTGATTATTGTTACGTTGCTCAATAGTTTTAGGTTACTTAAATTGCGTTATTTTGTTATAAAAAAATTTTTCTATCAAAGTTTTAGGACATCTATTTATAATTTTGAAAAACTACATCCATCTCTTATGAAGAGCTTCAACAATGAAAGAAGACGAGCAATTAGGCAAATTAAATTGAAGACATCAGCATTGTTTCTTGCACTTTTTAGTGGGGAGGCATCTTGAAATATGTCAGTAAACACAATCTTTATTTTATTTCGTTGTTAACCAACAGAGTAAAAAATGAACATCTGGACATTGCCGGAATTAAAAAACTGAAATGCGATGCCCTTCATTCTGTCAAATTATTACTTTTGGGATAGTTGGATGCAACATTTACTTTGTTTGACAGTTGACTAAGGAAGTCAAGCGCCATTCCGGCCTTCCGTTGGTTGAACGAATATTTTGGTGCATAGAACAACAGCGCTCGTAGTTTTTTAATTGGCCGCTAATTGCTCCTATAGTGATTATCTCAGAAATTACAAAAGATAGGCTCTTTCATTTTTGTTAACAATGTCCTATTGTTAACAAAAATGAAAGAGAATAAAAAAGGAACAAAATGCCACAATAAAATACTGGGTGTTCCATTTAAAAAAATGCTGCCGATTGCCAAAAAATGTAAGGGATTCTGTAAAATTTCTTTCACCTAACCCTGTGTATGAATATACTATCGATGAATTACATATTTCCTAATTATTCTGGATTCTCAAATTTGACTTACATCTAACTGAGGACTAATTTTCATAGTACTAGTATAACTTATACTTATTATTATCACCAGTTATTGGTCTGCTCTTTTTTTCATATTTAATACCTTCTGTTTACTCGAACCTTTCCTTTATACTTTCGAAGGTTTCTGGCTTCAGTTAACTTCTACCAGGGATTGCTGTGTATAAGGTCTGGATCCTAGCAAAGAGTTTCTTTCAGATTCACCCAAAACGTCAATCATATCTATTAACTCTTCATAAGAATAATTCATTTTGATGATAACTATTAGCGATACTTTTATAAATTTGAAATAAACGTTTACCGACTTTCTTTAACAGTTGACTCAGGCAGTCAGTCGTATTCCAGCATTTATTGGACGAATATTTGGGTGTATATCACAGCACTCGTAGTTCTTTATTTGACCGTTTCTATAGTGATTATCTCAGAAATTACAAAAGATAGGTATAGGACATTGTTAACAAAAATAAAAGAGAATAAAAAAGGCAACAAAATGCCATAATGAAATACCGGGTGTTCAGTTTTTGGTATGTGAAAATTTCGGAAAGTAGGCTTTGAAAAAACAAAGTTGTTTGAGGTATTGTCTAGTGCAACTTATACCAAATGATACAGAATTTTCTTGGCTACAAGCACCGCCAAAGTTAATGTTTTTACTTTTAAAAACAATGAGAAAATGATTTTTTTCTGAACACGTGTTTTGGTCAAATATTTTCAAAAAAAATTAATAACTCAAAAATTATTGGGTCAATTTCGTATAAGAAAAAACGGTTGAATAGGTAATTTAAAGCAGTACTAGAAAATCCAAAAATATATAGGGTGAGTCGTTTAGAAAAATTAAGTTCCGTAAATTTCCGGTGAAACCGGAAGTGGGTCAGAGCTTTGAGTATTTTTAGAATATGTACCACAATCAACTATGAATCTTCCACTAATTGTTTTTTCTTTTATTTAAAACACAAAAGAGCAATCGAAGAAGCGGCTACTAATGACTCACCCTGTATATATACAGGTTGTGTAATGCAACACTTGATATGGCAAGTACAAAATACATCAGAATTGCAACGTCGCATATTGTATCCCCGCTCTCGCTACGTGAAGGATTGACTGGCAATGTTGGCATAATATAACAGTACACCGCAGGCGTTAGAGGTATGATGAGTTAGCCTTGAAAACATACGACAGCGAAAAGAAATTCATGATAAGGAAAATTTGAATTCAAATGCTATAATTTAGAGTGTTGCGCACAAAAATAAAAAAAATAATCTAAAATATAAACGAAAAAGAACATTCTTTATACATAAAAAAATAAACTCAATATTTATTCTAATTAAAAATAAGAACTTAAAGAAAACGTTCAAGTATTCCACCCTGTTGCGCTAGGCAAAATCCTAATCTATTATAAAAATTCCGTCTCGTATTAGACAGTATTTCAGGTGAAATTGAACTGTAAGTTTGAATTATTTTAATTTGTAATTTATCTAAATTTCTGACTCTTTCTAATTTATAAGAATATTTTTTTTGTTTTATGTAGCCCCACAAAAAGAAGTCGTTCGGAGATAGATCTGGTGATCTTGGTGGCCATTTTATAGTCCCCGTCCTACTAATAATGCGATCAGGGAATGTATTTTGTAAAATCTGGCGTACTGTAATCGCATTGTCAGCTGGACATCCGTCCTGTTGCCACCAAATTTCTTCAAAATCAATATCGGGAAGATTTCGAAGAGCGGGAACTATTTGGTTTTGAATAAAATTTAAATATTTGTCAGCATTTAAAGTGCCTTCGATAAAAAAAAAACGGCCCCACAAAATGATCTCCTAATATTCCAGCCATGACTTTTTGGGGATATTAGGTTTGAAACTCAACGCTCCTATGTTGATTCTTCCGAGACCAATAACTCATTACGGATTATGTTTTGCAAGTAGCGAAAAGGAACTTTCATCCGTAAAAAGAATTTGACATAACACATTTTCGTTAGCTTTATCCATTATTGTTTGATAAAATTCCATGCGTAAGATTATGTCATCGGGAAATATCTCTTGAGATTAGAAATATTTATAACATTTAAAGGCATTTTTCTTTAAAATAGTAGTAACCGTTTTATTACTAATTCCCGCTTCAGTGGCAACCTTTCTAGACGAGGTAGTATCGTTTGCCTCTATTAAACTGCAAACAAATACTTCTCGCTGTTGTTTTTCTTCCTGTTTGTCTACGAACTTTTCCACATGATGGCATTTTTTACAAACAAACTTATAATATTACTAATAGTTTGTGTGGTTGGTACCGGTCTCTCTTTAAAAGCTGATGTAAATAAAGCCGCACAATTGATTAAAGAATTACCACCCTAATACCATTTTATTATTTGAATTTTTTTAACAGACAGACGTGTATAGAGACATAATGTAGCGAAAATGTACGAGCGCACCTCACACCACAGTTCCTCACACCTCTCTAAGATCCAAATGTGGTGTAAATTTGATCGCATTTGATTACCTCTAACCCTCTCCTGTATTTCGTCGCCCTCCCTCTAAGGCCACAGAATACGACGTTGCAATGTTTACTCCGTAATATCAAGTGTTGCATTACACAGCCTGTATATGTAATGTGGTTGAGTCGCTTTGGCAACCGACATGCGCCAATAATTTAAAATGGCGTCCATTTGAGATGTGGGAAAATGTTATCTGTCAAGTAATATAACCTATAAAAGTAATTCCAACACTTTCATAAATAATAATATCCATACACCTATTGACATTTGTCGTAATTACCTTTTCACGTTTGTTGTAATTCTGGTGTAAATAGTACAAATTTGTCAACAATGCTTGCGTACTAAACAGAACAGCCAAGTATTAAATAACATATAGGCATAGAAAAGTAATATTTAGTAACTTTATTTATTATATTTAATTTCCAACTGCCTTTCATATAATACTATTTTACTAGCGCAAGCTATACAGGGTGAGTCATCTAAGCGATATTTCGAAGCGGTTTTTTCCTTGTGATAGCTGTTCATTAGGAGCACATCTTAAAAATATTTTTTGTTATACTGAGTGTTCCATAGCTTGGTGGTTAACCACAGTTTTTTTAATAGAACACCCTATATATTATTGCATTTTTGTATTCCCCGTATAATTTTTAGTCAAAAAGTAATAGGGTAGTATAGGCCTAAAATCTAAAGTTTTTGACTTATTCCCATTTTTCTGAAAAATTCAATGTTTGTATAAAATTGTATTTCTCGAAAACGACGTATTAGATGGACAAAATTTTTTGCAGTATTGTTTACAATAGGAGATCCTAATACAAGCATGTTTTATTTTTTTACAGTTACTAACTGCATGTGCAGAAAACTGGATTAAAATTACATGACACGTTTTTGTATAAAAGTCATTTTTTTAAGTGGTACAGCCTATATATCAGTTCATTTTGAATTGTTTATTAAATTTCATATCAGAAACATGTAAGACGTTAATACTTTAAAAGTGTCACTTTTAAATTATTAACGTCTTACATGTTTTTGATGTGAAATTTAATAAGAAATTCAAAAATGAAATAATATACAGGGTATTCCATTTGAAAAAATTGACTTTTACTGTCGTTTTATGATATACTTTTGTTCGTTTTTGCAAAAAAGGCAATTTTTTCAAATGGAATACCCTGTATATTATTTCATTTTTGAATTTCTTATTAAATTTCACATCAAAAACATGTAAGACGTTAATACTTTAAAAGTGACTATTACTGAGCTATTGTCTCTTTTTGATATAATTTTGTCAGTAGTATACTAAAATAAAAATTAAAAAGTCCAAAAAAAAAATCCGTGGGACTAATGACTAATATTGAGTTATTGGGACTTAAGAGAAACCATAATTTGGCAAACGATGCACCGAATATATTATATTATATATAGTATATTATATTTTAAATAATTTGGTTTTCAAACACTTTTAAACAACAAAAAATTAATTGAGAAAATGTTTGTTAAACATCAGATCTCCGATCCTTTTAAAAACAGGCTTATTTATATGCATATTATAGAGCTCTTCAAACATCGTATTTAATATTACTACGGTATATTAAATAAGCAAATGTTTTTAGATATCCCTGTATAACGCAATAGCAAGTATATTGCGTTTATATATCCGTAAAGACATTATATCTTATCTGTTGTATGCATCCTGAAATACATGGTCGAGTGATTGACAATAGCCTTGCTTATATAAAATGACTATTATGTTATTTTCAAGAACGTTTATTTATTTTATTTATTTAAGGTGTCGTTAAAAATAATCCGTTTTGATGATTACAATTTGTAGACATATATAGGTAAACATATTTAGGCATTATAATTTCTACTTTTGTTTAAATGTAACTAAAAAATGATATTGCAAATAGTTTATGATTAAAAATGTACTCAGAAGTAATAACAATAATATTCTTCTAGATATAATCAGCATTATATTTAAATTAGTTATTGTGTTCCTTGCTGATAATAATGTTTTTATATTTTTTTTTATTGTTTTATATTGTATGCCCTTCTAGTCTTTGAAGAAAAGTAATTTTTATTATATTATTACAAAATACACAAAAAGTGTATTAATTCCTTTAAATTTCATTTTTTTATATCTAAAAGTATTAGCAAAAAATATTTGAAAAAGGATTAACAACCTAAAAAAATAAGAAAAATAAAGAATTCAAGGTTTCGTTTTGTTGTAAATGTATTCTAATGATGAAATACGTGCAATTTGTCATTGGAGAAGTTTCATTTATATTGTACTTTCATGGTTAATGCATTTATAAATGATTCACCGATTGTTGTAAAATTGTGAGAGGAAAAAAAAAACTTATGAAATAACAAACTCATATCTGAAATATATTCGTTACCTTCACGTTGAAAATATGTTGTTGCGCACGTATTCCTTATTATCCTTAACATGAATGAAATTGTGGAAAAATATGCAGGGCCACTACAATGTTTAGGTGAATTATTTTTATTAATGAAAGAACTTCGCCTGTCATTAAACACTACCCAAAAAGATTGTTGTAGATTTTTAAAACTGTTATTTGGAATATATTACAAACCAGAATTGAAACAGTTGATTAGTATAGCATTGCATTCTAGTTGTAATCATTAAAAATCTGCATCGACTTTTAATGAAAATGTATGTTCAGAATAATTACAAAATATAGTAGTTGACATCTTGTCAGTGTCAATTTTAAGTTTCTATTTTACTAGTTATTTTTATATTTTAATCTGTATTTCTTTATTTTTATTTGATTTTGGTCGATGGTAACCATCTTTACGATGGTTCAAAATGGAGAATATAATGTTGTCCATAATAACCATCACTTGGAAGACCGTACAAAATCTCAAGATCCTCACGGTCATATGGCAGGTGTCATTTTTCAAGTTTAAATTCATATTGTGTTTCTTTTAGGAATATTGGTCCAGTTGTTAAGATTTGTCAACTTAATATTGAAGGTATATCCAAAGACAAATGAAATTCATGTAGCATCAGTGGATTGACTGGTTTCAAGAGGAGAATAATATGTTATTCAAGTGGAATATGATTGCGAGTCCAGCTTGTGATTACGGAGCTGAGATTGAAACAGTTAAACATATTGTTGAAATATGTCCTCTAGCTAAGTTTGAATTTGGATACACGGACTTACATAATTTAACTCAGAGGCTGTTGCTTGGATCTTAACAACTAAAGACCTTTAGTTTTGTGGCAATGTGATGTACGTTTTTTATTCTGCAGGTTTTTTCCTACATCCTAGACCAAATGGTGCAGTGTTTTAGAGGGCCCCCTGCAGTTATGGCCCTTCTAAATATATTTCTACTTTTGTAATATAATTTATATATATTTCTTTTCTTGTACCTGTCATGTAGTTTCATACGAATATATATATATAATTACAAAATATTTTCTTCAGTATTCTGTTTGTAAAAACTCCCAAGTTGCTAAACAATAATCTATTTTATAATATCCAATATATTTTATATTATAGTTCTTGTTTGGATTGAATCGATGGATAAACTACTTATTGTTTTTTTGTCATTTTTAAGGTCATTAAAATTCAGCATAAGTATCATCTTTTTTTGTTTCATGATCAAATTCTAACTTCTTGAAGTTCTGCATTATTCATTTTCCAAGTATTTTCTATGCGAAGGCTTTCATGCTTTTTAAAATCAATTCATCAGTCATTTAAGATGTAGTCAGAATTTTGTTATATTCTTAAAATTTCACTATATAACGATGATTCATCATCTTTGTGTCTGCCGAAATTACTTTAAGTAAATTTAATTATTGAAAATGAGTAACATCAACACATTTAAACATGTCAAGACAAATGAATCCATCAAATGTATAATTTGTGTATGTAACGTAGGTTTTTCACGGTTTTGTGATGTCACCTCGACGCCATTAGAGGCAAGAACAGTTATTACTTATGGTATAGATTATATGCAATATGATTTGAGGTTTTTGATTCACCTAGTAACAATTAAATCTTTTTATATTGATCCACATTTAGTCTGAGATTCAGCATTGTGTTTCAGAATTCCTCGAACAGATTTTATTTCTTTTTCGTATTATTTAAGATGAAAATTGGATAATTTAGTCTGATTGCTAAAATATTTGAAAGGTAGCCTTCTAGATATCATAAATACTCTACATGTACTATGAAATTATTAGGTCCATGCTTACATACATTTGGTTGAAATGGAGATCAAAATCTATCACAATGAAAATTACTAAAAATATACGGATTTCTTTTTTAATATGGAGCCAATATAGAAGAATTGGTGAGAATACAAGTTACAGACTATGTTAAGGCTTTCCCCTACAATAAAATGAGAGCACATGACATAAATCCCTCTACCCAAGAATGCCTAAATACTCTGTATTTTTAATCGAAGAGCTAAAATCCATATTTTTCCAGTAGACAATTCAACCTATAAAGAGAAAATGTAAATGTTGATGTGTCTAGTATAATTCAAATAGTGCAACTCTGTATATGTGATATGTTTTTTTGAATGCAAAATTATAATTCCGCGTTTATGAGAGCATTATTTAATATAACTTATATTGTGATAATAAAGATAACCTATAAAAACATGCCCACCATATTGATTCGCTATAGCATTATAAATTCCACACAATAAAAAGATACTATTAATAAATAATATATCACTGTCAAATATCGAATTATAAGATGACGTTCATATATATATATATTTCGTCTAACTGACCAACGTATGTTGAGAAAATAAAAAATGAGGTGTGGCCACCACACGACTTTCTTATACGTGTGAAAGTGTTACTTCCGGTCCGAATTTTGAAATTTCATTTATACAAAAAATATTCCAAATCTAACTGTAAATACTTTTGTACTCTTCATAAATATATGTAGAATGCATAATTTACGACATATTTGCAAAAAATCGTTATTCGGTAAGAGTAAAAGTGATACTTCCGGTCCGAATTTTGAATTTTTTTTTATACAAAAGATATTGAAAATTAGGTTCTAAATACTTTTATATCCGTAACGTACCTGTCTAAACAGCATGATTTGCGAAATATTCGCAAAAAACCGATTTTCGATAAGAGTAAAAGACCTACTTCCGGTAGGAATTTCGAAAAACTTTTTAAATAAAATTGTTCTCAATTTTAATTTTAAGTACATATGAATTCTTTATAAATTTGTATAAACTTAGTATTTGACGAAATATTGGCAAAATTCGATTTTTATACTGAAGTAAACTGCTACTTCCGGTCTACCGATTTTACTAAAAAACTAATCAGATCTCAAGAGGGAGATTATACACGTAAATACAAAATTTTGAATTGATATCTCCAGCGGTTTGACCGCTATCGTGGTCACAGACACACAGACAGACAGACAGACAGACACACACACAGACATTTTTTTAAAAACCACTTTTTTGGTATCAGGGGACCTCAAAACGTGGACATCTGCAAAAATCTCGAGGTCGAAAATTTTCATCATCACAATACTTCCTTATACTACGTATAAGAAAGTAAAATTACTGTTTCAAACAGAATTATGGGCTATAGATTAAATAAGACACAATTGTATTGATGTTATGTTGAGGTTTCGATTTATTACAAAATCTTCCTCAGACAAAAACATCTGTGTAGTTTACATAAAAATATTATGTCTATTATGCATCTCACATTAGGTCAAAAGTATATCTAATGGATTCATGGATTGCATTATTTTTAATATTGTCACTTTAATGTAACGTCAATTTTAAAAGAAATTTTTACAGCACATTTTTAAAAAACAATTTAAAAAGTTTGGACACAGCACAGTTAAAAAGAAAACGTGTCAATTAATGTTGCATACTTTAAGCGGTATTCTAAAATCTAAAATTGACGTTACATTAAAGTAACAATATTAAAAATAATGCAATCCATGAATACAATAGATATACTTTTGACCTTATGTGGGATGCATAATAGACATAATATTTTTATGTAAACTACACAGATGTTTTTGTCTGAGGAAGATTTTGTAATAAATCGAAACGTCAACATAACATCAATTCAATTGTGTCTTATTTAATCTATAGCCCATAATTCTGTTTGAAACAGTAATATATATATATATATATATATATATATATATATATGTTGTCACTGGGTCCGGGTTTTCTTCCGCGTTTCCACTGCTTGGTCTTTGGAAAGACCGATGCTGGTTTCTTGACGACGTTTCGGCAAAATCACACTTGCCATCTTCAGGTCTGCGATAACTGTCTGCTTCTGCTTCTTGTTATTCGTAAACTAAAGTTAAGTTAAAATTAAACTTCTTGTTATTCGTAAAGTTTACGAATAACAAGAAGCAGAAGCAGACAGTTATCGCAGACCTGAAGATGGCAAGTGTGATTTTGCCGAAACGTCGTCAAGAAACCAGCATCGGTCTTTCCAAAGACCAAGCAGTGGAAACGCGGAAGAAAACCCGGAATCCAGTGACAACACATACTACTACCCGCGGAAACCTGAAAGAGAACATATATATATATATATATATATCACAAAAAAAGGAATTACTCGCGGATACATAAAATACAAGAAAAGGAAAAAAAAAAAGCATCGGTCTTTCCAAAGACCAAGCAGTGGAAACGCGGAAGAAAACCCGGAATCCAGTGACAACATATATATATATATATATATATATATATATTACGTTAGCAGCGATTGTAAAACAAAACGACAGACAGATTACAAACACTGATACGGCGGTACGTTACTTATTACTTATTAGTATTACTTATAAGTATTAGTAGGTACTTATCTAAAGCAACGATAAATTTTATGTAACTGTTGAAAAACAGCATGTTATCGTACCTACATGAACTTTAAACTACATATAAACTGCTAATTGCACATTATCACAAATTAAAGAAAATCACAGTGTAAATTGTTTCCTTCCTTATTTTCAGGACATAACGGCATAAAAACACCTTTGTATACAAATACTTAAATAACATGTTTTATGTTGAATAATTTAGGAATAAACAAGACAAAAATCTAGATCGTAGGGTTTTACAGTTGTCGTCTCTGGGTTGGAACCGCGTCGTCGTCTCTGTTTCTACTGCCGACGTTTCGTCCACTATCCCGAGGGACATTTTCAGGATTTCTACTATTGCGATAACCTGAACCAGACTGGCGTGTGTTGGGAAGGGGGTAGTTTATTTTGTGTTTAGTGTTGCAGTTCAGTGGAACGTGGATGATGCCTGAGTTGGGTTTGTATGATGAACTTTTAACTGTTATCGAGATAGTAACCTTCGTCTCAGTTCAAGTTGTTAGGTTATTTTTGAATTTCGATGCGATTCATGGAGCGCAGATTGGAAACCGAAGACCACAGCCACTTCAATTACACTAAAATCTTCTCCAAAGGTTCCCATTATTATTATTATTAACGAACTTTATTTTCACTGTTCTAGCCACAAGCTAAACCTAATAACGTGAATCTTTCATTTCTTTCGTGAATGGTGTTAAGAAGAAAATGCTTAATATTCCCCTCTGTTGTGAAACAAGATGGTCTCAAAAATATATTTTCTGCTTTCAAGATGTACTTTGTGGCCATTGTACGACTTCAAAACCCGTCTGACGAAGTAGACACGACTATAAAGACAGTGGCATTTCAGCTGCACTCGATGACAACAAAAAGTGTTTTTATATTTTTTTGTGCGACTTATAGAGTTAGAACCCATAGTAAACACCTTGTAATGAAAAGCTCCTGACTTAGGAAGATGCACGCAGCATATCAAGCGAATTTGATCGGTTATCACTTTCCACGGTGATGCCCCCGAGGAACACATAAAAGAGCTCGTTGATGACGCATAGCAAATTGGTGAAGCCCTCGGATTCGAGTTAAGCAAGCCTAGGTTACTGAGTAGACAGCAACACCGCTCGAATTTTTCAAATATTCGTCTTGCCGAGTATTTAAAAAAAGTCTATTCCATATTTTAATTCTTTCAAGAACGCACTCGAAAGTCTTCGCATTGCAAACATTACACCCATACCTCACGAACACAGTACAGCAGTACAAAATTGATAAATAATAATAATCATGTTTATGTACTACTCTTAAAACTTTTACTTATTGTATTATTTAATATGCAAGACAGAATATAAAAGATGTGAAAGTTAAAAACAACCTGCTCGGGGTGATGTTCCACAAGTCTTCTCAATATTTCAACATGCGAAAGCAATAATAAATCCCCATGAGTAAACAAATCACTTTGTGTGCTTTGTGATGATTGCATGATTCTGCAAGGCTGGTTTTGGCATAGATTGTCGAATATAATACATATAATGACTAAATCGGATAGCTGAAAAATGTGGTAGATAGTAATAGAAGAAATGTTGGAAAATACATTTAAGAAATTACCTAGATTTGACAAACTGTACATTGGATGCCTTTACTCATATTATGGTAATCATTACATATTTTATTTACAGTGTTATGGTTTAATTCTAATTTACGCATGCGCCAATTGCCTTAACAATGGTTTTAAGATTTAACATCTATCTGGCAGACGTTAAAAATTGCATTCGGATATGGGTTTAGAGTCTCACATTATCACTGAATAGATTACGGTGATAATTATTGACGATTATATATCTTATATATAAAACTGGATGTATGTGTGTGGGTGTGTATGTTCCCAATAGACTCCGAAACCGCTGAACCGATTTTGATTAAATTTTCAGGAAAACTCTAGCACAGTCTGGAGCGCGTTCCTGTGAAGTTTGGTGTCGATCGAACTAAAAATAAACACATTTTCCATCATTTAATCTTATGATATCGGATCAACTGTGATTATTCCGTGGTTAGATTTGTACTAACCCATGAAGTTGCACTAATAATCTTATCAACATTGGATCACCTGTTATTATTCACTGGTTAGATTAAAAGTAGATTTATGTGTGTGGGCGGATGTGTATATTCCCTATAGACTCCGAAACCGCTGAACCGATTTTGATGAATATTTCAGGAAAACTCTAGAATAGTCTGGAGAGTGTTCCCGTGAAGTTTGGTGCCGATAAATATGTTTTTTTTATCGGCACCAACGCGCGCCGGGTATTGCTAGTAGTAAGATAATACAATTTTACATACACAAAAACATTTTTTCATTGGCAACCTAATGTATGTATGTATGTATGTACAAACATATCATCCCACCCCTCGAAGTATCTCTAATTATTTTCAAATTCAAAATGCTTGCAGAATTGCAGAATAATTCATTGATTTGATCATATCATAACATGCACGAATGACTTGAAATTTTTCTCACTACATTCAGATCTTGTACGTGTGTACGTAACTCTATTTCATATATGTTTGTCTTATATAATAAAGCATCACTATTTTCGCAATATCCTTGTAAGTATTATAAAGCATTAAATTGTACCTATTAGGTACATATTTACTCAGTTTGCTAAACCTGTGGATTTAAATTTTATGATTGTAAATAACAAACAGATAGATAATATCGATAAAGTTATTATATACGAGGTAGATACAGTGGCATGCGAAATTATTTTTAATGAAACTATTTATTAATAACTTAATATCTATGCGATACCATTTGGTAAAATATCATGGCTAACAGTCGTTAGTGCTAGGAATTTTCCATATTAGCAGGTATAGTCAGTGTTGCCAGATCTGCCGATTTTTTCTGTGATTTACCGATCTAGCGATTTCTACCAAAAATTCGACTTATCTTAAGGTGGCTACACAGATGCAACAGATCATCGCAACGCAACACCGTCGCGTATCAAGTGTGGCCGCAACCTCGCAACAGCTTAACATCGTAACATAACGGCGTTCCATTAGTTAGTATCAAAGAAATGTTACGCGTCCACGATGCGCCACATGTTCGCATAACTTCTTCGTGCAACACTTTAACGTGCGTAATCCCAGTTGCTGAATTCGGGGATTTTTGTTAATTATAACTTTCATAATTTACACGTTTAAATACTGATTGCTTAAGTACGATCTCTTTTAAGGAGTGCTACAACTATAATGGCTACCCATATTCACAGAAATAGATTTCTGGAAGATAGACATTAACTGAGGGGAAAACGATTTATTCAATCTATAGTATTAAAAATTAAATAATAACTTTATTATTATTATAAATTCCTCAAATAGGAATTTGATTGATAGTCAGGATGTTACGCTGTTTTGGCAGGAATTTAAAATTAAGACAATGGGAGACTGTACTTTTATATTATATTTTCTACATGACAGACTTTGTTTTTAATATCATGACGCTTCCACAGTCTTCGGCAAGCGTGGAGAAAATATTGCCTGGACCTTATGAAAACAAAGCAAACAAATAAACTTCGAACAAGTAGAATTTTTGGTTTGCTTCATAAAAAGAGATATATCGGCACACAAATTTGTCACGATTTTATGGTTGGTAAAACATTGGTTAAAAGTATGATTTCTCAAACATTGTATCATCAATAAGAAAGTTCTGAAGATTAGACATCTCTCTAATCTTAAGAACCTTATTGAGAATATATCGTTCAAAATAATGTTACAAAATAAATTAATACTTAATATACCTATCTAGGTATATAAATTATTTTTCTTTATTTTGTAATATTAATACGATGTGTCAGTACTTTCAACTGTGAGTGTACATTATGAGTTGTTATGATTAGTACATACGCACTTATTTAAAAAAATTACCAATATTTACTTGTTTTGTTATATTGTATTTCTCAATAATTAGACATACATTTCAAACACTTTTTAAAAACGTGATCCAAACAGAAATTTAAATCTTCGGATTTTCAAGGGAATCTACCGAAAAGTTACGAACAAATATACCGAAATTGAATGCAATCGTTTTTGGAACCACTGAGGAGAGATGACAGCGCCACAGTAGGTTAAATGTCAAATTGAATTCCCAGACTAATTTTTTACGGTAGTGTTTCGTGATTGACATATCGTGAGATTCCAGGAAAAAGAACATTTATGTATACTGATAGCTTACGATGTAGTTCATATGCAAAGGCTATCAAATTAGAGTATTAAATTCTTAATATACTAATAAATAAATAAATATGACCAAAAAACGGTCCATTGGGGTCATTTTTCGTATTGTTTAAGGAGCGTGCGGCAACTTACCTCGGAAATCACCACATGTTTACGTATTATCAGTTCTTTATTGTAATATGGTATTATTTGCCTAATATATGGTCAAAAGAGAAAATCATCGGGTAGCCCCCAATACGGATATTATGATTGCAGCTGCAAGGGCAGCAAAATTTAGAATTCCTTCAGTTTCTGTTAGAAAAGCAGCCCAGGAATTTAATGTTCATTGTTAAGCGCTAGAGAGATTCTGCAAAAAAAGTCATTACGAAGAGCTTACGGCCGGTAGATCTCAAGTTTTGGGTACAAGTAAACAAGGTTGACATTCAACGAAGAGGTAGAAAATCGCCTGGAGGAATAACGTCAGGTATTTACATTGGACTTTCTCCAAAACAAGTTCGACGTCTAGCATATCACGAGTGAAAAGCTTTAACAAAAGTAATGCAAGAAACGTGAAAAAGATCTTTTTTCCAACAAGTTAAGTGTCATAATAGATTGTCATCATTTCCTCCCCAACGACATATATAACATAGATGAGACAGGCATCATCACGGGACAGCGGTCAGATCGAGTGTTTGTAAGAATAGGTTTCAAACAAGTTGGGTCACTATAGTTTCTGCGGAAAGAGGAACTCTTGTAACCATAACTATTGCAGTCTCTGCTGGTGAAAATTGTGTGTCAATGTTTATTGTATTTCCGCGGGTTCATTATAAGGAACATTTTATCCGAGATGGTCTATAAGTATGTGCAACGCCAATCCTTCAGGGTGGATAAAAGAAGAAAACTTTACATTTTATGAAGCATTTTGTCAATAACGTGAAGTTGGAGCACCATGAGTCCCACCTTTCGATTCCGGCACTGGACTATCAAAGAACAAAGAACACGAAGAAGCGACAAGAAAAAAAGCGAGCAAAAGAAGTGAAATCCAATAAGGAAGATATATATTTCATGCTATAACAATTGTGCAGGATAACAAATCTTAATTCTATACAAAAACAGGTACAATTCGTAAAAAAAAGTGTTTTTTTGCTTACTTGCGGTTAAATGAACGAAAATATCAAAAAATCGACAATATTATATAAAACCACTCAGTTAAGAAACCATAGAATAATAAATGCAAATTAAAATGCTCTACACATATTAAATATTTTAGTGGTGTTGCTTTACATCGAAGACAAAATTTATTACATACATTACCACCAATTTTAGATGAAAATCGAATCCAGTTTTGGGAAAACTTAACAATTTCTGACACTCCAACTGAAGAATTTTAAAAATTATTACGTTTAATTTAGTGTTAAAGAAGTAACTATGCTATGATACATTTTTAAATCGTCCACATAAGCCAAAACAGCACATTGAATCCCGTGAATCAGACCATTAATAAATATATTGAATAAAAGTGGACCAAGGTTCGAACTCTGTGACACACCAGATGAGACGTTTATTGAAAGGATTTGAAGCCAACATAGTAGACGTAATTATGCCGGTTTGTCAAGTATGGCTTAAAAGAACAGAGCATTGGTATATCGAAACGCAACGAGCTTAGTTTGTAAAGCTATTCAGTCGTCAATACTGTCAAAATTTCTAGAAAAATCAAAATATATTACGTCTAATTGTCCACCAATGTACAGCCTCTCACCTATTACTTCGGGTATGGTGCCTAAATTAGTAATCTTCTTGAACTAAATCCATATTGGTGAAAGAGCATGAACGATTTAGCGAGAAAGGTGATTTGCTAATTCATTATCAATTTTAATATCTTCACTAAAGTAGGGCGGTAGTTTTTAGGATTGTTAGGGTCACGTTTTTTAAAGAGTGGGCATATATGGTATATACATATACCGTAGTCGACATATTTTAATTTCTGATACGAAAGTAGAAAGAGGAAAAGAGCGCGACGAAATAAACTAAAGATAAACATAAGCGAGTCTGCCAAAACAGTACACTCGACAAACGTTTCCTATGAAATGTAAGGCGTAAGGGTCCCCCGACACTGCGTTGCTCTCCCACCACTGTTAGCAAGCAGGCATCGCTGCATATTATAAGGTCATCTTCTGCATGGGATAGAAGTGTAAACCGAAATTAAAATTTGACGACTACGGTATAATTTTCAATAATTCTGTGCCACTGTTTCATTTCATGAGTATCTGTTACTTTACATTGTGAGATTATTATACATTCTTTAAGTATGTTACCTCGTACATTAAATATAAAAAAAAAACTTTGTGTGACTAACGTTTCCACATATGATATGATCATTTCTTGTTCTATTTGCGTTTAACAAACGTGCAACTATGGTAAATAATATTTCATTAATTGAAAAACGCAAAAGGAAACTGCAATAAGTACGACAGCTTATAAACAAATACATACAATAGACATTTTAAAATACTTTTGCTAAACTAGTGCTTAAAGTGATGAAGAATAATTTTTATAGTATAAGTATAGATACCTAAATTTTAAATTTTGGAACGCAAATGTACCTAATCTTAATTAAATATCTTCTATTTTCAGACATCGAGTAAAAAATTTGCAAAGCGTGTAAGTAAAATAAAATAAAATTAAAACTCCTATAGATGCGCACCAATCCACTATACTCGTTAAGTTTGCACTTCCGATGGGAGGTTTTCTAAAGGGTGGGGAGATCCATGACATCAAATTTGTGATCCTGCTTACATACAATATACATACTCAAACTTTTATTTATATTTATTCGAAAGTAATATAATATCTATAGTATAAATGAAAGATAATCGATATACAAATTGTACTTCTATTAGTTTTGTGTGTATGTTTGTACATTGCTAATTAAAAGTATATATAGTTATTCACAATTAATTAATAACTCTAACCTATGATATATTGTATAATATCAAAACCATAACTAACTGGAACTACCGAAATTAAATAAAAAAGTAATTTATTCATTATATCACACCTACATGAATATTATGTACGCGGAAGATGGAAAGTCAAAAAATCCATATTGTAATATTCTTCTTTAAAATGTGATCGTGTAATATTTATAAAGCACAACGCATATAGCCACAGAAAAAATCTCAGGCACAAAAATATAATACTTTATCATGCTAATACCTAGAGTAAATATAAAATTACAATAATTAGGGTCACGTGACCTAAAAGTCGCCTCAATTGATTTATACGTATGCACACTTATATATTAGTATATTTCATAGAAATTGATGGAAAAACAAATTAAGTTAAATTGTATTTTAACGCGGTTTTCCCCAATATTACACAGAATATTATAAACAACATTCAATGTTTAAAATGATGACATGTACAAACGTCTAAAGCATAAGGAATTTTTTTAATTTAATTAATTATATTTATTTCCATGAATATCTACAGATCCCTTTATTTTTAATATTTCCATAGTTTAAAAATTAATTTAATTTATAATTTAGCACTTTCAGTTCATTTAAGAGAATTTCTCGAAAAAAGAACGGACCATTTAAAATCGTATTTAAACGCTTAATTATTTCGGTTGCGACACAATTTAATTTACGCAAAATGATATATCTTGATTTATTATTTGCAATTATATTGTAGGTAATTATTGAATTTAGTCATGAAATTGTACGAAATGTTATTAATTCAAAAAAATTAAATTTAACGTACTACATTATAAAATTAAGTTGGGAATATATAAAAGTAGATTATGTGTCGTAAATTGCTTATTAATGACAATTTAAAAGAATATATATCCAATACATAATTATATATAAACTGATCTTGAAATAGGCTCAAGTAAATGCTATAATGATTTCTTTTTTTTTATGGGCGATTAATGTAGGTATGTGGATTTCTACATAATTTTCAAAAGCTAATCGTATTTTGACTTAATTTGAACTTGTTATTTATATTTTGTTAATAAATAAAATAATGTAAAATTAAAGTTAATTAAAGAACACGATTTAATCAATTTAAATAAGTCTTTCTCACATTGTTAGGTGCCACTTATTTCAAATTATATAATTTGAAATAAATGCATGTACCCTTTTGATATTCACGATGAATTTAGCAGTGTGTCTAATATGAATTTATTAAAATTTGGAATTTATAAAACATACCTCTGGTGAACATAGTGGATCAACACCAACATTCCACAATAACAATGTTACATGTGAATTTTTCTTAACAAGATGTGCGACATCCGAGATCTTCTGCCCAATTATATCCTCACCATTTACTTCTAAGACACAATCACCATTTTTTAATCCCGCGTTTTCTGCTGCAGAACCGTGTTCAACACTACTAACCCACGGGTACGGGTCCCATTTACTTCTCGTCAAATCAAAACCACAATTACTATCGGAAGCTTGTTTTTCTATATCCAATGAACGAATAGTTGGATTGTAATGATCCACATCGCTAACACCGCTATCGGATAACATATTTTTCTATATTTTAATTGTTATTTTTGTTTTCTTCTTACTTATTCTGCTTGAGTAACGTTCACTATTCCAGATACCATGTGATTTTAAAGCCTCTTAGTTTGAATTTCGCCTTAAAGCTAAATCATTTCAAGGCTTCTATGATATGTATTTCTTTTTACCGTGTATGTGGTATTATATATGTAAGCATAGTGGATGACCTTCCATTGAAAAATTAGCAGTTTTCATTTATTGGTTTCTAACTAATGAATTACATTACGTGCTTGTATGTACTTTTAAATCAAAATCACGCGCTTCTACAAGTCAAAATGTAAAAATTAAAATATTAATAGTATGAATAATAAAACAAGAAATATTGGAAAAATAAGTACCTTTATTTATAACATTTTTGCAAAACAAAAAAGAATTCGAGAAATTAATCAACAACTTTAAGAAATATTTAAGCTACCTAAAAATATAATAATAATTTTATAATATGTAAGATATACATACATATATATATATAACAAATTTGTATATAATTATATACTAAATTAAATAAATAAAACTTACACCTGGGTAGTAAGAAATAATTCACTGCAATAATAGTAATAATAATAATAACACTTATTTTTTATTAATCAGTAATATAAAAATATATAATTGTTTTTCCTATCAATTTTTTAAAATTTATTTTTAATATTTTAAGCACAACACTTTCATTTTTATTTTTTAATTTCTTTTAAAGTTTTTGTACGATGTCAAACTTCTTTTTAAAATCCATGGTTTCCTTTTTTGGATCGAATTTCTTTTTGGCAGCTAATTTTGCACGTAATTCGGCAGCAGTCATACTAAGATTTAAGGGGCCATTCTTTTCTTCGATAGTGGAATTCGGTTTTTCCGGTGTCTTAGTGATGTCAGGTATGTCTTCCTCTTCTTCGGGATCAACAACTAACAGTTTCGTCTCGTTCGCTAATTCCTTGATTGCTTCAACTACCTGTTTGTGTGTTTTCGACGTTATATTTTCACCGTTTACTTCTAATATTCTGTCGCCCTGTCTTAAGCCGGCGGCTTCTGCTGGTGAATCCTTGTCAACTTTACCGATGTACTGGCCAAGTTTACCTTTTTCTGCATGTAAATTGAAGCCGTAACCGTCGAAGTTCTCCCATTTCACTATGTGACACAGGCGTGCGTTACCATTTGTTTTAGACATTTTTTTATGGCTAACTAAATTCTAATATCTGTCCTTTTGTTTTGACGTACGAATGGGTCAGATGTAATAGCACAAACTAAAAAAATAACATCGCGTGTGATATTTTTCAATATACAGGTGCGAATACAACTATGTGATAAGTACATAAAATACGACGTTACTGGTTAGTATGCAGTAGTAGTGGTAACTTGACTGGTATAGCTTGTCCCTCCTATACCCCCTCCTTTTGTGTAGGTCGTCATTGCGACCTCTGACCAGTACCGGATTGGAAATCCGTTAAACATGGGCAATAGACAATATATTTTTAATAATATTGTTTTGTTAAAATATAATTTCCTACTTTTTAAATATTTCTTGTTGATTACGTTTATTAATTTAATATCATATAGATAAATGGACAGATAGGTAGATCTCGATTGCTTTTACCGATTATAAATACGAGCAGAAATATACAATTTTCTTCAAAATTCTAAGTACAGACCTAGAATTTAATTTGTCTTACCAAAGTTGATACTTCGGATCGTGGAAAACAAACTACAGTGATATTACTTTATTCCGAAAAGGCAAAACGCACACCTATAGGTATTCAAATCAAATTTCATAATTATATTCTGTCTGATATACACTACTTTAAAGCACAGTTTTCGTTTATAATTATACTTTGTTTTTATTCAAATATTTTTGTTTTCCTCATTAAAAATTTAAAATTAAAATAAATCAAATATTTCAAACATAATTTGCTCAAGATAACTAATAAAAACTTGAGACTCGCAGTATTATTAGAAATTAAATGTATGTTCCAAAAGTGACAGGAAGTATCGTTTTCTGCTGCTTATGGACTTTTGGATTAAAATTATTCCAATTATACTCCTCATTTTACCTACTAAATTCCTGAATATTAGTCACGGCTGGTGAGTTCGTTTAGGTGGGGCAATTACATAGATAAAACTGATTCGTTTATTATCGGTGATATGCTCGGCATCTGGGAGTATATCACCGATTATAAACGAATCAGTCTTCTCTATGTAATTACTATACACCGGATGTCGCAGGTTTAAATAACGACGGAGCAAAGAAATAATGTAAACAACACGCAGTTACTGAATAGCACTATTCATATGGTGAACTGCAACATCTGTTGTTGTCCTGAAAACAAAAGCAAAAAAAGCCGATCAAGAAAAAATGATACGAGTTAAATCCCTTCTTCATCGGCGTATCTAGAAGCGTGGGTTTTTTTTTAAAATGTGTTATATTTACCTTATATTTCGTAAGATAAATAAAGTTATATATGTAAAGTACACAAACCGAGTAATGAACGCTGAGCAGAGTCCGAGCTGCGCGACTTATAGGTCAGTGTGAGGCAGAGAAAGTATTCGGAAAAACGAAATGACAACATTTGTTCATCATCGCATACATTAGTCGGACGAAGGAGTAAATGCATATTGCACTTCGATGTGTAACGCTTGTCAATTTTTCCACACTGCTCGTGCTTATCCTAATATTAGGTTTGTTCGGGTTTAATATTACGAACGGTTCTAACACAGTTCTATTACTGCGCAGAACTGTATGCGTCATAGTACACCGTTCGGAACGGTCTGGGAACGGTTCCGAACGATTCGATGCCTTTATCCCGAATTAGTTCTACAGATCTAGAACGGTTCCAGAACTGACAATCAGAAACCAAAACACGAAATTTTTAGTTCCAGAACAGTTCCGGAAACCCGAACACTTAACATATTTCTGCGCATGACGTGAACTGTTCTGGAATCGTTCTTAGCGAAACAAAAACAAACCTATTATAAGAATTCACTGTGCATCTTGTGGGAGGGGCATCTCACCGGTCAGCTCTCAATCTGTGAGCTGTATATACCTATTCATACTTATGTTAGTTTCGTTTTTTCACTGTTTTGACTGTTAATTACATACTTCGTATTTTTTGTAATAGTTCCTGTTTAATACCGTTTCATTGAATCTACTTCTCTTAGTGTGCACTGGATTTCGTTAAGTTTCAATAAAATACGTATACATTTTTAGTTATCATTTATTTAGATCTAGAACATTGTTTATGTTACAGTGATATGGTGGAACGTCGAGAATGGCATTGTAAAACAATGGCGAGTTGAATTAAGGGTCATAGTGATTGTATGTCCTCCATTGTCAGTGATTCTGAAATTTATTGCAAAGTCTGTAAAATATCGTTGCAGAATGCCCAAAAAGCGCACGTACAACGTCAATTAGCATCGATAAAACATACACAGAAACTGGACCCGTTGGAAGCTGACAATTTTAACGAAGAACTCTGTAAAGCTTTAATGGCGGCTAGTATCCCATTAAATAAACTTGAGAATCCTACTTTCAAAACATTTCTCCAAAAATATACTGGACGAAATGTTCCTGATGAATCCATTTTACGCAAATATTATTTTTCTAAGTGCTTCACGAAAACAATAGAATGCATTAGAAGACATCTCTCAAATCAGTACCTATGGATAAGTGCCGACGAAACTGTCGATATATTAGGACGCTGTGTGGTTAATGTTGTAGCTGGTTTACTACATACAACTATTCCATATAACGCGTATGTAATAGCATCTAAAGTTATAAATACAGTTGATGTGGAAACAGTTGGTAAAACCATTGACGAGAATTTGCACAAAATACTTCATTCGGACGGCAGCTACAGGGAAAAAATACTTTTATTTGTTAGTGACAGTGCATATATGTTAAAAACAGGCAGACTATTAAAGGAAACATATTCTTATATGTTGCATATTACTTGTGTAGCACATGCTCTCCACAGAATCTGTGAATATATCAGAGACACCTATCAGGAAGTTGATAGACTTGTATCCGTTTTTAAAAAAGTTTTCAGAAAAGCACATCGAGAGTAGCTCTTTACAGGGAAAAACTTCAATCTTTGTCACTGCCTTTCTCGCCAGTAATAACTAGATGGGGACCATGGTTGGAAGCTACTAGTTTTTATGCAGAGAATTTCGATAGTTTACAAAATTTCGTTACATGTTGACGATGACGATGTTCGAAGTATTTCTGAATGCAAGGAACTAACACAAATCCCAAATTTAAAAAGTCAGTTGTTATTCCTTCAGGAATACTTTGAAAATTTGCCTAAACTAATCACATATTTTGAAAATCGAAATCTCAAATTAAGAGATGGATTAACCACATTAGATGTGGCTATTAATAATTTCAAAAGTATTCCAAGTGACTTCGGATGTGGCCTTCGGCAAAAGTTAGACGCAGTTTTTAATAGAAATCCAGATTTAATAAGATTGCGGCAATTGTGTATGGGGACAATGACACAAAATCTAACTGTTAAATACGCTGAAATAAAAGAATATTTCCAGCACGCAACTATAACCAGTTGCGATGTAGAAAGGACGTTTTCTAACTACAAGGATGTACTTCATTCAAAGAGAACAAATCTTACAGAAGAGAACCTTCAGAAAATATTGCTAGTAAATATTAATACTCCTTTACTCGACTTGAACTACAACATGAACAAATAATAAAGTACTTTGTATTTTATAGATCACCACCCACTTGTTATCCAATTATATGAATAAAATTAAAACCTATTTAAAAATACAGCACTTCAACAGTGCGCCCATGGGCGATGAGTCATCAACCTTTCGTGTCCGGTCTGTAGTAATTACCCCACCCCCTAAACGAACTCACCAGCCGCGACTACTGAATATAGAAAAAAATGTACAAACTCTGATAACGGTATATTTAACAGCTTAGTCATTTGAAAAGTTCCTTCCATGCAAATGATATTTCTGTATCACTCCGCAACATGACATGGCTTTATAGTTAGTAATTGTAGTTCCCTTTTATCAGCAAACTAATTGATTTTGACTATTAATAGTGTCAAGTGTTATGAACAGTTTATTTAATAATAATTTACTCGTTCATAAAAATAACTGTTTACCCAGAAATTTGGTATCCACAAGACCATTAAATGTATATAAAATTATAATGAGCTTACAACTTGATTTTTCATGAGTTTTAACGCAAATTTTTTCTAATCAAATCTATAGCAGAAAAAATAGTTAGGAATAGCCACTTAAATGTTGTTTATAGCGATTTTAATCGAGCCTTTGATATCATGAACTTTTGCTTTACAATCCCTTTTCTTGTTGACGTCAATTATCCTTTAGTGTACAGATAATGAATTTCTATTTTACTAATAAATGAAATTTGTTGGTAAAATAATCGAATTATACTAGTAAGTTTTTATAAAACAATATACATAGAATATATTCTTTTCTGAATATAGTCGAATGTAGTTTGAGATCAATTATAATATGACTAAAGTATTTGCATTTATTTTACTTTGCTGCAGTCTCTAAGCTTGATGTTTGTCAGGGGCTATTGGAGGTATCTAACGGCGATTGTTTGTATAAATAGCACTTAATAATATTTCATTATCAAAGTGTGTAACTTCATTTCTGTGTGTTTTACAAGTTACGCTTAAATACGATATTGAATAATCAGATCTAACAATTCTGAATTTGGGAAATGTGGTCCATAATCCACATTTCCATTTATTCCATTTCATACTCATATAATGAGACAAGCTTTGCCTTATTTACCACGTTTCTACCAGTGACTGACTGCCTTGCATTTTGTTTTGACTCAGTTGTAGTTGTGGATCTACATTTCGATTTTCACATGATATTTTTCATGCAGGATACAGTCACTCATACAATACAAAATGTCAACAGTCCAGTAGGATACTACGACCACTATCATCAATATCTACTGTGGTGATTTCAACTGGAGATTAAGAGAGTGCTTCATTTTTATTGTACGTTTGTCCACGTGTGTTCCAAACATAAACAGTATTTTCCCACTGTACAGACTACACCAGTAAACTTCATACAACCGTTCACTTCTATCCCTTCTTATAGCTAGTGCTTTTTATTTTTCTGGCAACTCCTGCAATACTCGTTTTAAAGGTCTGTAAACAGTAAATCACCCATCGCTTTTTTAAAAATATTGACTGAGTTAGTTTGAAGAATGACATTTGTTTGTAATTACATATTTATTAAATTTAAATTATAAGAATTATTCCAAAATAAATCTAAAGTAAGTAGGTACTACGCGCAACGCTATAGTAAAATAGCGTGTCTTTCCGTTAAGTCGTCCCGCAAACCCCTTGCCGAGAAACATCATCGCTGTCTCGGGCTGATTCGAATCTCGGATCCAAACGACTGATGCAATCGCTATAGATCTCGGATCCAGTTTGGGTACGCTCAGTGCTTTGTAGTGGCGCATCTTTATGTATTCCTTCAATCAAATGGTACTACACAGACATGTAATGTGCCTGTAATTGATCTACAACGCCGCCATTTATACTTCAGCGATTTTTACGTTTTACAATTTGCACCCCTGCGTAAATTCAAATTACTTGTCAAATTTTACATTAGAATTTCATAAGCGCAGTTTAAACGGGTTTTTAGCAATGATTTTTAGAATTATCGACATAAACTAATCAACTTTAACATAAATGAATTCAAAATTACGAATTATTAATGATATTTCATAAGATTGTCAATGTTATAGTTGCATATAAGCATGATCATATGATTATAAAGTGTTGTTTATTTTGTATATTAAAATAAAGGCATATGATCGACGAACAAATGAAGAAAGACGTTTGCAAGTTGCCGACTTAATAACATGAACATTTCTAAATTAGAAGGCGTAGATCAATTACAGATACCCATTACATTATTCTTTAATACAGTAGATAATATCATTTATTGAACTAAAATTTAAATCTGTAGATCTAAGTTGTGGGCTTCCCCGGATTTTGCTATGAATCACTGGGATGAAATACTATAACTATTTCATCCCAGACGTGAAGAAGTTGTCGACAGTGTTACCTGGAGCAGATGTGATGTCCCTTAGAACAATAGACAAAACTTTACGTTAGCAAAATAAGAATTTATTTCAGAAGCCAAGAAGATATTTTAAATCTATACCTAAATCTGGATACTATAATTTTTGAAAATAACAGATAGTTATAATGTCTGCTCAAAACTAGATTCCATTCCAGATATATAAACAGTATTTTATTCATAAGATATATTGTACAGCGCATTATACATGTTTGCAGAGAGAGTTAAAACGACTTAACAATACTGAGCAATCGTGTTGCCTGGCGACGTCTTTTTTTGGCACCAAACACGTACGAGAGCCAAATCATTTTGTAATGTAATAATACTAATAATACTTCATATCATACGCAAAGAAACGGATGTTCACAATGCAAATAGCTAAAGATGATAAAGATTGAGAAGACTGTGATCCAACTTTTACCATGTTGCTTCGCCAGATGTTGGAAGAGTGCAAGCTTTTGATTAATTGCCGACATATTCCAGGTATTGTTTTCTATAAAGGCGGTGAGACCATTAAAAAGTTGCACAGTGGTTTCGAGAAACCTATGTTGGCTAGTTTCATAAGAGCAATAATATCATGGGTATTAAACACTTTATGGAAAATCTGTGTAGATGATATACAGTTTTCTAAACATATCAAACCATCATTATTGTATCTATGGATTTTTTAGCCTTTTTAATATACCTAGTTAGTAATTAATTTCTACTGGAAAACTATTGTAAAACTCATAAATACCGCTCCAATGATAGAAAGGATAAGTCACCAGATTATAATTTAAACATTAATGTTGTTGTTTTTGACAGGTTTTCTCAGACAGTGTTGTAAATAAGTATCTAAAACAGACAATACAGTGAGCCAGTAAATGTTTGTACGTGAAAAAATTAAATGTCCATACATATTATAATAATAATAAAGAATAATATTATGTATTATTTTAAGCGTTAACAACCATTATTTATTATTACGCGTCTGACGTGCCACTTCAGTTTTGCCTCCTCGCATTTGTCACAGGATTGAGGGAAATCCCACCAAAACTCAGAGCCAAATGAAGTAAAACTTTACTGCAAGCAGTATATATATAGATTAAAGGCAAGTTTAATAGAGATTTGCTTCACTTAGGTGGTGTTATTAGTCAATGCAACATGGAGAGTGCCCATAGTATGTGAAAATTAAACTAATATTTATTTTTACCTTTGTTGCTGTAGAATATTGTTTTCTTCTGTTTCCTGTTGTAAATCTGATTTAAGCGTATCTTTTATATTACTTATTAAAAAACCTTTTCTTATTATTGTGTGTGGATTCTGCTCACTGTAATTATGGCCCGACTACAACTTAATCCTAGTACGGCACTGACTCTGACGAAACAACGAAGTTCTTTGAATACTTGTGGAAGAAAATAATTGCATAGGTACGCTGCTCATATAACACAAATAATCATTAACATATTATGCCTTTACATACAAATATATTGCCTGTATTGTTTAATCACAAATTTGTCAGAAATCGATAGGTGCACATATTATAATTATAAGAAAAGAGGAGAAAACCTGTCGTCTTCCATAGAAAACCGAATAATTGAAATATTTTACGTAAGGCGTCCTTCCAACGTGTTCAGAAATACTCTTTATTGTAATTTTATGCATATAAGTTAATCATTAGTAGTTACGCTAGATGTTTTTATGTTATTTTTATTGCTGTCTCTCTTATTGTTGTAGCGTACCGTTATATACAGAGCTCGCTAAACTTTAGAAACTTCTAGATATGAAGATGCATTACATATACTATTCTCAACGAATATATCATATGGAATTGGTTAAAAACCAGAAAATCATTTCTTTTGGTAGATATCCAGTACAAATGGTGCGATACTAAATTTCTTGCTTCATTCGTTTTTTTTTTAAAGTAATGGATATCCATTCATTGTTTTGATGGTGATCATCTAGTGTAACGAGTAACCACGATATTCATTGAACAAAATTTATAGTACAAGCTTAAAGAAAATCAGAATGCTATCTCGGAAATACAACAGTGACTACTTTATCTTTCCAATTTTGGTATATTCGTAGGTAAATATTAATTGTGAAAAGAACTATTTTTAATTTTTTCATAGGTACCTATACTACACACAATGAATTAAGAAGGACAGAGGGGAACTTGTAATACAAATCCCCATCAATTTATTTGATATATTCAATTTATCAAAATTATATGTTCGTATTAAGGTGGCTACACACATGCAACAAAACATCGTACCGAACTCCGTCGCGTCTCAAGTGTGGACGCAACCACGCAACATTGCAACAACGCAACATCGCAACATAACGGCGTCCCATCAGTTGTCGGTTTTCTGCCGTCGCATCAAAGAAACGTAGCGCGTTCACGTTGCGCCACATGTTCGCATGTCTGGACGGGCCTGGCTGATTATGAGAGGGTGGGGCGGCATTATGTTCGCGTTGATGTTGCGCGACAATGTTCTGTTGCATATCAAAACTTTATCACACCGCAACTTCGTCGCGCAACAAGGAATGTTGCGCGACGGAGTTCGGCACGATGTTTTGTTGCATGTGTGTAGCCACCTTTATGTTTCTCTCTCTTCAATTAATGAATGTAATGTAAATAACTTTTAGGTTAGCTGTACATATTTAAATTATTACAGGAATTTATTTCTGATTGAACTTGGTGTATGTAACATATGTACTTACATACATTTTAAAAGAGTAAACACGTGTTAGAATAACTATTATGCAGTAATTAATTAACAATTCGTTTATTACTTATCGGAAATGTGAATTCACCATTTACAAGGACCACTGCCAATCTGTCATTGCATGCACATTTTTATAACTTTCACATTTTCATTCAAAAGTTGCCAAATGTTGCCAAAATTATAAAACTATTTTTATATGTACATAATTTCAAAATTTTAACTATTTTGAAGTATTTTGTGTAGTAATATCGTTTAACGATAAATAATTAAAACGGTTAAACATTAATTTTTCCAATACCCATAGCAAAATAATTGCATTATTGGTTATATGAAATTCATTTTTAATTGTTCTAGAACCATTAGAAATAAAAAATAAGATAGTCCATAATAACGTACATATATTGGGTATATAGGTTACTAATTTATTAAGGAACAACTTACAGTACACAGACCGAGTCCTGACCGCTAGGCGGAGTCTTATAGGTCAGTGTGAGACAGAGAAAGTATTCGGAAAAAGGAAATGATAACATTTGTTGCTTATCCTAATATTATAAGAATTCACTGCGCATCTTGTGGAAAGGGCATCTCAACGGTCAGCTCTCAATCTGTGAGCTGTACAACATTTATTTTTCTTATATTAAAATGTATCACATGCGTTGATTGAAGGAATATATAAAGATGCGCAACGCTCCGCAACGGGCTGTTTCCAATCTCGGATCCAAACGACTGATGCAGTCGCTATAGATCTAGGATCCAGTTTTGGCTACGCTCAGTGCTATGTAGTGGCGCATCTTTATGTATTCCTTCAATCAACGTCACATGTAAGTATTTGTACACATTATTCTGTGTACAAATACTTAATATTATATTATACCATTATACCATTTACCATTGTATGTACATTAGATTCACTAGATCGGGAATTCCCCGTATTTGCATTTAGTGCTTGATATCATTGATACATATCAATATATGTAATACATACATATATACGAAGTACTAATAAGCACGAGAAATACCTTTTATATTAAGTCTTTCTATTATTATTTTTAATTATGATAAATTTCGTAGAAATACATATAAGGACTTAATTTTTATATATGTATAATGTTGCCATTTTTTGAATTTCATACATAGTTCTTGCCATGTTGCCAAAGTTAGTTGGAAGTTGCCAGCAACGGCAACCCTGCTGTCAGATAAGATGCAATATAGTATGACCACAGGTATGACCTTAGATATGACTCGCGTCTTGCTAGAGCCGTGGTCGTCAAACTGCGCCCACACAATTTTATTAGACAACCAACTACCAGCCTACCAAAATTTTGCATTCAAAGATAATCAAATAAATATGCGGGAGTAATAAGCAGAGGGGTATCGGGAGGGAAGTTATTAAAACGCGCGATGTATTCGTATTAAATTGTAATCTAATATATTAAATATCTTCTGTAGTGATGATCGATATCTTCTTTTATAATTTTTATATTGTTACAAGACTGCTAGCGCCATCTGTTGGAAATTAGCGGAACTACTAAGTAGTGAAGGGACGGGATGTTTGTAGAACATACACAAGAGTGCGCAAAGATATTCGAAAGTTCTAGACATCTGTTCGAAATTAGCGGAACTACTAAGTAGTGAAGAGACGGGATGTTTGTAGAACATATACAAGAGTGCGCAAAGATACTCGAAAGTTCTAGACATCATTCAGTGGGGTATATAAGAGGGGGCGTGGACGATTCGAAACGAAGTCGTCGTCGTCATTGTCAGTCATTAGTCGTTTGCATCTGTGCTTCGAACGGACCAGACGCGATGTTCTAGGGTTTTCTATTTTAGAAAGCTAGCATTCTCTACTTGTTTTCACAGCATTAACGCTATCATAGGTAGATACCAATTTATATAAAAAAGAGGGCAGATGGCGTATCCACCGGGCTCGGCCATGGCCGACGCCTTGGCGATCCTGGACGGCATCTACCCTATAATAGGATGAAGAGGCCCCTCTCCGACGGCGAGGAAGCTTCAGGAAGAATTGACGATGACTAGGATTCCATTGAAGAGGAAGAAGAAGACAGCTACACCACCATCATCTCCAGCAAGAGGTCGAAGAAACTCAAGAATAGGAACCCGCAGACCACGTCCACCCAGACCACGCCCACCGCCCCTAGGGCCAGCACCAGCGGCACACAAACCACGAGACCACCTGGGGGACCATCCCCTCCACAGGTTTACATTTACGAAACTGATTTTCTTCTAGCGGCCCAGGAACTAAAGAAAGAAAATATTAGTAAGCAGATCACCTTCAAGGTCGACCATCTCCGGGTCAAACCCGTGAATATAGACGCCTGGAGGAAGCTAACGACCCACCTCACAGAAAAAGGAATCCAGTTCTACACGTACCAGGTGGCAAGTGTCCGCTCGGCGAAAGTAGTCGTAAAGTACCTGCCACCGAACATGCCTGCCGAGACCATCTCCGAGGCGTTAAAGGTCAAAGGGATAAATACCGTAAAAGAAGTAAATCTGAGAGGTAGAGACAAGATAGACAAGATCCCTACCTGCCACACACCTGTGCTAATGTGCCTGCATAATATCCAAGTCATAAGTGTGCGGCCTGCAATATACTTTATATTACTCTATGTGGCCCTTGACCAGAAAAGTGTGACGACCGATACTCTAGAGTCTAGAGAGACACGCTTGATGTCTGGGGTCATGCTATATTGTACAGCCATCGCCTTCTAAAATGAATATATATTCTCATACACTAATTAATTCATATAGCTACTGCTTATAATATTTTTGAATAGTGGTCATTCATTGATATTCGTCTAGCGTTCATAGAATGGTGCCTGAAAATATACATCCCGTGACTTCGTTTTTAGAAAGTTAAAAATTATTCTTTCACTCAAGTATACATACATGAAAAACTTCGTTTACGAATAAATATATGAATGCACATCTACACCAAGGGCATTGCGAACAACAACGTACAGACTGTTTCTTTCTTATGAAGTAGTAATACTAATAATATTACAATAAAAAACTATTATTAATATGTTACACATTAATTTTTCTACGAAGTGGAGATGGATTTTGCCGACATTAGTCGCATTCAGCAGACGGATTGAGAACCGTTCCCGCTCCAACTGTTCACTTGACAACGGTTGAGTGTTCGCTAGACAGGACCGTTTAGCGTTATACAGATTAAATCCAATAAACAGTAATAATACATTGTTTTTCTGCATTAAGTTTCAGCGTAGTTTTTAGTGTAAGGGCCGGCTTTCCAACCCCGATTAAAATACTCGGTTAACTCCAATATTCTGCACACTACCTTTTATTTGCTTATCTTATTTTTCTAGTAACTTTCTTCAAAATTGTTTATTATACTGGTGTTGCAATGCGTTAATGGCGCATGCGGACAGAATACGCTCATTAAGCGAGCGAAGAATTTTTTCGCTCGCAAAAATGGCGACCGCTCCACATGATCAGGGTGAGCGTACATCATCTGAATCTGATCACTGAACAGTTGCGCAACTGTTGGGTCTGCTGAATGCGACCATTGCGTCACCTGCTATGAACTCACGAGCCGCCACTGGATTATTATAACAAAGTACATGGGCGAGATAGGGGAATACGGTTCAGTTCCACTCAGACTAGACCTACTCGTGTTTTGTCAACTCTCGGGGAAACCGATAGGTAATACGGTGCCGACAAAACACGAGTCGGTCTAGTCTGAGTGAAACAACCGTAATTCCTTATCTCGCCCATGTATAATTACATGCAACCAAACTGGTCTTTATAAATATTGTAATAATAGTTTGTTTTTAAAAAACAGTAATTCAAACACTCCAGTTGACCAATATTATATACACTCTAAGATTAATCAACCACAACACCATAGCTGTCATAATTTAAAAATGCACACATAAATGGCTTAAACACTTCAAATTATCTTATAGAACCAATAATATCTTATTTATACAATATTCAATATACTGATATTATGGATAAAAGACACTTATTTTTATATTTAGCTCAAGAACAGCAAACAGCACTTCAAAGCCACGGCCATACATAATTACTCACAGATAAACAGTAAGATCAAATAGTAGTTGAAGAATACATCAATATTGAGACTAAATTGAAAGCGAAAAGGATTATAATTATTTAAAAACCACAAATTGGTATTTTATTAAATTATTCGTATAAATTTAATTTTGATTTTTGAAATATGAAAGTCAATTATAGGCATCTGTTATATTCCGTACAAGTTTGCTAGATATTATATTTGCACAATAGATGACGCTGCGTGCAAATGTTAATAATAATTTGTAATATTGAGAAATAACATATATTTGTCGTTATTTTTAAAACTCTCTAATTTTAATTTTTAATATAAAATATCGAATTAAGCAAACACATATTGCTTTTAATATAATTACCTACGCTGCCCTCTATTATTTCATCTTTTTTCCATTTATCAAGGCCGTTTATTTATTGAATTACCATAACCAACATTTATTTATACAATTTAATTAAAATTCAAATAGGACACATACATACAATAATTCTAAATTTTTCTTGGCCTTAATTCACATATTCATGTGCATACATATATATATATATATATATATATATATATATATATATATATAATTAAATTTCTTGGACGATTTAGAGGTCATACTAATTTCAAATTAATTTAAAATTAGTTTAATTGTTAATTAGGTAATTTTTAATATCTTTAAAAATTACCCAGCGGTCCAGGAATCGAACCCGAAAATTATATATATATATGCATATAAATTTATATACCTATATATATTATAATGATGTTCACGTTTTATACATTTATAAATTATTGTATAATTAATCTATTTTAATTCAACACTTAACAAATTTTAAAGAGGCAGATGTTATGTAATTCCAATTTAAGAATCATTTACATTCAAATCTGTGCTTATTAAGTGATAAGTGATTATAATTCTAGTTAAATTATTGAATAATAAGTTCCGTAGGCCGCCTAGTTACTTTAAATTGTATAAGATTACATATGTTAGAATTGTTGCCTAGACTATAATAATATGTGTTGTTATAGCATGTGACAAAAGAACTTTCATATTGGAACATGTTTTATGTTTATCACACTGTGATTATAGCATATATCTATAATTAATCTAATAGAACTTTCTGTTCGGATTTAAACAACGTATTTTCAATAATGAGTTCTTTAACAATATTGTAATATCACTATTTATAGAAGGGGGAGAATTCTTTTATTTAAATTCCGGAGGAAGTTCAAGATGATTTTAATTTACCAATTGCAAATAGATAGCGCCACAAACAATCTACATTGTAGCATGAACAAAATGATAAGAATGATAAGCATCTCGTTTGGGAAATGATAGCTCCAGTGATTTTTGGTTTACGAACATTCCTTAGTGGCTGTCAAAGGAGTGGGCAATATACGTGTTCAAATTCTCTCTCTATTTTGGTACCATTTAGTATTAATTTACGTGCAATTGGGTGTGTTTCGTATGTTTTATTGGAGTCTATAAATTAAAATACATACAACATGTTTAGTTGGTTAAGTAAAGACAATAATAAACAAGAAGTTTACGGTACAGTGGTGCAGGGCTTGAAGGATATTTACAAAAATAAGTTATTGCCATTGGAAACACATTATCAGTTCCATGATTTTCACTCCCCTCAACTGGAAGATTCAGATTTTGATGCAAAACCGATGATATTATTGGTCGGCCAATATTCAACTGGTAAGACAACATTCATTAAATATTTATTGGAAAGGGATTTCCCTGGCATACGAATTGGACCAGAACCAACAACAGATAGGTTTATTGCTGTTATGTATGATGAGAAAGAAGGTATGATACCAGGTAATGCTTTAGTGGTTGATCCAAAACGCCAATTTAGGCCATTATCAAAATTTGGTAATGCTTTCCTAAACAGGTTTCAATGTTCCTTGGTAAATTCTCCTGTATTAAATAATATTTCCATTGTTGACACCCCAGGTATATTATCTGGTGAAAAACAGCGTGTTGACAGAGGATATGATTTCACTGGTGTCTTAGAATGGTTTGCAGAGAGAGTTGATCGTATAATTTTATTGTTCGATGCTCACAAACTAGATATATCTGATGAATTTCGAAGGTCAATAGAAGCATTAAGAGGCCACGATGATAAAATAAGAATAGTTCTGAATAAAGCAGATATGATCGATCATCAGCAATTGATGCGTGTCTACGGGGCACTTATGTGGTCTTTAGGTAAAGTGCTTCAAACACCAGAAGTTGCTAGAGTATATATTGGGTCTTTCTGGGATCAGCCACTCAGATTTGATGTGAATAGGCGACTCTTTGAAGACGAGGAACAAGATTTATTTAAAGATCTTCAATCGTTACCAAGAAATGCTGCCTTGAGGAAACTAAATGATTTAATAAAACGAGCTCGCCTAGCCAAAGTTCACGCATACATAATTGCCGAGTTAAGAAAAGATATGCCTTCAGTGTTTGGTAAAGATTCAAAGAAAAGAGATTTGATCAAAAACTTGGGGCAAATTTATGATAAACTGCAAAGGGAACATCAAATATCACCTGGGGATTTTCCAGACATCAAGAAGATGCAAGAGGTATTAGTAAATTTAGATTTCACAAAGTTCCATCCAATAAAACCCAAATTATTGGAAATCGTCGATAGAATGTTAGCGGATGACATTTCTAAATTAATGGCCATGATACCACAAGAAGACATAAAGAGCACAGAGACGGAAAGTTACGTTAAGGGAGGTGCTTTCGTGAATGTAGAAGATACCGTTTCGCCGTTTGGTTATAAGAGAGGTGAAGGAATTAATGCTGGATTTGGTGAACCAGAATGGATTGTTAGTAAATATAGACCACAATACGACAATATATTTGATGCATTGAAGCCTACTGATGGCAAAGTAACCGGCGCTGGTAAGGATCTTTTAAGTGTAATTTTTGTATACAAATAATCAATAATCCTTAATAATTGAAATTTAAACAAATTATTTACCTATTAAAATTATAATGAAGTCAAATAATTTATGAAAAACAAAAAATATTAGAAGAAATATATTGAACAGTATTATCCGTGTATTTTCTAATCATTAATTTAAGGGCGTGTTTTTAAAGATAAATATAAAAATAACTACTTAATTTTATAACAGTAAATTTATATGAAATCAATTTATCAAAAGGTACACTTTGATATAATTTTATAATCTATTTACAGACTCACTGAGTAAATAATAATTTACAAATATACACCATAAATAATATTTAGTTTATATATCAGCTATTTGTATATAATTAAAAAAAGCGAAATTAAGTAAATATTAGATTTATTTCGTAATATTTTTGCTTTGCCGTAACGACCAAAACTATCACTACAATCTTTATTTGTTAATAAACTGATTAAACAATTGTTTATTCCAGTAAAGTCATAATTACTTCATTAACACAATTGGTTTGCATCTAATAGAATTAGGAACGCAACGTAGAATTCAGTTTTATTGTTCTGCTGTATTAATTGACCATGTTTGTGTATTCTACATACCCGATATTCGACATACCTACCCGATATACCCGATTATATATATATATATAGATGCTTTAGATTGATTTTGTTAACAACCAGCCACTTTCACTGATGTGATCTATTATGAATATATAGATTTTTACTGTTTATAAAACAGAATTTGGGTTTTCAGAATTTATTTTGAAAATAAAACGCAATTTTTCCTTATGACGTTTCGGGCCTTTATTTGGTCCTTCATCAGACCTATTAACAACCAAATTAGTAATATTAATCACTGTAAAATATAGTGGTAACATTTAAAAAAGAGAAACATTCATTGTGTTTACATACAATTTAAAATAACACTGAACAGTTTATTCAAGTGAAGAAGAGAAAAAATTTTCATTTTAAAAACAAAACAAAAAAAAAAACTTACATTTAGAAACTTATTGTTGAAGACACCATTTGGTTAATACTATAAAAAACAACAATTTCATCTACGGAAAGTCAAAACGATTACATTTTAAAAATTTTTCATCAAATGAAACATTCAATTTCTGTCTGTGCCGTGCAAGATATAGGCACTCTTTAATATGTATTTAAATAATTCAGGAACATTATATTATTTTTGTGAATGAAAAAACTCGAGAGGCTAGATACAAGCAAATACGCTTTATACAAAAAGAAAACCTTACTTTGTGAGACAAACGATCACGACGGCCGATATACAGGTCTGTCCAAACGAATCTTAAGAATAAAAACATATTATTTTATAGTTGTATATTGTCAATTTAGTGTGGGGGATTAATTTTAATGTACCCAATTAACCCGCTGTACACGCTACTGCAAATGCGGGACTGCTCCTTGGTATTTAGGTTATTGGAAAATAGTTGGATGGCTACGGCTTCCAGGAAAGTTCGTTTGTTGTAATTATTTTCTTTAAATACTGCTGTTACCCCATTGAAGTTAACACTGTGTTTTGTTGAATTAATATGAGTAGCCAAAGAGCACTTTTTTGGATTGACTCTGGAGTCAGAGCGGTGTTGGGTGCTCCTTTCGCGCCATCTCTGGGTTGTTTGTCCCACATACACCTTAGAGCAATCCTCGCACCTCACCGCGTATACAACATTATTGATTTGTTCCAGAGGTAAAGGTGTCTTTAGTGCTGTATAGAATCTGCTGCATGGAACCGCGGACGTAAAAGCTATTTTAATGTTTGCACTATTGAACAATTTTTTGATATTTTCACTAAGATTAGGTATATACATTAATGACTTGTACACAGTTTTGTCGGGTTGGTCCGTTGGTTCCGAAGTGCCGGGGACTTGTTTGCTATTATTAGTTCGGTTCGCGGTGGAGAAGAGTAATCTGTTTGTGAGATATCGTGGGTAATCGTTATTTATTAGTAACCTCTGCAGGAATTTGAGATCTTGGTTTACGAAATCATCGTGACTTATTTTCCTGATTCTGTCCTTCAACGCTAGAATTAGGTTTATTTTATATTTCATTGGACATGTGGACTTATAGTTCAGGAGTCTGTTAGAATTTGAGGGCTTCCTACACCAACCCAGCCTAATGACGCCGCCCCGCCTCATTATATAAGTGTCTAAAAATGGTAAAGTTACCACTTTTCTCTATTTCGCACGTGAAAGTGGTATCTAAACTGTTTAGTAAGTCTAACGTGCTATCTATTTGATCTGCAGGTAAGGCGCAAGCAGCAGTTTAGATACCAGACTGACTTTCACGTGCGAAATAGAGAAAAGTGGTAACTTACCATTTTTAGACACTTATATAATGAGCCGGGGCGGCGTCATTAGGCTGGGTTGGTGTAGGAAGCCCTCAAATTCTAACAGACTCCTGAACTATAAGTCCACATGTCCAATGAAATATAAAATAAACCTAATTCTAGCGTTGAAGGACAGAATCAGGAAAATAAGTCACGATGATTTCGTAAACCAAGATCTCAAATTCCTGCAGAGGTTACTAATAAATAACGATTACCCACGATATCTCACAAACAGATTACTCTTCTCCACCGCGAACCGAACTAATAATAGCAAACAAGTCCCCGGCACTTCGGAACCAACGGACCAACCCGACAAAACTGTGTACAAGTCATTAATGTATATACCTAATCTTAGTGAAAATATCAAAAAATTGTTCCATAGTGCAAACATTAAAATAGCTTTTACGTCCGCGGTTCCATGCAGCAGATTCTATACAGCACTAAAGACACCTTTACCTCTGGAACAAATCAATAATGTTGTATACGCGGTGAGGTGCGAGGATTGCTCTAAGGTGTATGTGGGACAAACAACCCAGAGATGGCGCGAAAGGAGCACCCAACACCGCTCTGACTCCAGAGTCAATCCAAAAAAGTGCTCTTTGGCTACTCATATTAATTCAACAAAACACAGTGTTAACTTCAATGGGGTAACAGCAGTATTTAAAGAAAATAATTACAACAAACGAACTTTCCTGGAAGCCGTAGCCATCAAACTATTTTCCAATAACCTAAATACCAAGGAGCAGTCCCGCATTTGCAGTAGCGTGTACAGCGGGTTAATTGGGTACATTCAAATTAATCCCCCACACTAAATTGACAATATACAACTATAAAATAATATGTTTTTATTCTTAAGATTCGTTTGGACAGACCTGTATATCGGCCGTCGTGATCGTTTGTCTCACAAAGTAAGGTTTTCTTTTTGTATAAAGCGTATTTGCTTGTATCTAGCCTCTCGAGTTTTTTCATTCACAAAAATAATATAATGTTCCTGAATTATTTAAATACATATTAAAGAGTGCCTATATCTTGCACGGCACAGACAGAAATTGAATGTTTCATTTGATGAAAAATTTTTAAAATGTAATCGTTTTGACTTTCCGTAGATGAAATTGTTGTTTTTTATAGTATTAACCAAATGGTGTCTTCAACAATAAGTTTCTAAATGTAAGTTTTTTTTTTTGTTTTGTTTTTAAAATGAAAATTTTTTCTCTTCTTCACTTGAATAAACTGTTCAGTGTTATTTTAAATTGTATGTAAACACAATGAATGTTTCTCTTTTTTAAATGTTACCACTATATTTTACAGTGATTAATATTACTAATTTGGTTGTTAATAGGTCTGATGAAGGACCAAATAAAGGCCCGAAACGTCATAAGGAAAAATTGCGTTTTATTTTCAAAATAAATTCTGAAAACCCAAATTCTGTTTTATAAACAGTAAAATCTATATATTTATATATATATATATATATATATATATATATACAGGCTGTTTAAAAAAGATGCGGCAATATTAAAGGGGTTGATTGTCCAGGTCATTTTATACAAAAAAGTTTATAATAAACAAGGTCCGCAAACGCTTCGTTACCGATCTACAGCGTGTTGAAGTTTAATTAAAAGAAACAGTAAAAATTAGATTTCTCCAAGACGGCATTAAAGATCATAATGAAATTTTAGGCGTGTTATTTTTCAAGAAAAAAATAGGACGCCGCTGACTTCTCTAAAAATAAAAGTATGTTTCTATTCTTTGTTTAATTGTGAAGAAAAAAGCTCTCTTAACTTTCTATCATACGACGTACCGTTTTTTAGTTAAAAAAACACATTTTAGTGAATGTACATTTATTACAGAATTTTTTTTTTAAATAACAAGGGTTTTATTTAAGGGCAAAAACAAATATTTTACCATACCAACAATTTTAGCAAGCAAAAATTACAATAACTGTGCAAAGTGACCACCTCGAGCTCGGATGCAAGAATCCAATCTTCTCCTCATCGACTGGCGAACTCTCTCAAAAACAACAGCATGGGTTTCAATTGAGTTGCACCCAGCAATGATTCGATTTCTTAAGTCTTCTACGTTTTCCAATGGAGTAGCGTACACCAATGACTTCAAAGGGCCCCACAGGAAAAAATCCAGGGGATTTAAGTCCGGGGATCGTGCAGGCCATAAGTGTGGTCCACCTCGGCCAATCCAGCGATTTCCGTATGCTTGTGTTAAGAAATCACGAGTTACTTGACTAAAGTGGGCTGGTGCGCCATCGTGCATATACCACATTGCATCTCTAATTGCTAATGGTACGTCCTCCAGAAATCCAGGGAGCGTGTTTTCCAAATAGTTGCGATACACCTCTCCGGTAAAAATACCGGTCCAATTAGGCAGTCACCCACAATCCCAAGCCAAACGTTTAAAGAAAACTGATGTTGAAAACCATTTTCAACAATGTCATGTGGATTTTCGTCACACCATACATGGTTATTATGGAAATTGCGTATTGCATTTCTTGAAAAATTCGCTTCATCGGTGAACAGAATCAACATCAGGAATTGAGGAATTTGAACCATTTTCTGCAAAAGCCATTGACAGAATGCAATGCGAGGAGGAAAATCAGCAGGAAGTAATGCTTGAACGCGTTGTATATGGAATGGGTACAACAAATTTCAGAATGTGCCAAATAGTCCCATTACTTACATCCAAAGCGTCAGCATTTTTTCGAGTAGAAGTACCTCGATCTTCTTCAATCATGTCTAGCACATCCTCTTCCAGCTCTACCGTTCTTGCTGTCCTTGGCCTTCCTGCTCCTCCATTTCGTCTTAATGTGCCTGTTTCATAAAGACGCCGATGAATACTTTCGAAAGTTGTTCTATCAGGAGCAATATGGCCAGGAAATCTTTCAGTATACAACCGCCTAGCTTCTAATGCATTTCCATCAGCAAGTCCATAAATGTAGTGCATGTCGGTCATCTCTGCATTTGTATAGCGATTCATGATAAGGAAATTCAACAAATTCGACACATACAAAATTATTAATCATATGTCATTCAATATGTCAGTGAATAAAACAGGACTGTTTAAAAATATTTTTGTAAGCATGATAAATGTACATGCACTAAAATGTGTTTTTTTTTTTTACTAAAAAACGTTACGTCGTACGATAAAAAGTTAAGAGAGCTTTTTTCTTCACAATTGAACAAAGAATAGAAACATATTTTTATTTTTAGAGAAATCAGCGGCGTCCTATTTTTTTCTTGAAAAATAACACGCTTAAAATTTCATTATGATCTTTAATGCCGTCTTGGAGAAATCTAATTTTTACTGTTTCTTTTAATTAAACTTCAACACGCTGTAGATCGGTAACGAAGCGTTTGCGGACCTTGTTTATTATAAACTTTTTTGTATAAAATGACCTGGACAATCAACCCCTTTAATATTGCCGCATCTTTTTTAAACACCCTGTATAAAAACAATCTTCTCGAATCTCTGTACTTTATTAATTTAGATAATTATTTACGTTTTTTTTTCATTTAATAATTCTCATTTAGAAAATATCGCACATAAAATATTCCTACGTTTTTTTGTAATATTAAATGCACGGTATATTAGGTGAGCTTGTGCTATATACCTGTAACAGGAAAGAAATTAAATGCATTGATTGGATTGTAGTAAATAGAATGATTCAATACAATTGTTACATCACCATTCAATATCACTATGAATGTACCTGTTCAGCTATTCTGTTCATTTAATTCAGAAAAAACTATGACCAGGCATTGCCTATTATTGCAGCAGTATATGTATTTTGTATACATACAATGCATATGTACATAATGCACATAAAATAATGCATAAACTGCCTTTTATAAATTAGCACACTGCTAAAATTATGTATCACATATAAATAAATGTATAATACTCTAATATACTCGTCACCCAAGCAAATAGGAATTTTCTGCCGGATATTTTGTAATATGTACGTGTTTTTCTGTTTTTGTGACTCAGTAGGATAGCCTTTACAATATAATACGAAAACTGGGTATGAGTAACTTTAATGATAACTTAGTTTAAAGATACAGGGTTTATCGAAAATATAACACACACAAAATCAATAAATATACTATCCAAAAAGTAATAAAAGTTTTTTATGTTATTTCTAATATTTTTACTTATGACTATTTCTAATGATCATTTAGTTTATTGATACAGGGCTTGTCAGAAATATAGTACAAGGACGGAATATTAAAAAAATAGATTTTATTTGAAGCATGCATAATATCCTTCCCTTAGGTAATAATCTCCAAAAGTAAGCCAGTATTTCCATCATCAAATATCGGCTTTAATACTTTCCTGACGTGATTGAGTGATTTTAATTAATATGTGGTAATCTCGTATGAAATTAATTAAAAATATTTTTACGAAGTACATCTCAATTTGTATTTATTGGCATTATAATTACATTTCAAATTTCAATTTAACAATATGTCATAATTTATCTAAACATTTCATGAAAAATTATAAATCAACTTTATTTTTAAATTACACTTAAGTTATACTTGATTTGAATTATATTTGTATTCTCGCCTGTGTAGATATCATCGAAATAAACGTCTGTTTTTATCAGCTCCTAATATTATCTGGAATTTTAAATATGTACTTTTAGATACATATTTGCGAGTGTGTTTGTAATGTGGTTATGTCATACGGACTACTATCTACGTAATCTGGTTAAGTGTATCAAATGACATCGTAAAATTAAGTTTAGAGTTTTCTATTAAATTGCTTACGAAGTGTGATTGGAAAGTTTTAAGACTGGGTTTGTAATTTCAAAATGGTAGTACCTACAGGTTATTGCAATGAATCTCTTTCTGACTGCACACCCGACTCCAACGGTACTCCGACTTATGGAAGCATACCAGAATTTTTTTACCTTAACCCATTACTGGCCAAGACAAGAAAAAAACATTTTCAACATTTTTTTTTTATTAAAGTAAAATCAGAACACAGTAATTAAGATACATTTTTGGTACAAGAAAATTAGGTATTATTTTTAACAAAAAAATATATGGGTGCATGTACGCACCTTTGGCGAAAAGCTGGTTATTATAAAATAAAATACTAGTCTCTTGTATGAAAAATATCAAAGCAATCAGGATGCAAATGCACATTACATTTCTTACACAAGTAAATTGTATTACTTTTGCAAAGTCGACAGTTTTTTCTTGCACTCTTAGCATTTCGAATTATAATGTGCCCGATATTGTCAAATCTTATGTCACCTGGTAAAGCTGATTTAGAAGGTCTTCCACAGTCTTCCATAAGACGAGCTGGATTTTGCTGAAGTGGAAGCCTCATTGTAGGTGTCTTATTTTTGTTCTTCGTATTTCAGCAGAGACAGCGCTAAACTTCAACGAAATTCCAGTAGGGAAATTTTGGTTTCATTTGCGATATTGAATATTTTCCAACCGTTTACAACCATAGTATCAACAACATTGGTGAATAATGGCCACCACCACTTTTTACCTCTAATACCAATGCGATAACTGGCAATACCATTGTCGTGAAGGTCTACCCCACCCATGTGTTGGCGCGCGCTTTTACCTATGTATTAGCCAAAGGTGCGTATACGCATCCGTTACAAAATACCTGTCATTCTAGTTGTCGTTTTCAAACTATAGATATAAAGATGTGTATATATCAAAGAAGACATACCGTGCCTTCAAATACTTTCCGCATTAGAGTAGGCTGTTTTTGAAGTTTTTAAGTAATCAATGTTGGTGTACATGCTAATTTTTTGAAAACTTCAAATTCTGACAGTTGTCATAGTTAAATTCAAGTTATAGACGCCTATTATTATTTACATGACATAACCAAACTATTAAAATTATGCACTGTCACCAACCATTAAGAAAAAGCATGGCCGTCTCTAACGCGTAAAGTATTTGAAGGCACGGTATTTTAAATATACACTGCGAGAAGAAATATATAACAAAAAATAATTAGTACCCAAAAAAAATAATTATTTGAAGGTGTGCACAAAAACAAAAAATACAGATTTTTTTAATTAAAAAAAAAATTAAAAAAATTTAACTTTTTATTGGATCATAATTTAACATAAGATTTTAGCCTGTTAAAAAAGCAACCCTTGCGACATAATGTATAAAAAAATATTTTAAATGTCAAAAAAAATGTTTTTAAAAGGTTGCGTTTACGCACCTTTGGCAAGTAATGAGTTAAGGATATCTTCAGTGGAGTCAAATCGCTTCCCTTTCAGCGAAGTTTTCAATTTGGGAAACAGGAAGAACTCGGTTTGGGCTAGATCAGGAGAAAGCATTGATATGGAAGCTCAGAAATTTTGATTTTTTCCAACTAGTGCGGCATCGTGGCGGAGAATCCAATTCTTACCTCGTCAAAGTGCAAACTTTTCTTCAGCAAATTTTCGCGCAAATGCTTACAGAACCTTTTACAGTATACCTTGATTAACTAAATACTTCATAGAAACATATTTATGATGCAGAATAATAATGATATCTTTTATTGTAATAGATCTGATGTCTATAGTTATTTACATTGTCAAATAACACATGCGACACAAAAATGTAACAATTATATGAATAAGTGTAAAAAAATCTAAAAAAACATTAGTAAACAGGTTAAAATTATGAGAATACACAAAATTGAAAAAAGACTGTAATGTAATCAAAAACAATACAATGTCGTTAGAAGGTGAAAAGTTAATTTAGATTTAAAAAATAAAATGCAACAGAGTAATTGTGAGAGGTTATACTCCAAGAATTACTTTCTTGCATTTTATTATAATAGGTACGCCACCTTTAGGCGAGTTTATTGAATGCAAATATATTTACAGTTGCCCGATATAGTAGTTGTACTGCTGAGGGTTTATCATTACCTTGCGTTGTCGCGCTTGGGTTACAGATGCCTCTGGGAATCTTTCATAGGCATTTGGTACGTAAGTCGACTATATTTGCAGGTAGCCCAAGTTTGTACGGCATTGTGAACAGCACGCTCGTACACTGATGAGATCTATGTAAGATCGAAACAGCTGTCTGTATGTTGTTGTTTGCAATGTCAGCTTGGTGTAGATGTGCATTCATACATTTTCATATACGAATTAATTCGTATATGCATACTTTGAGTAAATTTCAAAAATCTTTTAACTGCATTGAACGTGTTGAATTTAAAATTCCTTCATCTTTCTTTTAATCGTTGCGATAGACTCGATGCTCCTGATCCCGTACGACAATTTATTAAAGAATATAGCACCGGAATAATACGGTGATTTTTCAAACAGTGCTGTTCTATCCTTTGGAAGGGCGATAAAATTTGTTTTGCGTGTACCAGCGTGTCCTGTCGAACAAATGAATTAAAGTTTTTTCTTACAAATACAATCACATAGTAAATAAAAATACACGGAAACGTGAGTATCCATTTCGCCCTAAAAACGTCCCATATACGTATTCCTCAGCCCTATGTCAAAAAGCAGACGAATAATGCGTTACTGTCCAACATATACACACTCCCAGTTGACTTCTCGCCTCCAGATTAACACGTTATAACTTAAGAGAGAATGTGTCAAGGCGTGGTTAACGTTAAGCAGATTTAAAATATATTAAACAAACTTAAGGAACCATATTAATAGAACAAACTAAAATATATTGATATAACAAAAGCAACTTAACAAAGAGTTTGATATTAAGAAGATTTAAATTAGCTTAAGCTCGCTCCTTTTGTATCTTTAGTATCTAATGTTTTATCACGTACACTTGTTCGAATCTTTGTACATAATGCGCCTGCAGAAGAAAACTCTTTCAGCTTCGACAGTCGTAGGCTTTACTGTCAGAAGCTGCTTGTAAGCAAAAGATAAATACTTTCCGCGGCTACCATTTAAATCTTCCAACAATAACAACTTTCCTATTTATTAGTTTTGTCAAATTTGATGCGTTGCTTACTTTTGGTGCGCTGGAAATATTAAGCTTGTCCTCATTTTCCTGTTTAATAGCCAAAAGTAATCTTTCTTTCATTGTCAAATGTGTCACATCATTAACTTTGACACTATCTTCGAGGGAGTCATTAGAGACATTTATTTCTTCAATTTCGGGCACATCTTGTCTCATATTTAATCCTTCCATAAGATACACAATAGTCTTAATAATGGCAGATTCATTTAATTGAAATATATTGTAATTATCCTTCAAAAACATCTTTATATATGCTGCCGATTATGCAAAAATTGAGAAAATTTGAATAATGACTGCGGCGCAAAACCAATTCTGATTTCAATTCAGAGCTGAGTATAGTGTTTTGTGTAAATTTAAGTATAACATCGGCATTAAAAAGTGTAAAACAGTCAGTTGCGCCTAACGCTCGGCACCCAATTTTATAGGCAGTAATGCAGATATGTTAGTAATATCAATTTCTTATTCTGAAAATGAAATTTCAATATTTAAATCAATAAGAGCTTTTCTAGCACATGATTGATAAAATTGATAAAACCGTTCAACCATATTTAATAGGCTATTCCATCTCGTTCTGTTGTCTAAAATAATATTGAAAGAACAGTAATAGCATCGTGCTACGGTTACTACTATTTACAAGTATTTACAATAACCGAAATTACCAGTTTATATTATTATTTTTGTTCTTATATTGGTCGGTAAAACCGGATTATCGATTAACCGTTTACCGGTAATGGAACCCCTCATTTTAATTATTAAAGTTGATGTCAAGACGATTTGTACTACACTATGCGGAGAAACGACGCACAATAATAGATGTAGAGTGTTGTAATAATTCTGGATTATTCGCACAAACGGCAGTAGTAAGTTCCGCCTCGTTGGAAAATCTTTGATAAACAGTAAGAATAGTAATGGGTCCGACACAGACTCTCGAGGCACCCCTGCTTGCACGTGATCCTCATCATATTTACAACCGGATAGAATCATAGACAACCGCCTATCCCTTAAAAAGGAAGACAACAGTGGAGTCCGTATACCGACTGCTCACAATTTGTCGACAATATAATCAATATGAAGGCTGTCAAATGCGCGTAACAAATGGAAAAGTAATTCGGTCGTATACTGGCTCACATCAGGGTTATCCCATATACATTGCAAAAAATGAACCGATGCGGATACAGTGGAGCCTTCCGATAACGGTGTTGTGAATCGGAAATAATATTAAATTTCTTTAAATAACTGAGTATTCTGCTGCAAACGACACTCTCATGCATGTTCGAAAATACACTTATTAATACAGATATATGCCTATAGTTAATATATGTACGACTCAACTTCTTATATATTGGTAACTTTCAGCAGACACAACAGTTGCACAACTGCTCAGTGATCGGATTTAGATAATGTACGCTCACTCTGAATATTTTGTGGAGCGGTCGCAATTTTTGTGAGCGGAAAGATTCTATCCTTACTAGTGAGCGTATTCTAAATCGCGCGCGCATTAACGCATTACAACACCGACGCAACACACAATTTTGATGAAAGTAACAAGCAAAGTAAGATAAACAAATTAAGCTATTGTGCAGAAATAAATGTATTATAATATTGGAGTTAATCAAGTATATTAATCGGAGTTAGAAAAACCGGCCCTTATACTAAAAACTACGCCGAAACACAATGCAGAAAAACAGTTTATTATTATTGTTTATTTGGGTTAATCTGTATAATTCGAACATATGGCAGCAGTGAAAAGTACCAAATGGAACGTCATCACATAAACGAGAACAATCCTGTCAGCTAACACTCAACTGTTGTCAAGTGAACAGTTGGAGCGGGAACGATTCCCGACCCGTGTCTGCTGAATGTGACCATTGGTACAACGTGAGGTATAGTAGAATTACCGAACAGATGCAATAGCAACATTGCATTTTTGTAATAGCTTAAACGGGCAAATGCGCTGTTGCTACTGCATCTGTTCGGTAATTCTACTATAGTTGAGATCTCGAGGGTACTCGCCCAGTAAAACCGACATATTGAGAACCTCAGCCAAAGGTCAACAACATTATTTTCATATCGAACTTAAACTCTTCCACTGAGATATTTGTGTCTGTGTTTCTGGGTCATACCCATAAATCCATGATTCGTCGCCTGTAATGACTCAATGTAACAAGTCTGGGTCATTTCGGCCCGGTTACCCATTTCTTGGGATACTTGACGTCTGTATTCTTTCGGTTCGCCTGAAAGCAAATTCGGAAAACATTTTGCCAATACTAGCCGGATGTTCAGACCTTTAGTTAAAATTGACTGAACCGCGTAAAACCCTTAAATTACGCGGTCATTTTTAAATCTGTAGAATCAGACTGTTGTTGTCCATAGGTTATAATTCTCCGAAGCTGATTTGCACTTTCTTTTCCGTTTTTTCAACCATTGATTTGCCAGACTGTCACTCTCTACTGAACAAACATCACACAGTAATATTTTTACAACATTTCAAGGACAAAACAAACTTTTTTTTGCAATACGCAGGAAGATCGATCTCCTATTATGCAGTGGCTAAATATTTCCAATCACACATCATATATGATATATATTTGTCCGAATGATAGGAGAAAATAGAAATTGGTAACTCTTTAATCTGATCTGCCCTTCTGTATATAAGGTTTGTTCCAACATAAAAATCACTGATCAATCTTGGATTGATCTATGACTGTTTCAAGTGCGCACGTTTTATCAGAAACCAATATCCAACCAAATTGTAATTAAAGTATGTTGGAACACTATTTTAGACTTTTAGTTATCATATTTGCGGGTAGATGGCACTTGTTCAGTGACTGACAAGATCTGATGCATCGTATGATTACATAAAAAAATTATTAGTATAATCCAAGTAAAGTGGCATTAAAATTAGTATTACATAGAGAAATTGAGGAAGTATATAGTAGCGGTAATCTTTATTCTTTGGTCATTCATACTTGTGTTCAACTAGTTCTCCTAGATCGTCTTCGCTTGACGAGAAATCCGAAGATTCATTTGTACCGAAACTAATGTCACCTTCACTTAAGTTTGTCGTTCATTCAAAACATTAAAGTAAGGCAGTAAATAGTTAAAGTAATAAATTATTTTACTAATACAATTACTTAGGTTAAAGGTATCGTAGTATAATTATCTTTGGAGCGCATGCGATAAGTATCCATAAATTTCAGTTTGTAAAAGATCAGCAAGTCGCTCTGACTATATTTTGACAGTCCTCAAAGTAGATCATGTTATCTTGGAAGAGATTGCAATTGATCCCAGATTTGTCAGTTGACGTTGTTGGAACAGCGTAATTTTTACTGCTCTTGCTATGTACAATCACGGATCCATCCGAACCTATGTAGGAACAAACCTATTATATACTTTTCTTAATGTCACTCTGACATCCTAAACAATTTAAATACACTGGGTGCAGACTTCAAATGATCCATTCCGCGACTACTTTGAAATCTGTCATAATAATAAAGCCCAATTCGTTTAATACTTTAAATTTAAATATTTTAAATTTTACCATTAGAACATTTTTAGAAAGTGAATAAATAATCTTTATAGAAAATTCAAGTTCGTATAATATTTATACAAACTATGTAGGGAATTTCCATAAAATTGCCATTACTCTTAACGGCAAATTTTGTAAATTTGTAAATTTTAATAGCAACTATATTTCCTAGTACATATAAACAAAATGCCGTTGTATATGCTGAGATGTTTTCTAGTAAATGTGTTAATGTTTTTAAAATCACTGTTTTACCCTTATAGTTAATATTAAGTTTGATGTACATTTTTCATATCTAATATGGTAACGTCTATTCTTGAACAAAAGATAAATACTAAGAAACCTCGAGAGCAATGAACCATATTTAACACCACTTTTATTGTTCGATTCAAGTACTTATTTCTACATCCTCTGCTTCTTTGACGTTAAAAGGGTTGAATACAAATTACATTACAATTCAAAACATACCATAATCATAATAAATAACCTTAATATTTTAAAACTAAAATAACATTAATTCTTTTTAATTCATAGTAGGAATCAAAATCTATACATGCACACCCTCGAAACAACAATAATAACAAAATTTATATTAAAAGGACAGCCGTAACTAGTCGATAACTATGAGTTACGTAAGAAATATCGATTTGATATTCTGAACATTAAGTGTGGATTATCTAAAGGGACCAATAGAAATGGTGCAATACATATTTAGAACCAAATAGATCACTTGTTATTTTTAAACTTGTATATGCGAATTAATCCACTGGTGTTGGTAGGTAGGTACATTGTTTGAAAATTACATAATTTTACTTAAGTTACTCGAGATTAAAATCAAAGTTTTTTTAGTTGGTGTAAATAAAAAGTATTTTTTGAAAGATTAACTTTATTAAAAGAAACAGAAAAGTACAATTATTTTTCTACCAGCATCTACATAAACATTCTCTCAAATAATGTTATATGTGGTGCATTAATAATACAATTGAACATCCTGCATTTGTATTATGTATTACAAAATTATAAAAAGATACCAAAAACAAAAATATAGCTTGATTATGAATATGTGTTGATTGAGTCATTGATTTATATACTACAGTTGCAAGTTGTGCCTATTAAGAAAAGTAGGTTAAATAAAGTTGTTTAAGGATTGGTTTGTTGTAAGAGTGAGGTTGAAGATGTTTTGATATTACTGGTTAACACGGATTTTTTTTTATATCTTAATACGTGTGTCATATGCGTTTTTACATCCTAATTCTAAAACTAGTTTGAGCATTTGGACGTCATATCGTATTGAAAACTATATTTAATTTTAGCAAATTAAATGCAAAATTTTGAATGTAATATAGTTCTGCTTAACATGTTCCGATACGTTAGAACATATTTCAGTATATTCGCCACGCCCGTTTCATCTGTCTTCTTTGCGAATAGAACAGTAGAGAAAAATGTTCGTGTTACATTGTTCAGCACTGGCCAGTTAGGGCACAGTACAGTTGTGAGCAATAAACCATTCAAATATTTCTAGCACAATTACGCATTCAATTAGTTTAATGAAGAATTTTGTAAAGGCAATCAAAAGGGAAGGAAATTCATTTCAGTATTCCCTCATTTGCGCTATGCGTAGCTTAAATAGGGAATTTCCATGTGACCCCAAATTAATCTGTTACAAGATATACCTAGCATTTGAAAAAATTTTAAAAGACGTCACGAAGAAATTGTAAAACAATTTCTATATATTGGGCTATAATATGAGAATTAAAATACATTTATTTACATTTCATCTCAATTTCTTCCCCTAAATCTACATGATGTTAGTGATGAGCATGATGAAAGATTTTGTTTGGAAATTTCCACCATCAAAAAATGTTGTCAGGGCAAGTGGAATAGCAAGATGGTTGCAGATTATTGTCGAACATTGCTGTCTGAAACTTATAATTCTCAGCATAGAACAAAAATAAATTACACATCAGAGTGCACATAGTAATGTCATTAATATTTTTATTATTTCGTTATTTTTTCTCAACTTGACATCGTAGAAGACCTTTTTAGTGTTATTGTAGATACTTAAAGTTGTGCATACAATATTAGCGATACATATGGGAAGTTTGACCACGATAGCGGTCAAACTGCTGTAGATATCAATTCCAAATTTCGTATTTACGTGTATAATCTCCCTCTTGAGATCTGATTAGTTTTTCAGTAAAATTGGTAGACCGGAAGTAGTAGTTTACTTCAGTGAAAAAATTGAATTTTGCCAATATTTCGTCAATTACTAAGTTTTAACAAATTTATAAAGAATTCAAATGTACTCAAAATTATATAGAATTGGATTTTGAATAATTTTTGTATAAAAAAAAATTAAAATTCTATAATTTGCAACGCTGATACGTATAAGAAAGTAGTGTGGTGGCCACACCTCATTTTTACGTAGGTGGGTGGTCCACATCTTCCTTGTTTTCTTATAATCGAAGGTGTGCTTTGCCAGGTTGGTTACTTTTCTCTATGCTTCCCCTTCTTGTATTAGTCTGCTCCAATTTACTTATCTTACCCTATCTACTGCAGCCATTTTGTCTTTGGTCTTCCTTCTATACCTTCTTTCTATTGAGTTCCACTTTGATATTTTTCTCACAAAACAGTCTTTTTCTCTTTTGCATATGCCCATACCATCTGATCTTTTGTAATTTAATTTAATTAATCGAAATATATTTTCTTGCCTTAGCATTGGATCAATTTGATGCTTCGTCCGGTGTCTGTATTAATTTTCACTTATTTTCTTGCATCCTATTATGGTGTGAATAATTCTTTCGAAGACTATTAGTTGTTCCTGCTTTTGAGTTGGTTTGCCATTTTTGATGCGTATGTTACTATTAGTCTAATTGTAGTTGTGTAGATTTTTCATTTTGTGATCTCACTAAGTGCTTTCTTTATCCGTTGCACCCTCTTATTAATGTGGAATGCTCTGTAGCCTTGCTGAATTATTTCCTTAGTATGTAATCTGTCGTTGTTTCTGTATATTAAAATTCACAAATATTTGATCTTTAAGGTGGCCATCTCGCCCATCTCAATTACATTGCAAACATGTTGCGAACATATCGCACCAGAAACCGTTAGTACGCAATAAATTAAAAATTAAAAAATACGAGCATAATCTACAAACTTATCTCCAGGGGACTGGGTAATTTTAATAACGGAAGTTTGTTCGATTAATGTGGAAAAAAATGTTAAAAAACAGGAAGTTTTTATACCAAAAATCTGCTAGTTTGTTTCGTATTTACTTGGAATATATAGATAATTGCCAGATATTAGGTAGCTTACCCCCTAGAGAAATAAATTCTCTTTCTTTTGATGCTTGATACAAAGCAATTAAGCGTATTTTATAGCTGTCTTGTGCTTTTAATTGTTTTTACACGGCATTCGGATTGATTCGGACATATCTGGACATTCTTTATTAAGAAAAGTAGATTCCATATATCATAATCAGAGTGATGGGTGCAGTAATTCTTAAACAGAGGGCGCTGTCGACAATAATATTAGTTTTTAAAATTATTCTGGAAATATAGTGTCCGCACGAAGAGCAGACAAACTTATTGTATATCTTACTCAGTCATACAATGACGTTATATATGTCTTTCTGTCAGACACCAAAAGAGTAACGTTTAAAGAAAGAAATCGCAATCGCATATATACAAATAACATTAAATTGAACTGATATAATACTATTCGTACAAAAAGCCGAAAATAGAACTGATGCATCTCGTATTCTTATTTAGTAATATATCTACCGAAAATATCTAGCCCACAGAGTATTTTACAAAAAGTATTTATGTTTTGGTGATCAAAGTGATCATACACAGAGTCTTACAAATTAAAGCGAATCTGAAAATACTTTTGGATTTAATTTCCATTTAATTTGTAACATATCTACACTATGTTGCAAATTATGTGTAAATTAAATAAAAATGAAATGAGAAAACATTTTCAGATTCGCATTTACTTTGAAACACAGCGTAACACTATGTTTCAAATTAAATGCAAATCTGAAAATATGTTCTCATTTAATTGGCAAATAATTTGGAACATAGTCTACATTAGGGTGGTCGTTATTTTTCAAATTTGAGATTTCTTTCGGGTACCTCCCTATTTTTTTTTTCGTTAAATGTAAAAATATACCACATAAAATGTCTACTTATTTGATTCACATTAAGGGGTACCGCAGAGGGGTTAATGTTCCCTCCCCCATTCTGGAAAAAATCAACTTTTTCGCTTTTTCTTCTGTTGAATTAAAGTGCAACTTATTATACATGAATAGATAGATTTGAAATTCAATGTAAAAAAGTACATACCTTGATTTTTTCTAGAATAGCAATAGCTAATGAGTAAAACGTTTGACAAATTCCCAGCCTTAGGTTTAGCTATGGCTCAGTAGTTGTCCTAACAACAGTCGATTTGTATGCGTCCGGAAATTCTTTACGGTATTGACTAACTACTTGTAGAATATATTGCTTTTGTCATTCGTCTTTCGACAAAACATTAGTAGCCAAAGAGAATGCTGAAAAAACAATTTTTCCTAACACATAATGGTCACCCTAATTACATATATTGCAACAGATTTTCGACTTATATTTCAAATTAAATGCAAATCTATGGAAACTAAATGAGAAAGTATTTCCAGATTCGCATACTGTACAAGTTCTACTTCTAAACAAGTGTTTTGGTCAAATATTTTCAAAAAAAATAAATAACTCAAAAACTATTGGCTCAATTTTGAAAAAGAAAAAACAGTTGAACAGATAATTTAAAGCAGTACTAGAAAATCCAAAAATATATAGGATCAGTTACTTAAAAAAATTAAGTTTCACGCATTTGCGGTGGAACTTTTTTAATAAAATTCTTTTCAAATTTTATTTTGAGTACATATGAATTCTTTTTAAAATTGTTTAAACTTAGTAGTTGACGAAATATTGCCTAAATTGCCTAAATCTTTTTACTGAAGTAAACTATTACTTTCGGTCTGCCGATTTTACTGAAAATCTAATCAGATCTCAAGAGGCAGATTATACACGTAAATACAAAATTTGGAATTGATCGTTGTAGCGGTTTGACCGCTATCGTGATCACACACAGCCAGACTCACACTGACACACACAGACATTTTTTAAAAACCACTTTTTCGGTATCAGGGGACTTCAAAACGTGGACATCTACAAAAATCTCGAGGACGAAAATTTTCATCATCACTATACTTCCTTATACTACGTATAAAGAGGTAAAAGGAATTTTATTATTTATCTCAGTCCGAATATTGGAAATTTTTTTATACAAAAATTATTCAAAATCGAGCTTTAAATATGTCCATACCCGTGATATATCTATCTAGAATGCATGACTTGCGATATATTCGCAAAAACCTGTTTTACGATAAGAGTATGTACCAGTAGGAATTTCAAATTTTTTTTTTTTTAAATTGTTTTCTAATTTAGTCTTGATCGCTTTGGTATACTTTACATTCTAAAATTAGTAGTTGACGAGATATTGCTATTATTTGATTTCTTCACTGAAATAAAGTACTACTCCCGATTTATCGATTTCACTGAAAATCTAATTAGATTTCCGAGAGAGATTATATTCCTAAATATACAGTTCGGTATTGATGGACTTTACCGGTTGGCCGCTATCGTGGTCACATAGAGAGGGAGAGAGAGAGAGAGAGAACGCGCGAGATACTTTTTGTAAAGGTGGAAATCTGCAAAATCTCGAGGTCAAGAATTTTTGTCATCAAAATACTTCCTTTTACTACGTAGGTATAAGAAAGTCAAAAAGGAATTTTATTTATGAAATAAAAATTACCTAAAATAAGTCTAGACAATTTTGGGTTAAATTTGCGAATACATGTTAAAGTGTATCTCATTTATAATTTTTTTTTAATATTTGTTGTGCATGTATATATGTATTTTGTAAATTTATGCCCTGATCTGTATATTGTTGTGGTTTACAGAATGTTCTGACAGAGGTGTAATGATAATTTTTCATTATTTTTTTCTTAGCGTTTCCTTAATAAAAATTCGAAAAATTTGGAAATTCTTTGATTACCTTTTCCTATAGAATTAAATTAGAGGAAATAGTGAGATCACAGGAGTTATTTTTTATATTATATCGTACACTAGCGGAATTATTCAGAATGTGAGGGGCAGAATCTAATTTTCTGCTAAAACCATTCCTTGTTAAATCAGAATGCTGGGTGGAGACACTTAGATGTAAAAGGCAGCTAAGGAATACCCTTAATTGCTTTGGATCAAGCATCAAAAGAAAGAGAATTTATTTTTCTATAGGCTAAGCTACTAATATCTTACAAGTATTTATATATTCGAAGTAAGCACATTTTTAGTACAAAAACTTCCTGTTTTTTAACAATTTTTCCCATATTATTCGGACAAACTTCAGTTGGAGATAAGTTTGCGGATTAAGCCGGATTGTGGTGCGATATGTTAGCAGAATGTTTGCAATGTAATTGAGATTGGTGAGGTAGCCATCTTAATATGACAAAATATATTCTTTAGTTTGTATATGAAAACTAGCATACTATTTCATTTTTGTGAAACCCTAATAAAATTGAAATGAATAAATAATACAACTGTCTAGGTATATATTAATACATGACGAAAAAGCTTTGTACTCTGGCATAGATAGTTAAAGTTCATATGAATAAGGAGTGCAGAAAGATAAAATTTATGTATAATATGTGTTACAAATAAATACATCAATTAATTAACTCGAAAATTAATGGATAACGACGTATTTCTACACGTTCGCAGCTAACGTAATAGAAAATTCAAAAAAATTATATGCAACGGTTATAGAAGTATACTTTTTGAGAAAAGAACCTGAATAACTCAAACTTAAAAATTTAATGAATTAAAGTCGAATTTCGGCCACTGGTATTAATTATTAGGCAAGTTATTTAGGTACTTATACAAAATTTTTAAACTATTTTCTTTAATTCTGTAATAAAAATTACTTACATAGGCATGTAAGAAATTTAATTTTTTTAATATTCTTCAGATCTTGTTTTTAATTATATTTAGTAATTTATTATTAACGTGCGAAATGCACACTGTCGGATAAATTTCATGGCGGTCTTTGAAATTTTTTTCCAATTGAATTGGTCATTCTAATAGTTGATACGGTATCAGAACTTAATAAAACACTTGATGACAAGGAAGGCATTTTATAATATCCAAGACAACTGTCTGAGCACACATGTATATTTAACTTATTTAATTAGACTGTTGTAGGTATGTGATATATATTGATTGTTTCTCTTACACACATTATAGGCCTTGTGTTTCTTACACTGACAGGTTCACTACTTACGGGTTTTCTTGAGCAAAGAGTTCTGTTCTTTTTATTATTAATGGTCAAAAACGAATTTGAATAAATACATGGTGACCGTCAAAATTGAATCAGCCTATATATTCCTGTTTCAGAAATGCAATAATCACTAAAAGTACCTGTTTATTATCTAAATCAAATAGGTAAAGGACATAGAACTACATAGGTATTTACAAAACAAACATTATATGTAACAGTATGTTCCTATTATTCTTGTAAGGACGTTATTTGCATTTTTACAATTTAGGGTAAATATCAAGGATTTCAAAATAGACACATATTCTATTAAATCGTGTATGTATGAGACAAAAACTCTCTTTTTTCTCTCATACAAAAAAAAACGGTCTGGTCTATCAGTCTCTATATAATTTGGTTCAATGTAAGACATACGTTGCGCGTTAGTAGCATCATCTTTTATCTAATAAATTTATTTTACAAATTATATCGCTGCTACTTTCAACTAATATAAATGCAGTCACGTATGCAACACATAATACACGCCTAATGGTTAGTAAAGGATAGAGCAATGTGACGATTCTCTTTCTATTAAACGGCCACCTTAAACTTCTTCGAATTTTCTATTGCCTACTGTCTTTTACTGCAATGCATATATTTCGTCTTTTTTAAATTTATCTTCCCTTTTTTTATGTGCGTTCTATATTGACTGTTTCCTATGATTCCATTTTGCTAGTTCAACGATAGTCTTATCATATAATAGAGGGTTGAAACGATTATTCTAGTAATAACGCGAGTTATGTCATTCATTTGTGAAACAAATAAAGTAGAAGAAAAGAGCACCAGAAAGTGAGGCTAAAATAATCATTACTCGTCGTAGTTGAATTAATATAAAAAGAGAAGAATTGCTGGTTTGATTGGAGGGATTGGCATGGGGAAAGTAATGAACACAAAATCAAACATTAACGCATGCGAATCGAAATTACATATTTTCCGTGCAATTGAAAAGCTTTGTGCTCTAAAAAGGCACATTTGCAGTTAAGTAACCAGGGGTATCAACCATATTGTTGTATCTGGGGCATGAATTATCAGGACCATTTCATTTTTCCTCAGAACAATGTTCCCAGACTGATGTATTTGGAATACATAACTGGTAGGCCAAGAAACAAAATGCACCAGGAAAAGTCCCTTACCCCAAAAATTAAAAAGATATAAAAAAGTCTATATACGTATTTCGGCAACTAAGTTGTCATCTTCAGTAGAATCCTGTAAAAAAACAGTGTTAAACGTGATGTTTTTGGCTAAGGTGTAGTAACCTTAGAAGATATGCCCTTCACCAAATCACCAGTGGGAGATATCACTTCAGATTGTTATTAATTATATAGATTTTTTATATCTTTTTAATTTTTGTGGTAAGAAACTTTTCCTTTTGCATTTTGTTTAAGATTTTGAGCCACAGTCTCCACCCATTATTGCGTAACCGAAGAGAAAATTGTAATTATGATGTGTTATCTGATACCCGATTCCAATAGTACTTTTGTGGGAAGACCTAGCTCAGTGAGTTTAATAATCTATTTTCATATACAGAGTTAGTTTTAAATAGCGTCATTAAAAAAAAAGGGGTGAAAAAAAATATGAATAACGCCCGTACAAAAAATCGCGGTCCAACGTGCACGCAATGACGAGAAATTGATTTTTCTTTCCTCGAGTCCGAGCCTGTCGCAGTTAATATACAAACATAATAATTTTCATACGGAGCAATTTAAGTTTCAAAATAATATACTTCTATTTAACGAAAAAAAACATGGTAATGCACTGATGTCGACCTTTTCAACATAAAGGCGTGCTATTCACAAAAAAACATATCGCCATAGAAAATTTTTTTAATTGCCATTTATTCTCTAACAAAGGTTGTAACTCTTTGCATTTTATCGTTTTTTTGGAAGAACCTTAAACGGGAATTACTAGTGGTATTTACGTAAATGCGCATAGGATAAACAAAGTTATGGACCGACTTTAACTACATTTTAGCCCTAAATTAAGAGTTACAGATAAATTTCTTTTTTGGTTTATTTAGCGGCAACCCTGTATAAGGAATCTGTCTGAGACGAAGTACAACTTTACTTTCCTATGCGAAATATAATAAAATTGCGATCATGAAGATGATTGATTTTTCTTTTCTTATCACTCGTATTTTAATTTTGAAAAATACTTCTATAATTTTCTTTTAAATTTTGGACATAAATACATCCTAAGAAGAAAGATTTTCACCTATTACCATCTGTAAAAATCGAAAATATAAAGAAAATAAAATTACAAAATTTAGTTACACCAGTGGAAAAGAGACATTGGATTAAAATGTAGTTTTGATTAACAGTGTTTTAAATAGGGAATTTGTATTTTTCAGATGTTACTAGCACTGTAAAAGTCAATTCTGCATTGTACGATAAGTCTTTGTTTCTGTGTTTTTTAGGACGAGCAAAATTAACTGCCGATAGTGTATATATAATCCCGTTTCAGTTTGTCCTTATATTTGATATGTTTAGAATGCTAATACAATATATTCTTCCGTTATGTTCATATATTGCAAATGTAGGCTATTAATATATTTTATTTATCCGGTGTGCTTTGAAATATATTAAAGCCTATATCCTTTTAATTTTTGTATTTCGTAAGTGAGAACTTTATTAATTTATTAAGTTTTATTATAGTTAAGGATTTGTTAATCAATAAATAGTGTATTAAAATAACAGAAGTCTTATTTTCTATGCACGTATATTGATATTGAATAAATAATATGACTAAGCCTAGTTTTATCTATTAAATCTACCTGTTACAATCTTGTTTACATAAAATATTAGGCAAGTCAGAGATAAAAACAACGTATAAGCATTTTGATGTAATATGTGTACAAACTATTAATTATAAGCGATCATATAAAATGTTGTCTTTATTTTTTTGTTTTTTTTCATTTTAGCTGCCAAATCGGAAATGGTAAAATCCAAACTACCAAATTCAGTATTAAGTAAGATATGGAAATTAGCGGATGTGGATAAGGATGGTATGCTGGACGCAGATGAGTTTGCATTGGCCATGCATTTAATAAATATTAAAATCGACGGTAACGATATACCATATACGTTACCAGAACATTTAGTTCCACCCTCTAAACGAGAAAGCTTCAATCATCAATGATCAGATTTTCACCTATCACCATTATATTCCTTACATTATCATTCTATACCAAATGAACGAAATAAAAATACATTGGAGAAGTTCTATTGTATTTTTATTATCATATATTTATAGCAAATGCATATAATTAATATTTGGCCTTGTAATTTTGTAAAAAAAAAAGTATAATATATAAATATACATATATATATAATAATAGACAATTTGAATTTAAATTAAAAAGAATTAATGAATACACTATCACCTGAAAGTTCATACGAGTCATCAATATTTAAAAATTGTTTAAACATCAATAACGGTATTTCTTATTTTTAGTAATATTTGGTGCCTAGAGCAACAGACATTTTGCTAAATATTTCACAATGAATGTAATTGAAGTTGTTATAATCGTAATTTCAGATTTCGTTTTGGATTATAAAAAAAGAAGTTGTATATAATTTGCTTTTCTTGTTACTTACATAGAAAAAGTATGATTGGTAGGTGCTCAGTATGCCAGTTACTTTTATGTATGCATTTATTTTTGATATACCTGTATATTGTTTGCATGGATATATGCAAATAATAATTAATGCATAATATTAATGAAACACTTTTTGTTTTTTCTAGTTTCAATATATATATAAACATTAAAGATTTAGGTGATAGTATATTCTTAGAAAATATAAAATTCAGAATATGTGATAGAATTTTTTAATGTAAATATGTAAATTTGTATTATTAAATTAATTAAAAATTAAAAAGAAACAGTTTTTATCATTAATTAACACTTTAAATGTATAAGTCACACCACACACATTCACTATTAATATATTTATGAGTTCGCATTTCCTGTAAAAAAAAAGAAAAGCTAGAAGAAAGAAAAATATATGCTATGTATACGTACTTTGCCTATGTCCCACCAGGAGTATTTCACATTAGTTAATGAAAAAATAATGATAAAGTACCAGCTATGTATGTATGTACATCAAAATATAGGATAATTTTGCAAAATTTATATGTAAAACAATGTTGCAATTAAATGTTTGTACTTTGATGTTGTGGTTTCATTTCTGTATTATTCATACTAACCAATTAGATTTCTGGTAATTGTTGCAGTGTGCCAGAATGTAGTAAATCACCTTTCACTGAGTAGACTATCTGAAACAGACTATATCAGGTAATCACGTTGACAGTCAACGATAACCGTGGAAGCCTGCGAAATAAATTTAAGTTGTAGTATTTTTCTCCTGTCGACCAAGAACTTTACGTGCCTTCCGGAGCAAGATAGCAGCTCGTAGAATTAAAATCCTAGAATATATGTGAACATTTAACGATGTTTCTGAATGAAAATGATACGTTAAACAATTGATACTAATATGTGATTTTATTTATATTACATAAATAATTTGAAATGTAGAAATATGGGAGGGAGTGAGGCGTGTTAAATCGCTTCAGATAAAGAATAGATGCCGACGTTCCGCCAACTGTTACAAGAGACATTTTTAGAACTGTTTTTCGTTAACGTCAGTTGTGTGATTCCATCTGCCCTTTAAAAATCAAAGAACTCTATCACTTCGTTTAAAACTGTTCAAGATTAATATGCGTATGTATGATTTTAAATAATTATCTACATAGATGTTCTGCTTTTTCACGAGGAAAAAAAAAACTCCACAAAAGTATTTTTTTAGAACTTTGTTGGATATAAATGTGTTGGTGTTCTTACGTTAACTATCATCAATAGCCTATATATATATATATATATATATATATATATATATACAAGAAAAGGAAAATTATCGGGTAAATTCCGCTGTAGAGCAACCGTAGACACGTGTTTCTGACTCATTGGTCGTCGTCAGTACGGTGTAGCCAAGGAATAAGGTGGGATAACCTTGGAGACAGGGCCGTAGCCAGACTGAAATTTTAGAGAGGGCGCAAATACTTTCAGGGGGGGCTGTACTATTTTTGAGAAAAATATGTTACATATTATAAGCACCCCTACCCTACCCTATGTATCTATTTATGTATCTAAATTGACATTTTTTTTTAATTAATATTTTTACACTGACAAAAATAGTGTTCATAAGAAAGTAAAGCTTTTATGAAACTTGTTATCAATGAAACAAATAATACATGTTAAACAAATAATATTACTTATACAATTTAATGTGAATACTTCATTTCATAATATAAATTATGTAGGTACTATATAAAACATTAAGACATAATTGTATCGTTTTAGAAAAGCTGTAGCTTTCTATGCTTTCTTTCATTCAATATTTTTAAAAAAATATCCATTTTAATTTTTGCAGTTCTTTCTTTTTCGAATGCCAGAAAAGTTAAACCCCCCAACCTACTTTGCGTCATAGACCGTCGCTGAGGGCAGTCTAGTCTAGTAAGCACTGAAAAAGTTGATTCACATACCGCTGTACTGCAACCGAATGTTCTGGCCGCAGCTAACATGTGATACGTGTCTGAAAATGCAACTCTTTGTTCATATAGCTCCCTGAATAAATCCGCATTTTCTTTTTTTTCTAAGTACTTTTTAACCACTTGCAATTCTTCTTTGCTAGGTACTGTTACTCCCAATTTTTGCAAGTACTGTACTCCTTCAAAATCCAGATTTTCTGCGGATTGTATCGCATTTATAAGTACAGTATTTTCATTAAATCTTCTTTCCATTTCCATCAAAATGATATCTATGATTTCAAAATACTGACTTTTTAATAATACAGCAGCATCGTGACTGTTCTCGTTACTTCTTGCACCCATAGTTTCCGTCACTAAAAAATTTTTTAGAGTGACATTTTCTCTTCTTCTACGTTTAGAATTTTGAACATCTGGTGTTTCAGAATCCTCACTGGTGCAATCGTGATACATCTTAAAGAATTGCTCGTCATTTCTAAGGTCTTTGATTGCTTCTATAACAGATTCAATAATTGATGCAGCTTGGCTTAAACTGGTTTCACGAGCCTGTAAAATATTATCTGCTGGTTCAATCGTTTGCAATATTTTTACCATTGAAATACAATAAAAACGAAACTGAATTTCTTTTAATATTTGAAGCAAGCCAATTGCCTCTGCTTTTTTATCGCCTTGCAAATGACTATCAACTGACAGAGTTTGTAACGTTGTAATAATTGTTTCATAATTTTTTTGTATTGTGTTCGTAACATGTAAATGACCCGACCAACGTTGTTCCAGGAGTCTGCATAATGCTTGTCCTTTGTAGGCATTTGCAACAGTATGTTGCCGAAAAAAATTATAGAGCATTTCACACTGCTCAAAAAATTGTCTGATATAATTCACTTCATTTATAGATTTTATTAGAACTAAATGCAATCTATGGTTGCAACAATGAACATATGGTATTGTTCTTTTCAGCTTGTTTTGAATAATTGCTTGAACTCCACCTTTCTTACCACTCATAACCGCTGCACCGTCGAAACATTGGCTGAGAATATTTTCATGCTTTAATCCATATTCATTAAATGTTCTCAATGTTAAATCAGCAAAAGACTGGGCGTCTAAATTTGTTACTGTTTTGACTGTTAGAAGAGATTCAAACACTTTGCCAGACTTAACATACCGAATAGCAATAGCAATATTTTCCCTTCCATTCTTGTCTTTGGTTCCGTCCTCCAGTAGAGTGAACCATGGCACGTCTGAAGAATTAACATCTGCAACAATCATGTCTCGAAGACATTCTTCAAGAATCTGTAGAACTTCATTTTGAATATCTGGAGACAAATAAGTAGCGTTTTTAGGAATGTGGTTAAAGCATTCAGCTAGTTTTTTGTCTTTTTGCAGCGTATATTTAAATAAATTCATAAATAAACTTTTTTCCTCATGTTCCTCTATACTGTAGGTTCCTCTCGCTGGAAGCTCATTTACTGCTAAAAATATCATTATTTCTGCTATTGACTGTATGTAGTATCTATTATGTTCTAATACATTTTCATTGACTAGAGTAGATACAGATAAATTATGTAATTCACGAGCGCGTTTTTCATTCCATACAGCCATAGCTGCTTTATGTGAAGAAGAATTTTCATGTTTAGGCAATCCTTTGTGCAGGTCTAAAGCATGTTTCCAATTACAAAAACCATTTTTAGTAAACGTATGGTCTTTAGAAGTGCTACTGCGAACGTGAAATTGTCTACATGGATAACAATAAACACTGTCTGTTATTTCTGAATATTCAATCCAATCAAATCTTTCAAACCAGCCTGTTTGAAAACTTCTATTTTCTTTACTTCTTGGGTACGTTTTTAATATTGTTCTCGTTATTTCTTCACCTTCACGAGCAATATCAGATGGAATTAATGTATCAGAATTTTTTGATGAACAAGCACTCGACGTCTCGCCAGATGGAGAATTTGACGTTATTTTTTCTTCTGTCATATGTTTTCCTTTGAAAATTAAATATCTATCCATTTTATTACCTAAAAAATTAGAAAAACATACCATAATTACCATATCACTGTATCTTGCATATCACATAAACGGTGAATTTACGTGTAATCGGTGTGAAAATACCTACCGTAAAATGGTCGAATTAATCTCAATATGCTTCCAAAACAGGACAAAACGTTGATTTCTCTTAACTCTTAAGGCCTTCCAAAATTTTATTCTAATAGCACAGCTAATAGAGATATTATAGCACTTAACCTCGACGCGACCGTAACCACGTGCGCACAAATCCACAAGAATCACCATGTGCCGCATGTGCGTCACTTACGTGAGTAACAATGAATATACCGGGAGCAGCGTTGCCAACTATCTATTTTTTTTGGAACCAAATTTTACATTAAAATATCTGGAGAATGCAACCAGCCTTACTCACAGGCATCCATAGTGATGTCTGATCATGAAATTGGAAATTAAAGGATAATAATTTATTATTTCAGTGAATTATTTTATTGCATATAATAGAAATGAAAAAACGTATTATAAAAAAGTGTAATCCATCCTCCATTTTGCTAGGGGGGGCGCAACCAGTTCTACGGGGGGGCTGAGCCCCCTGTAGCCCCCCCGTGGCTACGGCCCTGCTTGGAGATGTAAGCTACACGGAAGACCATCAGGTGACAGACCGCCATTTGTAGCTTTGGTTAGAAGAGCCTCGGTTTTGAGGATTCACATCCAACCTCGCCACGAGGAAGACAATGCCAACCTGCGTGCCATCCGAGACCCAGGAAAGAAAAATCACAAAAAAAGGAATTAATCGCGGATACATAAAATACAAGAAAAGGAACATTATCGGGTAAATTCCGCTGTAGAGCAACCGTAGACACGTTTCTGACTCATTGGTCGTCGTCAGTACGGTGTAGCCAAGGAATAAGGTGGGATAACCTTGGAGATGTAAGCTACACGGAAGACCATCAGGTGACAGACCGCCATTTGTAGCTTTGGTTAGAAGAGCCTCGGTTTTGAGGATTCACATCCAACCTCGCCACGAGGAAGACAATGCCAACCTGCGTGCCATCCGAGACCCAGGAAAGAAAAATCACAAAAAAAGGAATTAATCGCGGATACATAAAATACAAGAAAAGGAAAATTATCGGGTAAATTCCGCTGTAGAGCAACCGTAGACACGTGTTTCTGACTCATTGGTCGTCGTCAGTACGGTGTAGCCAAGGAATAAGGTGGGATAACCTTGGAGATGTAAGCTACACGGAAGACCATCAGGTGACAGACCGCCATTTGTAGCTTTGGTTAGAAGAGCCTCGGTTTTGAGGATTCACATCCAACCTCGCCACGAGGAAGACAATGCCAACCTGCGTGCCATCCGAGACCCAGGAAAGAAAAATCACAAAAAAAGGAATTAATCGCGGATACATAAAATACAAGAAAAGGAAAATTATCGGGTAAATTCCGTACTGACGACGACCAATGAGTCAGAAACACGTGTCTACGGTTGCTCTACAGCGGAATTTACCCGATAATTTTCCTTTTCTTGTATTTTATGTATCCGCGATTAATTCCTTTTTTTGTGATTTTTCTTTCCTGGGTCTCGGATGGCACGCAGGTTGGCATTGTCTTCCTCGTGGCGAGGTTGGATGTGAATCCTCAAAACCGAGGCTCTTCTAACCAAAGCTACAAATGGCGGTCTGTCACCTGATGGTCTTCCGTGTAGCTTACATCTCCAAGGTTATCCCACCTTATTCCTTGGCTACACCGTACTGACGACGACCAATGAGTCAGAAACACGTGTCTACGGTTGCTCTACAGCGGAATTTACCCGATAATTTTCCTTTTCTTGTATTTTATGTATCCGCGATTAATTCCTTTTTTTGTGATTTTTCTTTCCTGGGTCTCGGATGGCACGCAGGTTGGCATTGTCTTCCTCGTGGCGAGGTTGGATGTGAATCCTCAAAACCGAGGCTCTTCTAACCAAAGCTACAAATGGCGGTCTGTCACCTGATGGTCTTCCGTGTAGCTTACATCTCCAAGGTTATCCCACCTTATTCCTTGGCTACACCGTACCTGACACGACCAATGAGTCAGAAACACGTGTCTACGGTTGCTCTACAGCGGAATTTACCCGATAATTTTCCTTTTCTTGTATTTTATGTATCCGCGATTAATTCCTTTTTTTGTGATTTTTCTTTCCTGGGTCTCGGATGGCACGCAGGTTGGCATTGTCTTCCTCGTGGCGAGGTTGGATGTGAATCCTCAAAACCGAGGCTCTTCTAACCAAAGCTACAAATGGCGGTCTGTCACCTGATGGTCTTCCGTGTAGCTTACATCTCCAAGGTTATCCCACCTTATTCCTTGGCTACACCGTACTGACGACGACCAATGAGTCAGAAACACGTGTCTACGGTTGCTCTACAGCGGAATTTACCCGATAATTTTCCTATTCTTGTATTTTATGTATCCGCGATTAATTCCTTTTTTTGTGATATATATATATATATATATATATATAAATTAAAATAATATTTCTTGGGTTTGTGGTACTTACTGATTAAATAAATAAAACTAAATTTGACGTTTCGACATATTAATTTCGAAATTTTACTGGCATGGTTGTTTTATATTTCTACATTTTTGAGAAAGACATTAAATATGTCGAAACGTCAAATTTAGTTTTATTTATTTAATCAGTAAGTACCACAAACCCAAGAAATATTATTTTAATTCATGTACTTGTGGTAAAGACATCTAAGTTTATATATATATATATATATATATATATATATACATATATATATATATATATATATATATAAATATAAATAGCCAACTTTATGACATCAAGACGCAAAATTGTTCGTATCTCTTTGACATCCGTTAACGTTGTGACATCAAAAATCGGATGTCACAGAGAATTCTATGCTCAATCGTCGTGTAATATCTGTGAGACAGTGAGGACAAAGTTTCAGATGGACGTTAAAATACACGGATTTAAGAGCGATTATGTATATTTTGTTGTGGTGTGTATTTTATATATATATATATATATATATATATATATATAATTTACTATGATCATCATGGGTGTAGCGGCCTCTTATTTAATTAAGGTTTGTTTATGTTAGAGAAACGATGGTTTTTACGTTTCGATATTATCTATAATATCTTTTTCAAAAAATTGTATATAACTGTAATATAATCAAGTACAACAGATTAAAAAGTAAAGTACCATATCCAGTGACAACATATATATATATATATATTGGGCGGGGGCGTTTTTCACTGTTAGGAAAATGTGTGGCGCACAGTAGTGAAATATTCCGCTACAGAATGTTATTTATTTATGACTTTGTTAGAAATAAATACGCAGCTTTTGCGCCACACTTTGTGGTGCCAACTTCACGCACTTCGGAAATCTATTTCTTTATAATTTTGTTAAAGATATATGTGCCGACATTATTCCTGTAGATACAGATGGCGCAAATGTTTTACAGTAAAAACAACATTTGCGCCGCGAGTTGTGGTGTTGGTGGGAAATGGACACGTCGCAAGTTATAGTGTTACTGAGATGTTCGCACCACTGAAATGTTATTATTTATAACTTCCTTAGAAATAAATGCGACGTTTTCTCTTCTGATATGAACATGAATGAATTGAAAAGATTATTTACGTCGCTAGTTGTGTTCCAACTTCAATACACCTTACCGGGACGTTATTTCAGTCTCGTTGGTGTTGATGTTCATCGTTATTAATTGCTGTAAAATATATGAATTTCTGTTTATTGATACTTAGTTTCATGTTCATAGATCATCTCTAGCTTGTGGTAGTTTGGTACTCCATCACGAACTATCACGAAATATTATTTTCGAAAAACGCGTGCACGCAAAACGAGCGTTACTGGAGAGTAACGCTCTTACACAGGAGTGTGTAAGAAGCATGGTGACAACTAAAAATATCAGGACAGATCTTGACTACCGTCTAGCGGGTCACCACTGCATCGAACCCGAACTTTCAACTTTAGGTTTCGACGTACGCTTGCGGAATTAGTATAATCATTACAATAACATGAAATATGCAACGAATGTGAAAGTAGTTTCAGCACATTCTTCAGTTTAAGACGGCATGTGAATAAATTTCACGCCAACAATTTGATAAATTTAGCGCCTTTTCGCTATAAAAAGAACATCTTCCACTTAATGTTGTGATATTTGCAAAAATTTTAACCACAGACAAATTTTGCGCCGACATTTTAAAAAACGCATAATATTCAAAATGCAACTCAAACAAAAATGCAAATACTGAGGATACAAGCTCAAAACCGGAAGAAAAAATATTCGAGCAAAAAACCTATAATGGAAACTGAAAAAATTTCTATAAATATTTTGTTATCCAATAATAATAATAAATTAATAAAAAGTATATAAAGCTTTTTTCAACTCTGCAACAAACAACTTTGAAACTTCTGTTTTAAATGATGAGGACGACATACTTAACATTTATTAACCTTTGAAAACTATAATCGCTGTTAATTTATCGCAGGGGCCATAGCTTTTAAAGGTTATTAAATGTTTTGCCATCATTTGAAACAGAAATTGGAAAGTTATTTTTTGTAGGGTTGAAATAAGCATATTGCATTGAATTTCATATTGTAATTTAGACGCCAAAGACGACCGGCTGTCGTTTGTGTATGAGTTCGATGCTGCGGCGACCCGCTAGGCGCATTCTCACCCCTCCTCTCTTTGTTTGCTTCTCGCTCGCTTTCGAAATTGTCGGATCATTTTGAGACACTCTGTAGTATATGCCGCATATGTCTTTAGACACGTCTAGATAAAGTATTCAGTAAGTTATATCTACTTTTAAAAAATCATATGAATAATACTTTCTACGTATTTATTGCGGATTTTATTATTTAATTTATACTGAAATAATTATAATTTAACGTTTATTAATGTAAATTCTTACCGAATATAAAATGATTTTTCCTTTTTTTATTTACTGTGTTAGAAAAAATTAGGTTATATTTATTCACGTAAGAATTAAAAAAAGGCCAATATACATATCCTACGTAACACTGGATCTATTAATCGAAATTAAACTTCTAAAGTTCTTCCTCAATATTTCCATAAAAAAATACATAAAATTATTTACGTATTTTCTGAAGATCCTGCTCATACTGGAACGTTGCCGTTATGTATATAATATGGGATGTGGGCTTATTTGAGTAATCGTGAAATATTACAGAGCAGACAGTTTCCTGTTAGGCACGTGTTTTAGATATGCAAAAACATAGTTACAATTTTCGAATTTTGATCTTATCTTGAAACTTTCAATTTTTATTCGATATTTTTCACGAACTTATGACATCGATATATTTTTTAAAATAAAATATTCTATATTTTATTCTAGCAATTAATAGTTCTTTTATAAACAAATTTGAAGGAAACAAATAATCCTATCTATTGGATAAGTCCATTTCGTGAAAGATGTGGGTTCACCGCTCAAACACCCAGTCAGCTATTGGGGAAAATCGATCATAGGTGAAATACAAAACAAATATACATAGTATATATGTGTACCTATTTTTATTAATTATCTTGTGTCAGATATCCCCATTATTTACGTTTCAAGATCATATCTTTTAACATAGTTTATTAAATATTTCACCCGTCCTTTCTTATTATTATGGATTTATTTGTCAGGCGGCATTCATTGGTTAAAATTTAAATAAAAAATAAAATATAGTTTGATCATGTTTAATTCAAGCGACATATGCGCTAATGTAAATTCTGGACTTGCGAAAGTTTCGTTCTGGCAATAGTGCCGCTTTCATTTACGAAATATTAAAACGACATTTAAAACACAAATAAATAAAGGCTCAATGCATGTTCGACTGGAATTAGTTTTTTAGTTTTTAAAATAAATTTTCTGAAACTGTGTTATGATGTTGTAAATTTTGCCAACTTCGAGGGTGAAATATAGGAGTAAATAATTTTAATTATCAGAAAGTACTCCCAACAAAACCTTAATTAATCCTTTGTATTTAATTTAATACCAAAACATAATAAGAAAAACAACAATTTCTGCTGTTTGTTTCCCCAAAACGAATACTTTACAACGGCTGAATTTGCATTAGCGCATATGGCCCACCCCCTTACGTCCTACCTCACGTCAGTTAGTCGGCACCTCTATAACATAGCCCCCTTAATACATATTTTGTTTGTAGATCTTATGTAACGTTAATAGTGATTTGAATGTCTGATATAGTAGCAAAAAATTAATCAGAGTTGGTAGAAAAATAGGATCCACCCACAACTAAAAAGCTAACGTTTTGAACAAAGTGTTTACTGTTTAAGTGGTTTCTTTACTTATCAGGGGGCTGCCATCCTGACTAGTTAATCAGTTATCCAAATAATCCAATTTTAAGAACAAATACTTCCGCAGTATTTAGAGGATAACTTTTGTATACTAATAACGAGAAATAATATCCAAGTCTTGATGCTGATTAAAGGTCTATTCAGACATAGCGAAATTCCGGTGAAAAGTAAATATATCCTCGAATGTGTGCCATTTACTTTTATCAGGTTGTCTGATATCGTCGACGATATTTTGCCGTATTTCCTATCCTATAAGATCCAATTGATTTACGTCGGACAGCTGCGAATGCTATGCACTGTCAATGAACGGACGGCACTGATATGTCTGAATATACCTTAAATACAAATTAGGATGAGATGGCGCAGTCAAGCCAAAATTTTTATCCGCGGTTTGTATTGCGTGAAGGCCGATATAGATAGCGCTGACGTCAAAAATTACAGTTTTCAATAACACTAAGCAAATAGCGGGCGATTCAAAATGTATTTGGTAGCGGGAAATTTAAATTAAGTTTATTACAAATTAGGGTTTAATACCGAGAGATCAAAAATATATTGATAAAGGTTTGCCATGGAATGTAAAAATCTGTCTTAAGTTATATCATTAAGTGTCATACTGTTATTAATATTTGTCATTTTAAGAGAAAATATAATGACAGTGTGACACTTAATGATATAACTTAAGACAGACTTGTACATTCCATAGCAAACCTTTTTCAATATAATTTTTGATCTCGCGGTACATGATCACAACACTGTCATCAAATTGCATACTATTTCCTAGTTCCCGTAGTAATGAGGAATCATTGCTAAGGAAAACAGTATGCAGTACGATATTCAATTACAATGCTGTAACCACACAATAACGTTTTAAAGAAAAGAATTACTTAAATAATTACACTTTAATATTGCTACGTAGAAAAGGTACAAAGTACATTTATGAATATTAATAACTAACATATAACACGTATGTTTTAGTTAAATTACCAGTACAAAAATAAAGTAACGAAGAATAGCATAATCTACCAAAAGTAGAATATTCGACTAACAAACATATTTTTAACATTAAGATAGAATTTCTGTTGAAAAAGCACAAGTACCTACTCAAAATACTACAAAGTAGAAAAGGTATACATTTATGATTACTATTGAAAAATTATAACGAACATCCAACATGTGTTTTAGTTAAATTACCAGTACAAAAATAAACTAACTAACAATCTACCAAAAGTAGAATATTCGACTAACAAATATATTTTTATTAATAGAATAAAACACCTTTTTCACAAAAAATAGTTTAATAACTAGATGTCACATTTTGTGTGCACTGCACACATCGTCAGTAATAACAGTTACTACTGACGATGTGTGCAGTGCACACGAAATGTGACATCTAGTTATTAAACTATATTTTGTGAAAAAGGGTGTTTTATTGTATTACTATTTCTATATTTCACAAGTGTTCAACATATATTACTACAAAGATAGTTTTAACAATAAGATAGAATTGCTGTTGAAAAGTACAAGTACCTACTCAAAATACTACAAAGTAGGTAATTAAACCCGATAGATACACAATGACTTAAGCCCATGTTTACTACCACCATTTACAAAATCTTGTATTACATAAATGATGAACATAAAATAAGGTGACATAAATAAAAATATGGATACATAAGATACCTAACAAATTTAGTAGACGTCTTTTCATCAATATATAATTAAAAGAGTGACAATTAGGGCTTAAAAACTAAATAATGTTAATTACATGGCTATAGAAGAAAACAAAAAAATTAAACCTGCAATAACTAACACCAAATTGGTTAATTTATTGTTGTCGTAAAACAAATGAGACTTCCAATGAAATGGCTGCCTTAAGCTCCGTGGGTGGCCTCATGGGATGGAGTGTCGGCACTGCATTTCTGTTGAGTCATACTGAATGAGGGTGTGCATAGCATGTTGTGTCAAAATGTAGGCTGCAAAGTTTCTTATTACATGTTGTACTGGCATCTAGCACAGGTTTCATGCCCTTTTGCTGTTGCCAAGTTTCGCTCCTGAATAATAAAATATAATAATTACAACTGTATACTAACAAATATCAACGATAGTATAAAGGCACATTTTCATTATAGGAAACTGCACAGGAAAATCATTAGGAAAAACCATAAATGCTTCTGTACCAAGAAATCTGAAGTTTCTATTAACACTGCTAAACATGGATTGATTGCTTGTGAAAAAACATAATGTAGAAACTTAGTTATTATTAGTGCCATTAGTTACTTGTTCGCATTCTCGGAAAATATGCATCGCTCTTGCTTCTTGCTTGTACGCCGCACATACAATGCACCAGCTTCTATCCATATTTTAAGTCTAAAAATGCATTATGTCAACTTAATAAAATTATCATATTACTCTTTACAGAACTTACGGTACGATTATAACACCACTAACTAAGTAGTAATAAGAAAAATAATGTTTAGCAACACACAAAATTTGTTGGTTAACGGCCTGTACGCGCTTGCATAAAGTGACAGCGCAGTAGTAGCGACATCTCAATTATTCGGTTAAAGTCATGATTCAAATTTACTTCTAGGTCTCTTGTTTCTAACACCGTGGCGCCGTCTAGGTGCGCCCGCATTAGGTAGATTAAGCGACAAAACCCCTCATTTAAGTGAACCACCGATAATCCGTGCTAAGTAGTAACAGTAGTTTCTCTCGCCGTCGGCACCTTTGATGTTTGTGTCCCAAAATAGTACTGCCACAGCCTCCTATACTTACAAGCCGTGAAGCTGGAAATCTGGCAACATCGCAGGCACAGTATAAACCTTCCCAGTAGTTGCACTCCCAAAATTTATTGAGACCAAGTTGTTTCTTGCGCATTGTAATGCGCAGTGTCGCAGTGACGGTAAGAAACAGAATTAGACTTGTTTATAGTTTGTTTGTCAACAGATCTTAGTACGTGCTTTTGAAAATAACCAACCGTTTTGAAAGTGAATTAGGTTTTTGTGGATAATTGCGAAAGATTTATTTGATTTAGTGTGTTAAATTAATCGAGTACAATGAGTATAAAGTGTTGTGTACCGCAGTGTAAAAGTGTGTATTCAAAGGACATAAAAGACATTAGTTTTTTTAATATTCCATCTGAGGAAATAAGGTAAGCGTAAAATTCAAATAAATATTCAGATATACATGCACATAAGTACGACATAAAGGATTATAGAATTTATAAAAAGTTATTGTAAAATATAAAAAAATATTGACATAAATTATTAATGGTTAAAATTGCTACATCATTCAAGCATACTTGTACATAATAATAGTTGCATATGATTAATAATTTTTTCTGCACTAGGCGTAAGGAGTGGATTGCTAGAATTGGAGAAACAAGTTCTGTAAAGAAAAATGCCAAAGTCTGTAGCATTCATTTTGAAAACTCTTACTTCAAAAATGTAATGAAAAACAGGCTAGAAATTACTGCAGTGCCCACTTTATTTCTTACAGGTAAGCCCTAGGATAGATAAACTTATAAAATCAACTGTTTATTTTTTGAAATTAATCTTTTCTTAATAAAAAATTCTTTTAAATGATGATTATATCAAATTAATCATAAATATATTGATTGCAACTAGCTTTGCTATATTTATTTGATTTTGATGCCTCTGTGATTTTTCTAACAACCAAGATTACATACACCTTTTTTTATATATGATAATTCTATTTTACAGAATGTACAGATGTTACACCTGTGTTAAAAGATGATCCACTACCAGGCACAAGTAAAGATGTTAATGTGATTACCGATCAACATACTGAAACTCATACAGGTAATAACAGTTTTTGATGTTTTATGTGATATCATTAAATTATATTTCTTATGTTTAGCTAACATTTATGTGCAAACACCGCAAAGCCTGTCAGCTACAAGTCCCAGGAAGAGCAAATTAAAAACTGAGATTCGGTATTTGAAAGGTGTTCTAAAGAGAGCGGAAGGGAAGGTTTCTACTCTGACAGAGAAAGAAAATCCGATTTCTGATGCTGATTTTATTACATTTTGTGAAAGCCATTTTAATGAGGCCACGGTTAATCTGTTTAAAATGCAGCTGAAATTATCAAGTAAAAGGGCTCATGGTTTCAGATATACAAATGAATTTAAACAGTTTGCGTTAACTATATATTTTCTCAGCCCTAAAGTTTATAGATTTTTATCTGATATTCTCCATTTGCCATCGAAAGCAACTTTATGCAGATTAACCAGTAAATGGAACATAACAGTGGACTTTCTTTTTATGGTAATAGGAAGAAAAGTTGAAATGATGAGTGAAGAAGTGAGACATTGTGTGCTGTGTATTGACGAAATGTCATTAAAGACATTTCTTTTTTATAATAGATCTAAAGATGAAATAATAGGCTTTCATGAAACTACTACAAAAACATATAGTCCAGCTAATAATGCATTGGTTTTGATGGCCAGAGGTGTTTATTCAAATTGGAAACAGCCACTGGCATACTTTTTTATAAATAATTCTTGTAAGGTAAACGATTTAAAAGCTTCTTTAATACGATTGAAAGATTATTTCTAATTAATTTAAATGTACTAGCATGCATATCTGATCAAGGAACAAATTTTTTAAAACTTTCCAAAGAAATTGGGGTATCTGCTACAACACCTTATTTCCAAGTAAATAATAAAAAAAATTTCTATATATTTGATATACCACATCTTTTAAAGTCTACAAGAAATAACATATTTACACATAAATTTGTAATAAAAGAAGGAATAACAAATAAGTGTTATATTAGTAAATTTTATAACAAAGACAAGCAACAATCTTTTCGGCAAGCCCCTCGTTTATCAGATATGCATCTAGAACCTAATAACTTCCAAAAAATGAAAGTAAAGCTGGCTGCACAAGTTTTAAGTGCATCAGTTGCTGCTGGTTTAAATACTTATATAGCTCTTAATTTTTTCCCACAAACAGCAATGGCAACTGCAACTTTTATATCCAAAATGGATGATTTATTTGATGTGCTGAATTCACAATCATTTAAGAGCAGCAAGGTATTAAATAGTAGTCTATAATACGCCGGTTCTGGACCACCAATTTGTGAACGACCATATTTAGCTTTATTCTCCTCTTTTTGAGGTCAAAACTACTTATAGTGCTTAACAATTTAACAGTCAATAAACGGTACAAAAACTTGCATTAAAACCTCAGTAATTCCCTTGAAAATGCATAAAATAGCTACATTTTAAAACATTTATTCCAAATTTTATTCATAAATTTACAGTCACAATTTTGCTCGTTCACAAACTAAAATTGTATAAAAAACTGAATTTATTTCATCGCCACCAAATTGTGAACGAATATAAACACCCATATTCTTTGTTAATTTAGCACAATTATCTTATAAAAAATTATTACCATATCACATCGTTCACACCTCAAGTTTAGATAAAAAATTGATATTATTTAATCGCCACCAATTTGTGAACAACTATAAATAGGTATATTTACAAATTTATATTTTGTTTTCATATATTTGATGTGTTACTACCAGGAAAGCATTCTGAAATGAACATATATATGAAACATAGAACGTAACGTAAAAAAACGTGAACATTGAACGTACCGTAACAATTCAAGTAACATGTCTAACGTCAAAACAATAAGTATAACAATATTAATCGTTCACATCTAAAAATTAAATAAAAAATTGACATTATTTAATTGCCACCAAATTGTGAATGAGTATAGTTATATTTACACATTTACTTAAATTTTATACTCATTTATATTTTTTCATATACTTGATGTGTTACTACCAGGAAAACATCCTAAAGCAAACGATAGAAAGCAAGTAGAATTTTATTCGAAAAATAACAAAATAACATCATATAATTATAAAAATAAAAATGAATTCTTAATTCTAATGCTTTATATTAAAATTCATAATTCAAAATCCAGTGGTGGACATACACAATCTACTACTTCATAGACAGCGTTATAAGTTGGGCCTCTGTCATGAGTGGGCCCATTAATATACTTATCAATACATTTTAAATTATAGGGTATAACATGTAATATGCCTTCAAATGCTGCCTTGGCATTTTCAAAATTTGTGCGAATGGGATCTTTTTCAGTATATCGCACTAACCATCGGCACGGCTTGTCTTGGTTGCTGAAAATCTGTTCTACACTAACGATTGTGTGTTCATCTGGACACAAGGCTTGGAAAATTGCGATTGTGCGAGCTATATCTGGATTATTACAACAGCTTACTATGTATGCTAAAATTTTATGTATTATACATAGGTATAGAACCAAAATTATTTATAATAAAACTTACTCTTTCGGAAGTTGGAATACCCAGCTGTATTCGCCATATTAACTTATGAATTTGACACAATTGTCACCATAGACAAAGACGGTGATTGTTTGATCATACTGAAAGAAATGACTGAGCCACAGACTACTCCAGACAGGCAACTCTTTGGAAAAAATTTATCCATAAATAATGACAAGGATAGATATATCTCTTATCTTTACATATTTTGATAAGGCAGCGTAGATGGCAGCACAAGTAAATTTAGGCGGTAAAATTATATATTCGAATATTAAGAAATATTTAGGATACTAAGATTTATATTACAAGAAAAATAAATGGTGAAATATTATATCTCACCATTTATTTTTCTGTAATATAACCATAGAATTTTATATGGGCATAAATGTTACCATCAATTTAAGTTGTTCGACAAAATTTAATATCAAATGTATAATTATTATAAGTATATTTTTCATTAACGTTTTGTGTAGTTATTGCAATTTTATTCTAATAAGCTGTATTACAAAAGAGTGCTAATTTAAGTGAATTCTTAAAAATATGAATAATTTCTAGCATCTATTTGAAAAAACTGGTTTTTATTAATTTAAAGAATATCTCACGTGTTCAAACATACTTGAGTAATAATAACATACATTTTGAAGTTATGATTATTTTCACAAATAAAGAAGTTTGTAAAAGAGGGAAGTGAAGCAAAATTGTTTGGGAATAAACAAGTAGACATTTATTTATAACAAAATAATACACATTTTAGATTTAGCAAATATGCAATTGGTGTGTCTTAAAAGGCGTGTTATAAATAATATTTACCTTTACTTAACTGGTCATACTTCAAATTGGTAGCTAAACAAGGCAAACTTACCTATGTCATTTACATAATAATAAGATAATAATTTTACAACACAATAAGTGGTAGTTTAGTATATTAAAGTAATAATAATACTATTTTATTCATCCGTTCGACCATATACATGCATAGTACAGATTGGGTAACATTTCAATATAACATATATACTAATAATATAAAGTATGGGCAATAAAGCAGTTCATAAATATTTAAAATATGTAATAAAATATCAATTTTTATATCTTAAAAACCCCAACTATAACAATGTTATTATAGAAATCCACCAATACAAATACAAAAGTTGTTCTACATTAAGTTTTAAATACAATTACCCTCTTAATAATATGATATTTGCAAAAAAAAACTGCTTTCTAATAAGAGTTACTTCGAGTCGGAATTTTGAAAATGATGCTATACAAAACTTGTAAATTATGTTCTAAATGCTTTTATACTGCTATTATTAAAATACATTATATACCTCCCCTTTGAATTATATTATTTTATCCTTTATTCATGCCTTAGTATTTTAAGTTTGCACTGGATACTACGTCAATTTATTTGAAATTGTTTCTGTTGTTCATTTTCTCGTTTGCAATACCATGGGATACTAATCTGGCATATCGCTTTAACTATTGCAATCTTTAATACAACGCTTGGCACAACGAAGGTGCGATATTAAAAAATGTTTGGCACGAGATGAAATATCATCAAAGAGTTTTTTAACAATCCATATTACATAGATCTTTGATACTTTTAGCTCTTCCCTTGCATTCTCTTTTTATTTTTCTAATTTGGTCCTCTCTTTTCCTTATAACATTTATCAAGGTCCTTTCTCTAAGCATTAACTCACAGGACCTAAATCCCTCCACACCCTTAAAAAGGGGACGCCGCTTCCTTGAATATGCTGGAGTACTAAAAAAGAAAATAGCATTTTTTTAAAATACAATATAAATAAGACTATGAACTTTAACCATGCCCATATCTATTGCAGTATTATTTGCCAATCTGCATAACTACAGATAATATTCACTTAATATTTTTCAATAATTTAAAAGAACTTGTAGGTGTTGTTGATAAGATGCAATCAAAATTGATTGATATGATTAAAATAGTCAATAATTAATATTTTCACTATTTTGATTTTCACAATATTTGAAGAATATTGATGTTTATTGATATTTAAATAATCACTATACTTTACCTTATTAGTGGTGACTCTTCTATTATTGTGCTTCCCAATGCAGAAGGTACTTGCTCTGATATAAAGACTTCCTCATCATATTTCATCTCCAGACTGTTGGTATCCAGTACTTGAACAATCTGATATCAAGGATGCTTTTTGTTCGATAGCAGCACTAGTACTTGCTACAGGTGATGTGAATGTGATGGTTGGACAAAATGATGTTGCTGGGTGTAACGTTGGCACTGCATCAAGTTTTAAAATAAACGTATGCTCTTTATATGAAACTGCACTGAAATGCCGACTGTTAATTCTATGATTTTGAAGAGTTTCTCCAGAAAAAAACATTCCCATTGCTTCTTGCCAAATTTTAGACCTAATAGTGACACGAAAGATCCATTTGAATCAAGTAAATTGTACACTTTTTTTTAATTATTATACAACTCATTATATTCCGGTTTACTTATTGATACTAACGAAAATATCGATAGATATATTTTAATCATCGCGTAAAAAACCTACTTTACTAAATTTCTGGGGAAGCAATGCAGCTTAACAACTTCATCTTCTCCATAACCGCAAACAATGCATTTACGCACTTTACAATTTTAGAAAAACAGAAATTTGTTATCAACAGGTGTAACCACAACAATAACCAAAATGGAAATTGTCAACACAACAAATATGGCGAAAATTTTAAGTTAACGCATGCGTGTACTTGTCTACAGCAGCGCCTCTATCTCGCTGCCTTATCAAAATGTGACAAGGATGAGAAGAGTATCTTTTATTGTGTATTAGACAAGACCAGAATATTACCGGATTAATTCGTAAACCTAGTTACCGGTCTGGAGTAGTCTGTGACTGAGCTGAGAACATGGACACAACATGGAACCAAATGTTACCAACCTAATATTTAGTTTACTAGATATAACGATATTACTATAATTATCACCGTTGTTTATATGTTAAACTTTACCGGATGTGTTTCACTTATACACCACCGCATAGCGCCACTTGTCATTCTGCACGGACTCTATAACTCTGACACTTTAGTAGATATAAATACATATAATAAATATTCGGTTGCTGAACGATAGATGGCGTGATCAGTTTTAGTAATATTTATAAGCGATTCGGTATAGGACGTATAGGTAAAATAAATTGTATTAAATACATACTGCTATGCAATAAGCCTAATAATTATCTTGGGAAATGGGTCGTTTAATTTGTGAAATTTATTTATAAGTGCCTTGATAACTTTGACTTATATAACATATTACCCTAGCTCATTGATTATGTATAAGAAGATATACCAAGTCCATTGACAATCGAAATAATTAGAAATGTTAGCGGAAGATGTCGCCTAACTATCCAAAATATGAAAAATTGCATTTTCGCGCGTGACTGCATTCAAGTTTAAAACCACCACCACGCTATCTACGAAGGAATAGTTCGTGTGGCTCTTTATAAACTCTTGCGTAGATAAACCAAATGCAGAGAGCAAAGTAACCAACATATATTTTCTTTTTTTACAGATATTTAAAAATATATACCTGTCATATATCCATATACATAATATACGAACACGCGAATGAAAGGATGTATTGTATGAAGTCGGATTATTTATTACTTCTTTCTCTATTTCTTTCTAATATTTGAGTAAAGAATCTGAAGTTTTCTCTTTAATGTATTTAAAATGTAATAAAATGCTATACAAAAATAGTCAGGAAAAATAACACTTCCCATAAAAGGATACTCAAGACACAATCTTATATTTACCTTGAACGTAACATCTTTAATAATTTTTCTATGAATATACTAAGAAGCCTTTTAAAGTAATTTTACATTATGTAACAGCTTTATTTCTTATATTAATAAACAGTAATTTCAAAGTATGCCAAAAATTATAAATAATATGAACAAAAATTGTTCCTAGATTTATTTAACATGAATTTGACAAACAAAGAATATGTTTACTGTCAGGGAATGAATTAGAATTAGGTAGTAATTGTAGAGGAATGATAATACCGTATTTTTTGTTATCTCGGACAAAAAATGCCGAATACAATGTGCGAATGAAATGTGCCTGGCATAGGTACTTTGACACCATTTAACAAACGGAAGTGTATGAATTTTCGACCTCGAGATTTTTGCAGATGTCCACGTTTTGAAGTCCCCTGATAACAAAAAAGTGGTTTTAAAAAAATGTCTGTGTGTGTGTCTCTGTGTGATCTGATTAGATTTTCAGTAAATTCCGCAGATCGGAAGTAGAAGTTTACTTCAGTGAAAAAATCGAATTTCGCCAATATTTCATCAACTACTAAGTTTAAACAAATTTATAAGGAATTCATATGTACTCAGACTTAAATTTGAGAAAAATTTTATTATGAAAGTTTTTTGAAATCCCTACTGGAAGTAGGTAGGTCTTTTACTCTTATCGAAAAACATTTTGTTGCAAATATTTCGCAAGTCATGCTTTTGAGACGGGTATAGCACGAGTATAAAAATGAGGTGTGGCCACCACACGACTTTCTTGTACGTATGAGCGTTTCAAATCATACAATTTTAAAAATTATTTTATACAAAAATTATTCAAAATCCTATTCTAAGTACTTCCAGTCTCTTAATAAATCTCTATAGGATACATACTTTGTGAGATATTTGCAAAAAAATGCTACTCGCTAAGAGTAAAAGTATTACTTCCGGTCCGAATTTTGAATTTTCATTTATACAAAAAATATTCCAAATCCAACTCTAAATACTTTTTTACTCTTGACAAATATATATAGAATGCATATTTTACGAAATATTTGCAAAAATCGCTAATCGATAAGAGTAAAAGTGTTACTTCCGGTCCGAATTTTGAAAATTTTTTTTTACAAAAGGTATTGAAGATTAAGTTCTAAATTCTTTTATACTCGTAACATACCTGTCTAAAAAGCATGACTTGCGAAATATTCGCAAAAAACTGATTTTCGATAACAGTAAAAGACCTACTTCCGGTAGAAATTTAGAAAAACTTTTTTACTAAAAGTGTTCTCAATTTTAATTTTAAGTACATATGAATTCTTTACAAATTTGTTTAAACTTAGTAGTTGCCGAATAATTGGCAAAATACGATTTTTTCACTGAAGTAAACTACTACTTCCGATCTGCCGATTTGACTGAAAATTTAGTCAGTTCTCAAGAGGGAGATTATACTAGTAAATGCAAAATTGGGAATTGATAGCTATAGCGGTTTGACCGCTATCCTGGTCACACACAGACACACTGACACACAGCGCACACACACAGACATTTTTTAAAAACCACTTTTTCGGTATCGGGGGACTTCAAAACGTGGGCATCTGCAAAAATCTTGAGGTTCAAAATTTTCATCATCACAATACTTCCTTATACTACATATAAGAAAGTAAGAAGGTTGTGTATTATTGAGAACGATTAATTTTTAAAGGAAACAAATATTATTAATTTCAGTACTTTTAATACGCCTATAAAAAAATATGAATTACTTTTAATAATTTATTTTAGTGTGTAAAACAAATAGATGCAAAGAGGCTTGCGGTAAAATTCAGAGATTTTACATGCATAGGTATTTAAGTAAACTTGCTTTTATATCCATAAAGGAATGAATGAATTACCTGTTCATTCAAATGCCTTGTGTACTATATCACTCACACTATATGATTTATATGTCTGTTATATTTTAAAACCCTTGTTTTCTTTTCTTGCCTGTAAAGCCTACAGTGAATCAGTTTGGCGTCATGCACTAAACAAAAAAAACATACAAAAAAAGGATTATAATATTCATGCCTTCTTCCTTCGGCAAAGCTGAACGTTTTTATATATACATAAGTATGTATATTCATTATGTGTATAAATGCTTTTTTCGTAGAGTGGAACGTAAATAAAATATTTTTTAATACTATTAGTATATACACATTTTATTAATGACTCTGGGCAGTTTATGATCAGAATTATTATTATTACCTATATAAGAATTAAATTAAATTTATTTACTTTATTTTACAGCGTCATCTGTTTACTGAAAAGCCAAAACTAGGAATTTATTATGTTGGTTAACGGTTTAAATCTCAACTACCTTGAAAATTACCCCCACCACATGTGGACACTTTGACGACTAGCGCCCCACTGGTGGTGACATCCAAAATGTTGATTTTAGGCGCAACCTTTTTCTTATGGACTTGGACTATCTTCTTATACATAATCAATGCCCTAGCTCTTTTTCTCAGTCGGTTTAGCATAAGTTCTTTCTTCTCAGGTTCCCTCCGAACAAAGTCATTTGTCCTTCAAGAATCGTGTTTGGTAACGTCTCCAGTATTGAATTTAGGATAGAAAAGAATAATGTTTAAGTTTAAATATTTTAAAGTTCTTATTTCTAAATCAAACGCTCTATAGATGACTATATAATTTATTTAGAGTCATCAAACACTAATAATAAAAAAAATAAAAAAAAACAATTCTACTTAAATGAATGAGAGAAAAATAATCACCCTTACTTGACAAGTGATTATGAAAAAAACTCTCGTTAGCACGCGACAAAATAATCTACTTTAAATTTGCTATTCGCAAATAATCAAAACTAATTAAAAATAAAATATTAATTCCTTAATCATTCAACTAAAAACAAATTCCTAACTGAAACAATTTTTTTTTAACAATCAATTCAAATACTAAAACAACTAATCATTCCGCAGAGTACTCTGTGCACAAAAAAAACCAATCATGAAACTCAGCGAATTATCAAAAATTATTTTCAATCATATATGCAATAATAAATCTATATAATCATAAAGCAATACTCCTTTATGTTAATAAAGGCAGAAAACTATCTTTTCTATAAAGTACAAACTAAACACGTGTTTCATGTGGATCTTTTTTTATCAGAATTATTTCTATTACAATTAAATATACTTAACTTCTATGCATCGATTATAGCACTAAATTTATCATATAACATCTTTAGATTATTTTAAATTACTTCGATAATTAATCATTAACACTTTCCTTTATTTAAATTTCTACAATCACTTTGATTACTTTACGCGTCTCATCTCAAGATGTTAAGGGTGCGTTTCAATCCTACCAAATCCATTTCGGTTCGTATCTAAGATTTTAGCGTTTCTTAAGTACTACTAGTAATAATTGGATGGCGCCACAATGTTAATTCTAACAAACTAAACTAATTCTGAAGAAAAGATCTAAAAACACTTCAAGGTCATTTTACCTGCTTATTGAATTTCTACCTACAAACGTAGTCTGGCAGACTTTCTTTGCAATTTGATTTTATACGTATGAATCTAATCGATACTTGTCAACTTTCATGCTGAAGGGAGAAAGACGCGCGAACTTTAAGCATTCATTTGAATTTATTTGTAAAAATTTAAAATTACGTTTCTTTTATTTATAAATTAAGTTATTCTTAAACATATTCGCTAAAGGTAGGTGATACTTATCCATTCGACTTTCTTATTTCATATATATTTATATTTTGTAATTTATATTAATACAATGTTGTTCTCTTATTTTGGAAATAAACTAATATTATTATTATATAAAACTACACAATAAATAAACAGCAGTGTGTTTGTGTTATGCAAAATAAAACATTTTCTGTTACTTGATGCATTTAGTACGTAGCCTGCATCTTTGTTGATCATGTCTAATAATAATAATAATAATAATATGCAAAACTGAAATATAGTCATATTATTGTATTCATAACGTACCTATTAGTTCAACATTTCTAATAAATATGTTTCACATGCTAAAAATACATGTAGTTAGTATTTGCAAATCCTAAGTGCCAGTTTGACAGTTGATCAGTTTTTTTCATGTTTTTATTTTATTTCTATTTTGTAATTTGACTCCTGGACAGTTTGCAGAATGATTTTTTTTTGTGAGATTACTAAGTTCGAATAAGAGAAATTCTATATACATATTTTAAGGCAAATTTGGTCATAGGTACGTTGTTACTTTATATTATAACTTTTCAATTCAAATATCGCGCCAAAACGGTACCATTTTTAACTGAATGTATTGGTTCCTATGTAAGTAAATTTAACAAGGAATTATAAGTATGCGATATCTTTATATTTTATAACATAACCTAGCCATAATTTGTGAAGCTGTGAACATTCTCTTATTATATTTGACTGTGTTATTATACACTATCTGTACGTTTAAGTACGTCACGAACATATTAGATAAGGCACTTTCTAACCAAACCGTGAAAATCGCCACCCAAACAGCTTCAAGTATTTTTACAATAAAGATGATAAAAACAGTTTTAAATATGTACAAAGATTTAACTCTACAAACACCAAAAATGAAAAGAACAGTAACTGTACTAAAAATCTTCAAAACTAAGTAAGGTAAAGGTATTATTTTAATGTTAATATATTATAAATAATGAGGCTATTATAAAGATTATTGTTATTAATCGAAACTAGAAAATCGGCGAACTGACCTCCGGAAGAAAGAGTGGGCAGGCATATGTGATTTGAACTAGGGATGCGCACGATATATTGTTTTGTAAATAAGTATCAATGTTTTCTTTTCGATAATCGTGATTAAAATCGATATTTTTTTATTTAATAATATTGACTGATAATATTATCGATTTTTTTATTCGATAATATCGTTTAATCAAAAATGCCATTTTACTTATATCCTGGTAAACAATCTTTGAAATTTCACACATTTATTTCACATTAATATACAAAAGAAAGTGTTCATATTATACAGAATACAATAGAATATATTTTTAAGAAAGAAGTTGGAAATTTGAAAAATGCCTACTGGGATGTTTCCTGTTTCGTAGAAATTATAATCGGAAAGCGGCAGCGGAATATTGCATTTCATAGACTTGACATCTCGTATAGTTCGCCGAATCGCCTTCATGGGGTGTTATCTTTATCACAATTACTATTTCCTCAAAATTGTAAAGAAGATATGTTTTAAGATGTTTATTTTTTATTTGTATTTATGTATGTGTTTTATACCACTAGAATTATATATTTGAGTTTTGGATTATCTTATACGTTATAGATACAAATTTATATTTTGTTTGTCTTTTTATTGGATTTTTTTTAGTTTTTTGAGTAAATATATATTTTGAGTTAAAGATTTTATTATTTGTTACTAAATGGCTTGAAAAGCCACAGCAAAGAACTTTTAATATAAACATGATAAAAATGTCGATATCAAGGTATATCGATATTCTTCATTCAATATTTGTGTAAAAACGATTTTGAATTTTTGATACATTATTCGATTCTAATATCGATATTTTTGAAACGTTGCGCATTGGAATTTTTTTATTTGCTAATTTCTATATAGTTTGAACTATAAAATTTGATGAATATGTCAAAAATACTATAGACATGGTGTGCAGTTTCTATTTAAAAAATAAACGAATTCAAAGTTCTGAAAACTGCTAACAAATAAAATGTACCTATATTTACATTTTAAGTAATTAGCAACAACCTTAACAAATTTTGAAGAAAAATGTAAAACGTTCTTAGCCGACAATTTCTTTGCTAACTTCGTAAATATAAAACAGTTATTAGGCTTTTGTCGGCGTAAACAGTCCCAGTTTAATTGATTTACATAATTCATCTCATTAGTAAAAGCATAGGCATCTTTCAATTAAGGATAACAGAAAACTCCATATTTTAAAATATTGCAATTTCATTAAACTCGCAAATTAAACTATGTAGTTACTTTTTGGTTTTGTGGTGCCAACCAGTGATGCCAACTGTTGATTGTCTATTACGTACTTTCAAATAACTCGTAACATACTAAATTTTATAATTAGTAACCGCAAAAATTGTTGTTAATTATAATTTTAAATTATAATGAATAATTAAAGTATCGCATACCACACAACTAGCCTCTAAATAATTGCAAAATAAGAACGCCATCTATATTATATGTGCTACACTGTTAGGCGACGTAAATGTAACAGATATCTGTAATGTATGTAAAGATCCACCAAAAATGTAAACAAATTTTATTTCATGGATCACTTAAAAAATTCCACATGTATTTAGCTACTGTTACTATTTTTACCTTCCAAATATAAATACCGAGTGTACTTGCTATATTACATATAAATTTACCCTGTCATTTTTAAATGTAGCCATTTTTTCTAGTACTTGCAAAACCACTAACTTCCCATTTTATTTACAGCTTATATATTAACTTAATTTAAAAAAAAATACGAGCGTTCACTTCGTTTAACCTTTATCTTCATGCTTAATGCATAAAATTTACATGTTTTGATATTTTACGCCCGTAAAAATGGAAATAAAAGTGGTATTTTTTGGGTACATTTCTCTCCCGCCAAAATCTTATCAAACGCAGCCTTATCTGTCGCCAGTCGACATGCAAGAGCTAGAAACAACCTCGTGCCTCTAACAGTGACAACGATCATATATCTATCCCACTCTCATAAATATACAAGCATGCTCAATCATTTTTGAACATGAATATTTTTATTTACTGTGAAATTAATTCAATAAATATTAGACCAATTATACTTTATAATCAAAAATAAAATTATTCGAATCAACAATTAATATTTAACTGACAAAAAATAAGTACAGTTACGCGAGATAATAATCGGTCATATAAATAATCAATTATTATAATCATTTCATTTACTAATTGGCCCTAATATTTATATCATTATAATTAATGATGAATTACTGAACCTATTAATTACTAATATAATAATCATACAATTGCTAATTGCTAATTATTGGTTCAAACGAGTACCAATAATCCATTGAAATGTCTCTATCATTTATAAACAGTCTAAATTCTATTATTAACTTTATAAATGTTTATTTTCGATATACTAGGTATATGAAAACCATAGCAATACGTATTGTACTTATATTGGTTTAATTTTTTTTCTTGTTTTTGCAAAATTAGTATTATTATTAATTATTTAAATATTGTTTATCAATTAAAGAGTTATATGAAAGTAAAATATATTTAATAATTTTTTTAAACTAATTAAGTATTATGTATTAGCTTTATTTTTAATGTAGATAAATGACTATTACAATTAAAAAAGGTTCATCAATTATTTTGGAAGATAAATCGAAAATTGTTGAAGGTGGTGAAATTAAAGGAGGATTTCTCCAGTTCTTAATCTCCATATTAGCTTCAGCAGCTGGACCTGTATTAGCAAATATTTTAAATAAGGTTGTTGATACAATAGATGATAGACGTCAAGGACTGAACGATGAATCGCGAATAAAGGGTAAATCTTTAACATTGGAAATTCCTGGTCAGCCCCCAATTCCTTTAAAGAAAACGTTATCTCAAAAAGATAAAGATACAATAGAAAAAAATATTAGAGCTCTTATGAATATAACTAACAAAGAGGATTCAGATTGTGATGACGATATACCATTGTTATGCTTTGATAAAAGCAAACAAGTTGATAATATTAATCCAACTGATGAAATTAAAAAATTATTAAATATACAAGATCCTCGGTTATTTGAAACAAAATCATCAATCTTTTTTCTCAGACGTTAAATAACAAACGTATAAAAATAATAAACACCACCAACCACAATTTACATCAGCAGAATTTTGAAATTTATAATTATTATGAGTTACTGTATAACTTTTTGGAATTATAAATTTTTCTGGTAATGAATTACCAAATGAATCAAAGAAATTCACTAATTTATTAGTATTATCTACATACATAGCAACCCAATGTGTTCCAGTATTCCAATCCAAATTAAAAATATTATATTTACTTAAATTATCTATACCATATGTTAATAATTTATCACTACTTATGTTTATTTCTTTATTTGTAATTAATTTAAAAATATTTTCCAAGTCAATATTTGTTAATGCTACCTTATTATCGTTTTTACATTTATCGATTAAATAATTTAAAATAATATTCATCATTTATAATACCTTGAATAGTTGCTGAATATAATTATTATTATCACTTATAACATCTGTTTTTTTAGCACCATCAGCTCCACAATTTTTATATGCTTTATAAATTATATCTGTGTTACTAATATTATTTTTATATTCATCTTCAGTATTCCTACTAACTGCTTTTAATCTATTTTTATATTCTCTGAATGATTTGTAATCACATAATTTCGTTGGAACACAAATACTATTTTTATTAATAGTATAAAATCCTGTTTTACTGTATTCATTACATATTTGTGATTGATCAATATTAATATAATTTTCTAAATCATTTACAATACTTTTATGAATAATTATTTCACTATAACTTGATTTCATTCCAGCTGGTATAAAAGTACCAGTTTGTTGGATATATATTACATGTTGTTGTCTATGTCTTCCTTCTGTGAATAATTTTTCTGCTAAATCTGTTATACCATTTATCTTATGGGCATCATCAAATATATTAAGACTGTGTGTTCTTAATTCATTTGGAATACTATCTTTTTCATATCTATATATATTAAAATAAATAAAAGTTTCTTTACATAATTCTTTAATTACTTGAATATCTTTTTCCAATTCATTTCCATTAGGTAAAAAATAATTTATTTCTGAAATAGATTTTCTTTCCATACCAAATATTATTTCTTGAGCAATTGTTGATTTACCAGATCCAGATGGACCTATAATAATTATTCTTTTTGTTTGTGATAATAATTCACCACCCATTTTTCTTTCAATTAATGATCTCAATCCAAAATTTGTATTATCATTATTATTAAATAACTTTTTCTTTGGTCGACCACTATTAGTCATAATTAGTATTTATTAATAATTAAACGTCTGCGACTGAGAAGTAAAGCTTTGATCGATTTTCAATCTCGCAGCGAAGCGCTGAATTAAATGTATAAAAATATATTTATAATAAATATGAGTAATGTTAGTGTTAGATATTATACACATTTACCAAAGTCAAGTAATTCAAATATATCAATAAATAAATCAATAGCAAAGTCATTAAAAAATATAATAAATGCAAAAGATCAATGGACTGCAATAAATGATGCAAAAAATTATTATAAAATAAATTTAGCAACTGAATATTTAAATAGGCTGTCTAAAGAAAATATTTCCAAAAGAAAATTTGTGAAAGATAAAAAAATATCACAAAAAACTTTAGATTCAGCATTAATATTAATTAAACAAGATCCTAAAATTAAATCATCACAACTAAACTCTGATACATCCACAAGTTCTAATTCCCATATAAATTCTATTGAGGTTGGGTCGCATTCGTCCGCAGTTGTCCGCAAAAAAACGCAAAAGAATACAAAGAGATTAAAAGACAATCCAAATACATCAGATGATCAAAATTTTGAAGAAAATTTTAATAAGTCTGTAAAATCTTTATCTAGTAAATAATGTCATTGATTGATATTACAGATAAAAATCAATTGAGAATTATACAAAATAAAATTAAAGCTGATTGTATTGAATTTAATAAATTATCTGTTGGCTCGAAATCAAAAGCATCAGAACAATTATATACTGAAAACAGAATTTTAAAAGAATTAGGAATTGCTGCAGTTGACACAATCGAGAAAATGGATGAAGAAATTGAATATAAAGATAATAAAATTAATGTGTTAGAAAAAGAATTAAAAGATGTAAATCATTATGACGAAGATAAAATTAATAATTTATTAAATAAGCAACCAATCATTAGATATGTTGACAGGCAAAGAGCAAAAAGACGTTTGTCAAATACTCTTTCAATCACCAATAAATGATTACAAATGAATTGTTGAATGATGCAGATTTAAAAATCAATCAATTGTATATGCAAAATAAAAAAATTAAATGGTTATTTATAACAATCTTACTAATTTTTATAATTTTAGAAATATTAGATATGATTGTTGATTATTTCATTTTTAATATTCTGAAACTATCCTTTTTTATCTTACTTTTTAGTATATTACTTGTTAATGTAATTACTTAATCTCATTCTGTAATATTTTAATTCTTTTACAAATCCTTCTAGTTCTTCTCTAATCTGTTGTTTCTTTTCTAGTTTTGCTATTGATAATTTTATATTTGTTTTATAATAATTTTCTAATACAGTTTTATAGCTTTTTAATTCCTTTATTATTGGTTTAAATTTATTATATTTATATGATTTTAGTTCTTCAATCAATTTTTTATTTTCATCTACTGTAATAATGTCATCATCTAAAATTCTTTTCAAAATATTTGAATTTTGTAATTTTATAGAATCTATCATTTCATTTGGTGTTGACGTATCACAAATATATGGTGCGGATGGTAAATCGATACTAAAATATTCAACCGGATTATAATTTGAATTTTCATTGATTATAATATTTTTATAAATTATTACATTTTTATTTATATCACCAGCATAACCATTATTTACAATTCCATTTTTATTAAATATTGTATAATACTCATTTGAAAATAAATTTACTAGATAATTATAATAATAATTTATTTTTAATATTTAGAATTTTTTTATTTATATTAATCTTAACAAGACAAACATTTCCATATACATATACATGCTCCTTAAAAATATTTATTTGCTTGTTAATATGAAATAATGAATATAACTTTTGAACATCTAGTCTAGAATATAAATTATTATATTTCATATATTTTATTCCTGCAGTAATATTGTTGTTATTGAATATTAATAAATGATAATTAGAATTTAGTAATTTATCATTATATTCTTGGTCATAAAAAATTATTTTCAATGACATTTATTCCATTAATTAAACATCTTTTACTTGTGTAATAACAAGAATCTTGATATCACTAGAAATGAATCCTTTATTCAATGTAATTTTCAATATTAAACCTTGAGTTTGAATTAATCCATAAATTGCTGCTGAATATATTCTAAAATTATTTACCCATTTATTTTTTGTTATATATGAACCATTTGTATTGTTTAGGAAATCGTCATAATGTTGTTGAATAATATGGTTTTTATTTGTTAAGAAACCTTTGTTATTCGAGAATGGATATGTTTTTCCATTAGCAGTTATTTCATGATTTGTTGTATATACATCAGGATCTGGGTTAAACGATCCAGTTTTCTCATTATAAAACACATAATAAAGATTACAAGCATATGGTGAAGATAAATTAATATTTATTGCTAATGTTGTCTTATTTGATAATACTTGTTCCATTAATGTTGAATATATTGTTTCTGGTAATGTATGTAATTTTTTATTAAGAATTAATGTTTTATCTTTCTTAGATAATTCAATTGCTTGCATATCCATTTGATAAGAATTACATACAAATATTCCATTAACTTTAATACTTTCAGATAGTTCATTAACTAATATTTGTGATTGAGAATAAAAGTCAATTCTGAATACAATTGATTCACAATGAACTATATTTGGTTGAGGAAATTTTGCCAACATATATTTCATTGGAATTCTAATATCAATTCCACCAACAGGAATTTCATCAATATTTTTATAATCATCTTCGTGATCTTCTATGTCATCCTTTCTTCTCCTAATGAATGAATTAATTAAGAAAAATGTGCCAGCATAATCGATTGATTCTTCAATTATATCAGCATGATCTTTTTCTTTAAAAACTCTTAATTTAACAGATATTCTATTTATAATTTCTTGAATATAATCTTTTGATAATTTAATCACTTTGTCAGTTGGATTACTGATTGATAAATATAAATTTACATGATCTAGTTGTAAACATGTATTTGTTCCAAAATGAAATTCTCTTGTTATTGATGCAGATGATTTAAGAGAAATTTCAAATGAATCAGTGTATTGTCGTAAAACATTTAATGATGAAAATAATCCTTCTTTTGATAGTAAAGACATTTATACCTCATAAAATATTGTCAATTATCAATATATAGTTCTTTTTTAAAATCTACAAGCTCATTATTGTTAGTTAATGATAATTCAATTATAATATTATTTGAATTTATATTTTCAATAGGAATGTCAACATTTGTTATTGAACCATGATTAATTATTCGCCATATAAAATTATTTTCACCTCTAATATTTTCTTTCAGCAAGTTACATTTCAATTCAATATAATCATCATAATCATAAAATCTCCATTGCACATGTTTTAATGTTAATTTTTTGATAATTCTGTTGTCAATTGTTTTCAAATGTTTCATGCATTTATTATTATGTTTGAATTTAAAAAATAAATTTTGAGTTAAAATCATTGATATTTGTATTTACTAATTAAAGATAATACAGATTTTTTAAGTTCAGCATGTTCATCTGGAATGGAATTATAAATATCAATTAGATGATCAAAAGTATAATTTTTTGATTTAAAAAGATCTTTTATTTTTTGAATAAATTCAGGTATATGTGTTAAATCGAATTTTATATTTTTTAAAAATGGAAATATATAATCAGATATTATCCCCTCTCCGATTGTAATATTTTTATGATTATATAGTAATTCAAATAATTCTTTGTGATTACTTTCAAAACTTATATCAATCATTTACTTCGATGAAATTATAACCATATGGAACAGTATTAATATTATCAATTAAATATCTTTTATCATCATATGGTGATAATGCCGTTTTAACTGTTTTTTGAGTATACAATTTCAAGTCTTTAGATACAATATTATAAATTGTTTCTGTTGTTACTTCATTATTAAATAAACAATCTTTATACATTTGAAATTTTAATTTTTCAATATTACATTTTTTTATTCCCTTACATACTTTTTTCTCATCTTTATTCATCATTAAGTCATATCTAAATGCATACATTTTTGATCTTAGACCAACAAATTCTCTAATCGGTATTCCTTTGTATTCGTCTTTAAATAAACCAGGTACTTTATTATTTTCTTTAGGCATCCAGTCAATTGTATAATCATCTGTATCAAAATGTTGTATATTTTCTTTTATATCACATTCAACATATATAATAAGTGAGTCAGTATCTGTTCCTAACAGTTTAATTTTATCATTATATTTTGATTTTAATATGTTATAATAAAATTTATACATTAATAATTTTGATAATTCTAGTACAACAAATCCACCATAAATTGGTTTATTTAGTTTTACTTTTGTTTTCTTCTTATATAAAAGTACATTATTTTCATCTATTATCCTTCTCGTCTCATATTCTTTATGTTTGCTAAATTTTTCAAATGTATTTATTAATTTTACGTCACATCTTTTTCTTACATTTCCCATCTGTTTTCCATACACTGAATTATTCATCAACTTGTAAAAATCTTTTTCAAAATCATTATTTGCCTTTTGTCTTAATTTTGTATTTAGTTCTATATATGGTTTTAACCATTTCTTTTGTTTAAATGATATTACTTTTTTAAAATTTTTTAATATTATTCCTTGCTTAATACACTCTTTTAACATTCTATAATCAATAATATAATCTGTTTTTGATTTTAATGTATTTATTAGTTTTGTTCCAGCGCTTATACTTCCAATTTTTTTAATAATTAAGTCTTTTTGATAATTAGATAGTTCATCAATTGATGGAGAATAGTGTTCTGGTAGTAATGGGTAATCTTTAAATTTATTATGTAGTTCATTTGGAGTTTCTAAATCAACTACAAACGTATACCCGCGATCTCCATGGTCATATAAACTTAATATTGTTTCTTTTGTAAAATATTCACAATCTTCTTCTATAAAATCACCGATTGGTAATTCTTGACTCAGAGCATATCCATATAAGTTATTACAATCTAAATACATTATATAACTAATATGTTTCTTACTATTATATATTCCTTTTTTTTCTGCTTGTTCTTTTGTTAATTTCACAGTTTTATTGATCTTTTCATCATAAAAGTAACAATTGTTTGCTATTGCATGTCTATGTGGAATCATTGATATTCCACCTCTAATTCCATTTTCATACAATTCATATAAGTCTTGATTATTAATTAATTCTAATTCTTGACTTGTTATTTTTAATGAAGCTGCATCTGATAAATTTGGTGCACTTATGTAATAAACTGGATCTAATTTATAATTTTTATAACATGTTTTTCTAAAGTTATCAAACACATCTTTTAAAAGAATTGTATCTAATTTTAAGTATAAATCATGATATTCACCGAAATTTTTACAATTAAAATGTTTATAAACTTTTATTGCAAAGTTTAGATCATGATCACCTATATTTTTATCTCCTAATAAGGTGTACCAATCTTTCTTCTCTAATGGTAATTGTTCACTAAATTTTTGGTATGAATCAACCCACTCATATGGATATACTCCCTTCTGTAATACTAAATGTAAATCTTCTTTTTTAAATTCTTTTAAAATATTTTCAAACTTTGAATAATCAACTGGTTTTGTTACCTTATTGTTACACATCTTACAATTTGCAATTATTTTTAAAATATTGTTTTCCGTAATTGGTTGATATTCTATATTATTCATTTCTTTTATTGATTTACAATGTGCGCAATAACAATTGTTCAGTTGTGTTACATTTTTGACTGCCTTATCAAGTGATGTATTAATAAATCTAAATGTATCTATAAATCTGAATTCAATTACAACATTTTGTATATCACCTTTCTTAATTATTTTTGTTTTACTTTTACATTTTTTACATTTTTCAATTATTTCATTATAATATTTCTTTTTACATTTTGTACATTTAGATATGTCACAAGATTGTTTGTATTCATCAACAATCACCTTTTTTGAAAATTGTATATAATCTTCTTTGGAATTTGGAATGAAATTTATATCTGAATAATATTCAGATAATTTTAGAATCCAAGTCAAAAATATCATGGAATCATATTTTAAATTTTGAATTTCTATTGGTATGAATTTTGGAAGTTTTAAATTCAAATTACACGAATTACAAGCAGCTCCTCTAAATTCTCCAGTAATATGATTGTGATCTCTTACTTTATATAAATTATCTGTAAATTTTTTATTACAAATATAACAGTTATTAGAATCTGTAAATTTTTTCATTATTTCCGGTGTCCATATTATTTCTTTATTAATTCTTCTAATCTCATTATATCTTTTACCAAATTCAATTAGTGAATTGTTAAATAATTTCATTAATTCCTCTATGTTATCACTTCTTATTAATTTTGTTCCGTCTATTGTATTAAAACAGAAACTGTTTGGAATATGTTCATGAATATATTCAGATTTTTTACCAACTTCTTTTTTAATTTTTTTTAATAAACATTCAAAGTCAAGTGTAATTGTATATGGATGATATAATTCAGCTCCACAAGTTTTATATGATCTAATGCTATTATTTCCTGGCATTTCAATATTAGTTTTTCCTTTTATACATACATCAATATGTTCTTCAAACTTTTGCTTATTTTCAAATTTATCATGACATTTTAAACATATATTCATGTGTTTGTCTCTTTTATGAATTTGACCATTTAATAATGCACTTAAATTTTTAATTCCAACACGTTCATCATATTCCAAAATGTTTACATGTTTTTCAGTTTTTCCAATTTTATTACTTAATATAAATAAATCAACTCTAGTATCATCTCGTACTTTGTATATATTAATAGATGTATTTAAAAAATCTTCATATTTTGATACATTTTCTGATATTAATTCTAATGGATATTTCATATTAAGACATTCATATTTTTCTATATTATATCTTGATGGTCTATCAGTATGATCTTTAACAGGATTTAAAATACTTTCTAAGGCATATTCAAAACATCTTAAGTTTTCTTGTTTATCACATTTGAATCGATTGGTTTTTATATTTTTCACGTTAATACAACATTTCTTAGTAGTGATATAACTTGGTAATTGCTTATAAGTACCACCACGTAGAGGAGTATACATACTTAATCTTGATAATTGAGCACTTGTGAATATTAAACAATTAATTAGAAAGAAAAACTCGTTTCACTCGTATTTTTGTGAAACGAGTTTTTCTTTCTAATTAATTAATTAGTATACATACTTGATTGTAAATCTACGTTTAAAACACGATCAAATCTAATCTTTGTATTTTTTGCATTAAATCCTTCAAAATTTCTTATTATTGTATTTTTCATTTGTGTTAAAACTGATTTGACTATAGATTTGTCCATAATAGTATGTATCTTTGATGAAAAATGTCTCTTCCATAAGTCAATAACGTTGCCTGATAAGTCATATTCTTCATATTGAATAACTGTAACTAATTGAATCCTTATGCTTTTATGTTTTTTAAATCCCTTATTAATTTTATCAATAACATAATCTGATATTTTATATAGATAAGTAAATAAATCATGTTCTGCACTGTCACAATAAAATGTATAGTCAACAACCATTTCTCCCCAAGAACCTCTTGCTCTGACTACTTTCACATCTTCATCAGATTCTATCAATTGTGGTAATTCATCTAGATCTTTTCTTTTATTATGTATTCCCTGTTTTCTTTGTCTTGGTTGCTGAATTACATCACCATCAAAATTAAATTCATTAATAAACGCTTGTCTGAATAAATAATCTTTAATAATTTCTTCTAACTCATACTTTCGTAAACCTCTATATGGTAGTTTGTTTTGAATGCAGAATTTTCGTAATTCATTAAACTTCATTTATTACAAAAAAAATCCTTCAAAATTTTTATGGTCTAGTCATTTTATTTTCGTTTATTAAATTTTCAAATTTATTGTAATTAGAAACGTGGTTGTTTATCATGATATGGAATAAAATTATAATTTTTATCAATAATGACTTTTATGGGAAAGAACTTCTCTTTTTTCATAATTTGATAACTAATTATGTAATTAAACATGACATTTATTTTATCTATATAGTTTCTATTTATTTTATATTTCTTATTTTTTACAAATACTATATAATCAAATGAATTTGTTATAATGTTCTCGAATTTTGAAATATTTGTAATCAGTTGGTAGTTTAGGTAATGAATTGTATGAATTTATGTACTTCATGGGATCATTATTAAGTGATTTAATTTCCCTCGTGTAACTTTTATCAAGATCCATTCCAATTTATTTATATTCAAAATAATTATATAACTATTTTATTTTCTATCGTTGAATATTTTTATTAAAAAAAATGTTTATTAATATATACTTATTGTTTTGACGTTAGACATATTACTAGAATTATTATGTTTACGTTACGTTCAATGTTCACGATTACGTTACGTTCATGTTTCATGTTTACGTGCACTTTAGGATGTTTTCCTGGTAGTAACACATCAAGTATATGAAAAAATATAAATGAGTATAAAATTTAAGTAAATGTGTAAATATAACTATACTCATTCACAATTTGGTGGCAATTAAATAATGTCAATTTTTTATTTAATTTTTAGATGTGAACGATTAATATTGTTATACTTATTGTTTTGACGTTAGACATGTTACTTGAATTGTTACGGTACGTTCAATGTTCACGTTTTTTTACGTTACGTTCTATGTTTCATATATATGTTCATTTCAGAATGCTTTCCTGGTAGTAACACATCAAATATATGAAAACAAAATATAAATTTGTAAATATACCTATTTATAGTTGTTCACAAATTGGTGGCGATTAAATAATATCAATTTTTTATCTAAACTTGAGGTGTGAACGATGTGATATGGTAATAATTTTTTATAAGATAATTGTGCTAAATTAACAAAGAATATGGGTGTTTATTCGTTCACAATTTGGTGGCGATGAAATAAATTCAGTTTTTTCTACAATTTTAGTTTGTGAACGAGCAAAATTGTGACTGTAAATTTATGAATAAAATTTGGAATAAATGTTTTAAAATGTAGCTATTTTATGCATTTTCAAGGGAATTACTGAGGTTTTAATGCAAGTTTTTGTACCGTTTATTGACTGTTAAATTGTTAAGCACTATAAGTAGTTTTGACCTCAAAAAGAGGAGAATAAAGCTAAATATGGTCGTTCACAAATTGGTGGTCCAGAACCGGCGTATTATAGACTACTTTAAATAGACCTTTTTCCGGAACTGAAAGCCAGCTTAAAGCTCTAAATGACATGTTGGACCTTTTCAAGAATTTAATGTATATCGCTGGTTATTTGTTTAAGAAGTGTCTTTCTAGACATCAGTGTGAGCAGTGCGTTGCCTTTTCAAAAAGTAATTCAGAACTTAATGAAAACAATATGTTTTGCTACTTCAAAGCGTATCAGAATAAGGAAAGAGATACTTTTGGTAAATTACTGATGCCCTGTTCCAATTTTATTGAGTATCTTCTACAATTAGAAGAAACCTTTTCTTCCATTTTTCCTCAGTTGTCAGTGGGTCCAAACGTTGGGTCACAAATTAAAGCCCAGCTCCAAGAAATACAATTTATTAGTCCATGTCAAAATTTTCCACACGATTACTTACTTTGCTTATATATAAGAGTTCGCATTTACTACACACTTAAATTTGCAAATAGAAACTTTAAAACGCAAAATAAAAAAAGTAAGAAAATTGTTATTTTGCAACATTTATAAAATATGTCAAATATTGTAAAATTTAAATGTAACTCATATATTAAAACTAGCATTAAAATATATAATTTTATTCCATCTATTAGGCTTTTTTTTCCAAGATAGTTTTTAATTTTGTTATTTTGCAACATTTACAAATTATATTAAATATAGTAATATTTAAATGTAACTCATATATTCAAACTAGCATTAAATGTATAATTTTCGTCCAAATCATTTTATTCCATCTAGTAGACTTTTCCAAAATGGTTTTCAACATTTTGTAAAATTTGTTAAATTGGCCACAGGTTTCAAATCTAAGACAATGATATGCATAACGTACATAATTATTGTTTAAATATTTCTAATTCAAATACTTTCATTTATTAACAAATTTAGTTAATCCGGCCCCGATTATTTTAAAATAGGATTAGATCCGGACCTGCTAATTAAATAACTTTCCGATCTCTCCGCTATGCGACATTGCGCATTACAATGCGCGAACATACAACTTGGTTTCTAAAGATCAAAGGTGCCGACACTGACTGCAACCACAGTATAGTATTGGTCACGATACAATGAGAATAAGATAGGATATTGCGCATGGTGGGCGGTCCTTAATTTGCCGCGAATACGTCACTCTCAGAGTTATTTTAAATAAGGTTATGTGGCGACTGCTACGTGCCGAGTTATTTTCAGCAATATAATTTGTTGCTTGTGGTTGCAATATAAATGCCAAAATGCGATGTGCTGTTGTTGGTTGTAATTCTGACAATCAGTCCAAAAAAAATCCATGTAAGAAAAACATTAAATTCTTTCGCTTTCCCCAAAACTCTGATTTGAGTAAACAGTGGTTACATGCTACAAAGAGAAAAGACAAGGTTAATGTGAAAAACGCTGTTATTTGTTCTAAACATTTCCGAGATAGCGATTATACGGTGAATTTAAAACATAAACTTTTAAATTATACCCCTAAAAATTATCGCGGACTGAAAGACGATGCAGTTCCTACTAAAAATTTATTCGCATCGCAAGTTGGTTTTATTTCACCCCCGTCAACATCTGGGCAAAACCGAAAACTCCTTGTAGAGAAAAAGGAAAGGACTGAAATTGTTAGTGAATTATTGACTACAAGAGAAACGTAAGTATTTATGAATTCACTTATTTAATTTATATTGTAGTTTTTGATTTAAATGTAGGTGAAATTATAGTTTAGCGACCTCTCGAATTTCAGGAAATTTTTTTTTGGAATCTCATAATAGATACAAAATTTATGTTGGGTTTGTTTGTTAATAATTATTGTTTGGAAATTTCTCAAACAAACAAACCCAAAGTAAATTTTGTATCGAATATAAGAGATTCGAGAAATCGCTAAACTATTATTTTATATAAATGTATAATAATTTTGCTTATATTAATGTTTATGATAGGGAAGAACAAATGCATGATATTGTTGATAATGGTGGTGGTGAGGGTAGTAGTAACACTGGTAGAAGCGATAATCTGGTGGTGGCGAGCCATAGTTCTGATACAGGGTATAATATACATAGTAATTTCTACATAATTCTTCATTTCTTGTATGCTTATCTCTTTTGCTTATCTGTTAATTTTTCAGTGTTCAAACGGACGAGACATATGAAAGCATGGAAGAGCTGAGAAGTAAATTGCTATGTGCAACTGACGAAATTGAAAAATTGAAAAATCAGCTTGCTGGGGTCAATAAAGTTTTCAGCCAAAACCAAATAAACAAACTCAACAGTCAAAAGAGAATAAAGTGGTCAGTAAACGAAATTTCAAGCGCCATAGCAATGTATGCAGCTGGCCCTAGAGCATACAGGCTTGCTTTGAAAAGAGATCTTCCATATCCAGCAGTCTCTACATTGAAGCAATGGCTAAGAAAAATAAAGTTAGATCAAGGGATTTTAAAAAATGTTTTGAAGATTGCCGTACTTGCCGATATGACCGAAAAGGATCGTGTATGTATCGTAATGTTTGATGAAATGAAGATTAGAAAGGAATATCAATATGATCAAACTAGAGACCATGTGATACAACCTTATGATTACGTTCAGGTTGTTATAATTTCGGGGGTATTTAGGGCATGGAAGCAGCCAATTTTTTACGATTTTGATTGTAAAATGACGTCGTCTATATTAATGGAAATCATTAAATTTGTAGAAGATTCCGGTTTTCATGTTGTTGCTATGGTTTCTGATTTGGGTGGTGCAAATCGAGGGCTTCACAGCGAATTAAAAATATCAGAGTCGAAACCACACTTTCAAAATCCTGTTAATCATGAGAAAATTTTTGTACTGGCTGATGTCCCACATCTTTTGAAATTAATTAGAAACAATTTTGTGGACCACGGTTTTTCACTTGGCGATAAAGTAATAAAAAAGGAAATCGTTGAGGAAGCAATAAACGCTACCAACGTCTCGGATTTAAAAATTACACACAAAATCACAATCGACAAACTAAATGTTACTGGACCCCAAAGACAAAGGGTAAAATATGCCGCTAAACTTTTTTCCCATACTATATCAAATGCAATATCCAGATGTGGGACACTTGGGTTTTTATCGGCTGAAAATTGGGTAGAGTGTGCAGAATTTTTCAAATTGGTTAATGACTGGTTCGATGTGTTTAATGTTAGCGTCCCAGTAAGTGACTCACGAGCAAGAAATAAGGCCTATGGGTTAGCCTTGCCAGAACAGAATGCAATTTTAAATAAAATGTCTGAAGTAATTTCTCAGATGAAGGTAATCGGCTGCCGAAACCAATTACCATTTCAAAAGGGTATTCTGATCTCCAATTGCGCTTTACAAATGCTCTGGGAAGACCGGCAACGTCGTTTCAGCGCCCAATACTTATTAAGCAGGCGCTTAAATCAGGATGTCATAGAAAACTTCTTTGGAGTTATCAGGGCAAAAGGTGGTCTCCACGATCAGAACTAGAATTTAAATATAGATTAAGATCTTACATTTTGGGACGAAATCATGGAGTATACTCTGAGTTCTCCAATGTAGAAACAGATGACACCCCAGATATACCGCTGAGCGGATCTTTAATAAACAAGTTAAATCCTTCACTTGATCCATCAGTAGAAGACTGTAATAGTATAGAAAACATAATTACAATAGAAGATATAAATGAACTGGCGTATGACGGATTAGAAGATCTGGCAGGATTCGTTTGCCATAAATTAAAAGATTCCACTTTGCAAAGTTCCTCAAGCGAAAGTTATTCGTGGATTGATCATCTCAGTGAGGGTGGTTTATCAAAACCATCCCCCATTTTCATGTCTCATATTGAGGAACTTAACAAAGTGTTTCTTGCAATGAATAAAGAAGGATTAGAGGTTGAAAAAAAATTTATTCATAACCTTTTGGGGAAGAGTAACCATATTGATTGTCCTGAAAAGGCAAAACGGTTATTTTTTAGATCGAGAATGTTCTTTCGTATAAGAGAACTGAACAGAGAACTCAAAGCCAAAACAGCCAGCAAAAATAAATGGAAAAAAATTTTATCATAAATTTCTAATCTCTTCTATTTTTATAATAATTTTCTGTGTAAAATGTCGATACAAGAATAAAAATTAACCATTATTATTTTGCTATACAGGTTTTATTTTTTATGTATACACTTTATTGAATAAAAGCAAATTATTATGTTTATGTTTCTGCATACAAACAGGTAATTATCAAACTTTATTTGACTTTATTAAATGAAAGTTGTCTTAAAAGTAAATCAAAGTGGCAGTAATATATTTTGTGCCATTAAATTATCTTAATTTAAAATATTAAGGTAAAAAGACCAGAAGTTCCGTCATAATCTTTGATTTTCCGGCATTTATACATATACGCTAATGGTTATAACTCCGAGAGTGACGTCATGCACAAAGCAAACGCAAATTCGTCCAACGGAGCATCCGGCCCTGAGTATTGGTACTATACTGTGCTGCAACTAGTGCAACTACTGGATATGTTTATACTGTGTCGCAGGTAGTCCGATGTGAAACTACTAAAATTATGCGTTTGTTTGTTCAAAGTGTTATAGAATATTGAAAAATAGCGGTTTAAAGTGTAGCAAGTAGTGCAGTAATTACATACATCTACAGTAATTTGGGAATATATCACTGTAAGTTGCATTAAACTAAAACAAGTGTTTTGTGTTAGTAATTGTAAATGCACATAAATAAGTTAGGTTATGTTACGCATCCATACAATCAATATATCTAATTCACATTAAACATTTTTTGTTGTCTTAGATGCGAAGACATTGCTGTGTACCATGCTGTAATTCAAATTACGCTTCTACGTTAAAAAATGAAGAGCCGCAGAGGACGTTTTCGTTTCCGAGTAATAGTGAAACAAGATTACTGTGGCTAAAAGCAGCGTTACCAATGGTCACCTGCCAAAATTCTCAAATAGCGAAGTTAAAAATCACCAGAATTCTCTGAACTAAGAAGAATGTAGTGATCGATAAGTATTTGTATAAACATATAAAAACATATCTTTATACCGTGGCTAAGGTACTTCGCTTCAGTAAAAACAGCCTAGAAATAAATACTTTATTTAATTTAACAAATAATAAAATTAACAACAAATATCCTCATTTATGCCATTGTTCATGGTATATATAATAGTATAACAGAAAATATAAGAAATAAGTAATTTAAAAAAAATAAATATAGAAAGTTCTGATTAAAATATCAGTTCTTGTTATATTAAAAACTAAAAACATATTGCTAAAAATGATATATTACACATTTAGATTATAAGACAATATCAAAATATTCACTAATTTCTTCGTCTTCGTTCTCATCTCCCTTTGCAATGTAAGTTTCTTTGGTGCCTATTTTACGTAGAACGTTATTAGGAAAATCATAGTTGTGACAGCATTTCTCAACGCGTCTAAGTCCAAATTTAATATACAATAAATTGTTGAGTAAGGGTAGTTTCATTCTGTTCCTCAATTTATTTTTTATCAAACTCATTGCACTAAATATTCTCTCTACCTACATCTGCATTTGAATGGGGCAAAGATAATAATTTGAATGCAAAGTTTACCAACTCTTCAAATGGATTTTCGCCAGAAGCATCTCTATATAGATAAACCTCTGCCCAAAAGGACTCTGTACATGAGATCTCTGTCCACTTTATTGTAGTTAAAGAATCCCATTGTCTTTCCAATTTTGCAATAATCATGGGTTCATTGACAAATTCCAAAGCAAGTTCTGTTATTGGTAATTTATTCAATTTTAAGCATTCAGTTACTGAAAATCTATTCATCTTTTCCAAAATTTTTATATTTTCAGGTATTCTATTCCTAAGTTGTACTGACAATTGTATTAAAAATCTAACGCATCTGTCTTTGATATCAATTTTTTTTTCATGATTGATATTATATAATCTACACGAGTCTTCAAATGCAAATCCTAAATAGGGATTCGGATCTAAGTAATTTTCTATTTCAGATAAGAAGATATCAACCTTAGCTGTTGGATTTAAAATTATTTTAGTAATGGCTGTATACAATAATTTTAAATCAGTTAGAAGTTTTGTCACATCGGCAGTATTTGATTCGAATGATTTATTAATTTTCTGCACCATTTCAACAATGCTATATAAAAATGTAAGATAAACTCTACTTTCAGGTTGTGAATAAACAGAGTAAAGAACATCTGCCGTATAACAGTTTTCTTTTGCTCTTACTATATTGAAATGTGCTGTTAATGAATCCCACTGAAAAAGGATACTTTTTACTGCACGCTCAATGGATATCCATCGTGTTTCACACATTCCTATTATTTTTAAAGACTCTCCCCCTTTAGTAATTAAAGCATATATTTCTTTATACGCATTTTGACGTAACGTCGAATGTGCAAACCAAAGGTGTGTTTCTTTGATTAAGAATTCAATTTTTCGAGGGATAATTTGTTTTGTTGCTTCTGATAAAGCCAGTTGCAGTGAATGGCATAAGCATTTCACTAGTACTAAATCTGGAATTTCTTCTTTCAATCTCTTATAAACACCAGAGTTAATTCCAACCATAGCTGCAGCATTATCCGTACCACTACCCTGTAGATTTTTTGATTTTATATCATTTTTTTCCAAAAATTGCTTTATTGCATTCACAATGCATTCTGATGTGCCCTCCTTTATATCGATTAATCCCAAGAATGTTGAAACTACTTTTTTCAAAGTTACACTAAAATATCTTATTACTAAACCTAGTATCTTTACCACAGCAATATCAGTAGATTCATCAATAAGTAAGCTATATTTATTATCACCAATATCCTTTCTTAATATATAAAAAAAATGTGGACCCATAATATTTTTTAAAATGCCGGTACATTTTGTTCGGTGAATATGAACTGGATGTGTAAAATCTCTGTGGATATCACTTAAATGATCAATTGCAGCAATTGATGTATGCATAGCCACATATAAACTGAGTTCTGCTTCTTTTTTATGTTGTTGCATATCGAATAATACTGGCTTAAAATTTAACTTTTGCTGTCTCTCCGAAGAAAATGGTTTACTTGAGACAATATGTTTCTTTGATGTTGAATGTTTTAGTAAATCTCCAAATTTAGCATTTAAGTAACACTTACAATATTTGCAGTAAGCTCGTGTTACATCTTTTGCACAGGGCTGTAACCACTTTTCTAATTTAGCATTTCGTTCCCATTCACTCTTGTACTTTTGTGTGTATGAAGGTGCCACTGCAATCAGAAATCTTGTTACTGTTCATAATCTACGACGAATCGCTACAATAATGTTGTAGCGTGTTATAATTATAACGCAATAAATATAAAGCCAACTAATTTGAATTACTTACTTTTTGATAAAATCGTCTATGTATAATGTGACCAACATACAAGATGAATTCAAGATTTTGGGATGCCGGAATATTATTATAAAAGTTAGCGGCAAAATTAGCACCAAATTATACTGAACTAATAAAAAAAGCAAGCAAAAACAATATTACAAAAGTGGGAATCACAGATAAATGTGAATAATAGTTCTTGTAGTATGTACTGGCGTTGATGAACTTGTTTATCAAAAACCCCCTACTTTAAAATTTATTTGCCTTCAAAACTTTTTTGTTTTCCACATCCACGTTTTCACCAAAAATATCTCTATATAATGTTAGAAATCTCTAGAATTTATACTTGTCTCAAATTTATCAAAATATTCTCAACGCTGCAGCAAAAATCACTAGAACTGGTGAAAAATCCTCTAAGTTGGCAACTCTGGCTAAAAGCAATACATCGTGAAGACTACGTGTTAAGGGGGCGTTTGAATCATAGAATACAACATAATTTTATAATTATGCAAATGTCGGTTATAAAATCATTAATTGTTTATTTTATTGTGTGTAATAAGTCATAATATCCTCCTACGTATGGTATAGGGGTTTAATTTACATAAATTCTTTTTATAAAATTTTTATTTCAATTTTATCAAAAGAACCCCTTAACCCTATGACGCGTGTTTCGTAGAAGAGAAATATAACAGAAATTTCGGCAATGATGTATTAGTTTGGTTTATTTGCATATTTTAAATAATTGTTAAAGAACGGCCATATTTGTATTTTGTACCTTGTAGGATTCCCTAAGAGAGGGCGCGAGATCCGAAAATATTGTAGTGTAACTGGTTATCTAAGGAAATTACAGATAATCATAAATATCTAAGTTATTTAAAATGATTTAATAGTGATCGTATACCTATTTGTTATTTCAAACAAATTCTGCCAATTCAATTATTTGTATATTTGAGATGATGAGTTTTGATACAGCGCGCGACATCTTTAGGAGTAAAATGTTGTTATTTTTTGACAGTAACGAAAGTACTTATGTTTTCTATGATTCAAACGCCCCCTTAACAAAACCGTTGTTTGTACAAAACATTTTCGCAGTAGTGATATAATAAGGGGGCAATGGTTAACAATTGGGGCGCCAGCAATGACCTTGATGCACAGTTGTATGTATCTTGAAGTTGACAGCGTTGTCAAATGCTAAATATAATTAGCGATCGTGACCAAAGATTTAAATAGGCATAACAGTTAAAATTTGCTCATTATTCGTTAGATTTTGCAAAAAAATAATGATGTTTGTTTTATTTTAGAATATTTATACCTATTTGTTTTTCTTAAAATAAAATAACTACAATAATCTAATAATAAGTATAGTTGATCTCGACATATACACGTGATGTATGTGTAACATACGAATTTAAACAATGGTTGCATTCAGCAGAAGCACATGCTCCGCTCCATCGGTAGCGTACGCTACATCGACAACAGTTGAGTGAAATTCAAAATTTAATGTTATGTTGTTGGATGTGCTACTTGCTAACACACAGGTGTATGAAGACCTACAAATAGATGTTATAAATGTGCAGGGTAGAATCATTTTGCTAAAGAATGTAAAAATGGAGAAACGTGGTAATTGTGCTGCAAGTGTGGTCTTTGTGCTGGTAGTCATTTAACAAACAAATGTAATAGCTTAATTATACTTGTATATAAGTGTATAAATATGTAAGAACAAATGATAAATTTAAAGTGGATATTGACACTAATCACAGTGCTTGATAGAAATTGTATAAACTACAAACGAATAATAGGTAAACAAGAATGGAAATTTAAATATATGTAGCAATTAGATAGTAAGTAGGGTTGATTCACTTATGCCCGGTTGCACCAACATCCGTTGTTAAGTTTGTTAACCTATGTTAGTTAACGCTATGTTAAGAGTTAATCCGGATTAAATTTCTTTCTCGTTGCACCCACGAAAAGTTAACCTAGATTAGTTAACAGAGCGTTTGACAACGCAAGAATCTGACGTCATTAAAATGTCTGACGTTTCATGCAGTGATTGGTCTGTGTATTTTAAGTAAGATTTAAATTTGTGTACATTTATCATGGGAATTTTCAAACATATCTGCGTTTTATTAGGGTATATTATTATAGTAATTTGAAAACCATTTTTAAAATAAAGACATTTGGTACTTTAACAATGATTTCTTTGAAATAACATGTGTATGTATATTTCGTGTACAATTGCTATCATAAAATATTAGGTAGGGAGTATATTATGAAATTAGTTTACTTTGGTTGTTAATGTTCTACTGAAGTTTAATTGTACCTACTTCAACCTCTAAAATAAGTGTAACATTCTATTAACTAAACAAATTACCAATACAATGGACAAACGTGATAGGTCAACCAACTTTACTCAAATGGATAAAGAGTTGCTTTTGGCTATTGTTTCCGAACAATATTTCAATATTACTGAAAATGAAAGAACTGATGGAATTTCATTAAAAGAGAAATCCAAAGCATTGGGGATAGTCGCTGAAGCTTTTAATTCATCCACAAGAAATGAAAGTAGAACATGGCAACAATTAAAGAATGCCCACAACAATACTAAATGTCAATTAAGGAAGCAGAATGCTGATGAACAGGTTAGTGTAAACATAAATATTATTTGTTCAATATACATTCTAATAATCATATTTATTGTATAGTAAAAGCAATTGTAATCAGAGTATTTATATTTTCAAGTAATTTAATTTACAAATTAAGCTCATATAAAAATTTCTTGTTCAGGTGGAAATATATAAAACGGGTGGTGGTACACCACACACATCAAAATTAGACCCGTCACAAGTAAGGCTATATAGTTTGCTCAAGGCACAAATTGAACCAAAACAAAATCCATTTGATTCTTTAGCAGATTATTTTGGTGGTAAGTATATTACACTTATGTTTAAGTTTTAAAATAGTCAACATATTTATTATAATGGCTACTCATAAAACACTATACTCTAAATAAAGAAACCAAATAAAAAAAGTAATCACATCTTATTTATATATATATATATATTTCAAAAATACACTAGTCTTTTTTTAGATAACATATGGGATTTTAATATCACAGCACCAGTTGCTGTTCCTGAAGGAATTGAACCTGTAACAAAACCAGCCAACGTAGCATCTGCAATAGCATCTGAAAGTGAAGCGGCAATGGAACCTCCCTCGACAAACAATTCCACAGCATTTGTAGACGGAAGCCCATATACAACTAGTGTTTCTAAACATAATGCCTCCGAAATTCCCCCTAAAAAGAAAAGAAAATTAAATGATATATATGATTGTGTTCAAAATTTCACAAAACAAAAATCTTGCAAACAAAATGCTGTACAGAAAAAAAGTAATATTGAAATTGAAATTCATACTTTAAAAAAGAAAAAACAGGAAGTATGTAATAAATTACTCAGTTTCAATTGATGCAAGAGGAAGAAAAATTAGAACAAGAAACTGTAAACGGTCAACAGGAAGCAATCAAGCTAGAATATGAAAAAATTAAAGTTAGAAATTTTGCAAAAGTCAGTTTTGAATTCAAATAATTAAAAAATTGAATAATGTACTCATATCAATATAATTATATTTATGCACGTACCTTAAATAACTTGTTTTATTCCCTAAAAAGGTGGTGAATTAATGCCGTTCTTGCTGGGAATTAGTTTCTTCAGCATTCAAAATGTTTACTGCATCATTGGCAACATCAATTCCATGAGGAACAGTATCATTAAAATCAATTGCTAAATTGTGTAACACAGCGGTAGCAACAATAATAGGTAGAACTTTTTGAGGTTTAAGTCTTAACAGACAAACAAGGAAATCTCTTTTTCCAGACACCAAAAGTCCTTTCAATTAAATCCTTGTTTATGAATATTTATATGATCACCTATTACTTGTTGGAAAGTGTCAGTTGTGAAGAATCGCAATGTTAATAACAACTGTGTAATTGGCTGTTATAGGATGATTTCTGTTGTTGTTATATTCAAAATCATTCAAATCAAATATTGTAATCATTTCTTGAACTATTTCTTTTGAAAACCTGTATCTTATTTTAAAGTCCACATCGTCGAAATCTTCCATGGGGTTATTTCTTTTTCGATACAGTTTCGGTCTTGGCAGCATATTTATTAACTCTAGTAATTCTTCATCAGATGATGTAATATTTGTATTATCACTATCACTAGACATGATTATTATAATTATTTACAGTACTCGACACAAGATAAACAAAAACACGAACGTCCAATGTTACTTTACAAGAAATTTTTAGGTTAACATTAACTTTAATCGACCTCTAACGTCGAATTTGTTAACCCATGTTAGGTAATTCGCTGTTAGGACAAATCGTGGTTCGTGCAACGAAAATACGCCTAACCGAGCATTTGCTAATCAAGATTAACTAATACTACTTTAACAGAGGTCGGTGCAACCGGGCATTAGTAGTGATTAAATTGTAGTTTTTTAAGTGTTAAGAACATTAGAATATTGAAGAACTAGTCCGTAAGTATATTATAGAAAAAGTTTTAGTTTGTAAGTAATATATTTGTATACATATTTTAATAGCAACTGCGAAATAAAGGTTATTTTATTATTATTATTATTTGTTTTGATTAGTCTTGGCTGTTGACTGTTGTCAGTTGTCACCATTGGTGATACACTACATTCAAAAGAACATTTACGTTGTATGTAATGCGCAAAATATTCTTCATCTGTAAAAGCTAGTAGTAATTAAGTTTTACATAAAATTACCTTCGATAAAACAACTACCCGACGCTAATCTATTGTGAATCTCATCCACATCTGTAATCTCATACAATTAATTTTTAAATTCATATAGTTAGCGCCATCTTACTCAACGTGTTACCGATACGTAGCGGTAATAGAATGCGCTACAAAAGATGGCCGTCCGCTCCGTAAAGTAGTCGATGTAATCGTGACGTAATTCGATGTAGCGCAAATGTAGCGTATGCATCCAGCAGACGTTTCCTCAACAGTTCCACAACAGTTGCGTCTGCTGAATGGGACCAATACCTCGGTGTATTGTTTAAATTCGTATGTTACACATACATCACGTGTATATGTCGAGATCAACTATACTTATTATTAGATTATTATAGTTGAACAATTATCACTTTTATCTATATAAGTTAATATATGTATTGCAAATTATACTATTTAATAGGTAGTATGAATTAAAATATTTTATAACAGTTTCTAAGTTAATAGGTTAATACATGTAATGTACCTAATTCAAAAGTAAAGGAACCTAAGTTGCGAATTTCACAAAGAGCTCTTGGGAATATCGTAATCCTTATCTTTATTCGGAAACATCCTGTTAAATATCCTTTAGAGGAATCTATTTTTACTTTCTTATACGTAGTATAAGGAAGTATTGTGATGATGAAAATTTTCGACCTCGAGATTTTTGCAGATGTCCACGTTTTGAAGTCCCCTGATACCAAAAAAGTGGTTTTTAAACAATGTCTGTGTGTGTGTGACCACGATAGCGGCCAAACCGCTGTAAATATCAATTCCAAATTTTGTATTTACGTGTATAATCTCCCTCTTGAGATCTGATTAGTTTTTCAGTAAAATCGGTAGACCGGAAGTAGCAGTTTACTTCGGCGAAAAAATCGAATTTTGACAATATTTCGTCAACTACTAAGTTTAGACAAATTTATAAAGAATTCATAAGTATTTAGAATTTAATTTCCAATATCTTTTGTATAAAAAAAAATTCAAAATTCGGACCGGAAGTGTCACTTTTACTCTTAGCGAATAACGATTTTTTGCAAATATGTCGTAAATTATGCATTCTATATATATTTATGAAGAGTACAAAAGTATTTAGAGTTAGATTTGGAATATTTTTTGCATAAATGAAATTTCAAAATTCGGACCGGAAGTAACACTTTCATACGTATAAGAAAGTCGTGTGGTGGCCACACCTCATTTTTCTATTGTTGATACTGTTACATACTCCTGAATATAATTAAAATGTATATATATCTACTTATACACATACGGTCTTTATCTTTGGGCTTTATAAACTAAGGAATAATGAACAAATTTAACTATTATGCCTATTTAATGTTTGTTCACGATCCCGAATTGTACATTTAGCATTTGACAACACTGCGAACTTCAAGATACATACAACTCTGCATACAAGGTCATTGCTGGCGCCCCAATTGTTAACCATTGCCAATAAGGGTTAGTGTTTATAAAGATGAAGCTGGAAATGAACACACTGAAAAGCTGATGTATCCTAAACTGAAAGTAGGATCAGTTCCCAGCATCTTTGAAAATCAGCCAAAACATCTGTCGTCTTCAAAACCACCATCCAGACGCCATCCTGAAGAACGAAGGAAAGATATGCTACAAAATGGAATTTTAAAGTTATGGAAGAAAATATATTTTTTTATTTATTAAATGTCGATTGTGTGGAAGATGCTACTGAATATAGTAAGGTAATAGCTAGCATAAAAATTTCAGAGAATTTAATTGTAACTGTTTTCATAAATAATAATGAGCTGTCGTCAAATGACTTAAAGTGGATTTTGGCACACAACAAGAAACTTACAAGATGGTCACAAATTCAAAATTTGTTATCAAGATATAGTTTAGAAAGTAGTAGTTCAATTGATAGCGAATTTTATGTAGAAAAAGCTCGTGTTTATCTTAATTTAGCTATCAACAATTCAACAGAGAAAAACTTTAATATAAAGTCTACTCTTGAATTATTAGAAAATCAACTCAATGCTGCAGTTAATTTCAATGAAAAATGTCATTGTGGAAAATATCTCAAAGATATATTTTATTCCATAGCACTTACAATAAATAATATTGCTTTAAGTAATTATATAAAATCCAAAAATAATATACAAAATAGTGCCGGCAAAAAAAGAAAGCTAGAAACATTAAGTTAGCTATATATTTATTGTAATTATTGATATATGTATAATGAATAAAGTAATACACACTAAATGGTTTTTATTTACCAATCATCTACTATTACATTTATTTCATACATATTAATATATGAAATAAATATGTTAATTTGATATTAATGTATTAAATTAATATAATCATCAATAATTAAAATTGTTTTTGCTTCAAATGGACAATGTAAATCGTGACTACCATAGGCGGTATCATAGGACTACCTTCATTCATATTTGCGCAGGGATGTTTATATGATATCTCCTCCAACCTCTGTTTTAATTTAAAGCTAACATTTGGTTCGAAGGAAAATGAAGAAAAAAATTCACAGAAGGCTTTTTCCTAATGCGGTATTTATATATAGGTATACTGAAATTATGGTCGGGCGTTGCCAAATTAGTAAAGCTGTTTCACAAAGTTAGGACATGCCTTAAAATAAGAGTAAAATTTGAATTCATTCATTTCTTGTGTTTTAAACGTATAATTGTTGGAAAACTATGCTTTTCAAAACATTTGTGTCCCAAATAACCTATAAAATAAGTGAAGGCATTTTGTTCAGTTATATTTTCCCATTGTCGGTAATCAATCTTCGAAAATTAAATTTTGCGTTGGTGGTGTTGAATTTGTCATGAAGTTTGAATAATTATTCACAACTACAATACACAATATGCACATTTTAACAGTTGAGGACATTTTAATGCGCCTGGGGATCTTACCGCATTGGTTCTTTCGGAAACCTGAAAAAGCTTAATTTAGAATTGATCGAACTATTCTTGCACCGAAGTGCACAACAATAATGGGGCATTTTTGTTCCAAGTATTCACGAAACGAAACACTACAATTATTGATAAAGCGTTATGCTGCGTGCACACTAATTATAAAAAACAATTTGTTTGTCAAAAATGTTGGAAGTACGTCAGCATCCATTAAATTATATGGAAATGTTTCAAGGAAATGCACAATAATCAAACAAAAATTTTTGACACACATTTTAAACACAAATTCTAAATTAATAATGTGTTAATAAATTTATTTGACGTTAATTATAAATGCCAAAAGAATGTATAATTTAGTTTTACAAATGCCTTGTTTAATCTGTGTACAACTACCCATTAATTTGTAAAATTAATGTTCATAATAAATTGTTTGTCAAACATTTTGTATAATTGGTGTACAGCATAACTTATATTAACGGCCATTCACAAATCGCATGCCCAGCAGTCGCATCAAATAATCCCGCCGACTCAACAGCTGATGGCTGACTACTGCGCATTCAGAAATTTTCACGCACGCGTCGGTTCAAGGTCGTCGGTAGGAGGACAATTATTTCCCTCGAGATTACATATAGCTATATCCTATATCACAGTATATAGCTATATACTGTGGGTAGTTGTACACAGATTAAACAAGGCATTTGTAAAACTAAATTATACATTCTTTTGGCATTTATAATTAACGTCAAATAAATTTATTAACACATTATTAATTTAGAATTTGTGTTTAAAATGTGTGTCAAAAATTTTTGTTTGATTATTGTGCATTTCCTTGAAACATTTCCATATAATTTAATGGATGCTGACGTACTTCCAACATTTTTAACAAACAAATTGTTTTTTATAATTAGTGTGCACGCAGCATAACGCTTTATCAATAATTGTAGTGTTTCGTTTCGTGAATACTTGGAACAAAAATGCCCCATTATTGTTGTGCACTTCGGTGCAAGAATAGTTCGATCAATTCTAAATGAAGCTTTTTCAGGTTTCCGAAAGAACCAATGCGGTAAGATCCCCAGGCGCATTAAAATGTCCTCAACTGTTAAAATGTGCATATTGTGTATTGTAGTTGTGAATAATTACTCAAACTTCATGACAAATTCAACACCACCAACGCAAAATTTAATTTTCGAAGATTGATTACCGACAATGGGAAAATATAACTGAACAAAATGCCTTCACTTATTTTATAGGTTATTTGGGACACAAATGTTTTGAAAAGCATAGTTTTCCAACAATTATACGTTTAAAACACAAGAAATGAATGAATTCAAATTTTACACTTATTTTAAGGCATGTCCTAACTTTGTGAAACAGCTTTACTAATTTGGCAACGCCCGACCATAGTTTCAGTATATTATATATAAATACCGCATTAGGAAAAAGCCTTCTGTGAATTTTTTTCTTCATTTTCCTTCGAACCAAATGTTAGCTTTAAATTAAAACAGAAGTTGGAGGAGATATCATAAACATCCCTGCGAAAATTTTCCTACTGAATTTTTGATAAAGCTATATATTCGTGTAAGAATTTTTTATACTTTGAAATTTTGCAATAGAAATTTCAAAGTTAGTGGCAATTCAAATAGAATAACAAATAACAACACCATTGATGAATTGTGTCAAGAAATTTAAGTAATCTTTAGGTTAGAGGAGCCTTTTTTTGTGTTGTACGTATAATGTATTACATTCTAAATGCGTGTGTAATATGCACTTAATAAAAAGCAGTGTTTTATCATCGTTTTTTGTATTATTGATATAGCTTTTTCATAATTTTAAAAATAGATTAACATAATTATCTCATAAACGATTTGGTTCTGCGTCACTGGCTTATTCCTGAATAGAAAAATTTACTACGCCTCTGGTTGCGCGTGCGTGAATGCGCAGTACTATTTTGGGACACAAACATCAAAGGTGCCGACGGCGAGAGAAACTACTGTGTCTATACAGCTCTATACCACAGACCACAGTATAAACCTTTCCAGTAGTTGCACTCGCAAAATTTATTGAGACCAAGTAGTTTCTTGCGCTTTGTATTGCGCAGTGACGGTAAGAAACAGATAGACTTGTTTATATCTTGTTTGCCAACAGATCTTTGAACGTTTGAACATAACCAACCATTTTTAAAGTGAATCAGGTTTATGTGTATAATTGCGAAGGATTTGATTCATTTAGTGCGTTAAATTAATTGAGCACAATGAGTATAAAGTGTTGTGTACCGCAATGTAAAAATGCGTATTCAAAGGACATAAAAGACATTAGTTTTTTTAATATTTCATCTGAGGAAATAAGGTAAGCCCAAAATTCAAATAAACATTCAGATATACATGAACATAAGTACGACATAAAGGATTATAGAATTTATAAAAAGTTATTGTAAAATATAAGACAAATATTGACGTAAATTATTAATGGTTAAATTGCTACATCATTCAAGCATAATAATAGTTGCATATGATTAATATTTTTTTCTGCACTAGGCGTAAGGAATGGAATTCTTGAATTGGAGAAACAAGTTCTGTAAAGAAAAATGCCAAAGTTTGTAGCATTCATTTTGAAGAGTGTTACTTCAAAAATGTAGTGAAGAACAGGCTAGAAATTACTGCGGTGCCCACTTTATTTCTTACAGGTAAGCCCAAGGATAGATAAACTTATAAAATCATCTATTTATTTTTTGAAATTAATCTTTTTATTAATTAGAAATGCTTTTAAAGGATGATTATATCAAATTAATTACAAATACCTTGATTGCAACTAGCTTTGCTATATTTATTTAATTTTGATGCCTTTGTGAGTTTTCTAACAACCAAGATCACATACACCGTTTTTTTTATATGATGATTCTATTTTACAGAATGTACAGATGTTACACCTGTGTTAAAAGATAATCCCCTACCAGGCACAAGTAAAGATGTTAATATGATTACCGATCAACATACTGAAACTCATACAGGTAATAACAGTTTTTGATGTTTTATATAATATTATTAAATTATATTTCTTATGTTTAGCTAGCATTTATGTGCAAACACCGCAAAGCCTGTTAGCTACAAATCCCAGGAAGTGCAAATTAAAAACTGAGATTCAGTATTTAAAAGGTGTTCTAAAGAGAGCGGACGGGAAGGTTTCTACTGTGACAGAGAAAGAAAATCCAATTTCTGATGCAGATTTCAATACATTTAGTGAAAGCCATTTCAATGAAGCCACGGTAAATCTGTTTAAAATGCAGCAGAAATTATCAAGGAAAAGTAAATGGTTTCAGATATACAAATGAATTTATACAGTTTGCGTTGACTATATATTTTCTCGGTCCTTAAGTTTATAGATTTTTATCTGCAACTCCATGCAGATTAACCAGTAAATGGAACATAACAGTGGGGTTGAATTACTTTCTTTTTATGGTAATAGGAAGAAAAGTTGAAATGATGAGTGAAGAAGCGAGGCATTGTGTGATGTGTATTGACGAAATGTCATTAAAGACATTTCTTTTTTATAATAGATCTAAAGATGAAATAATAGGCTTTCATGAAACTACTACAAAAAAATTTTTTTCCAATATGGTTTTTAATTTTAAGTAATTTTGCAACATTTATAAAATATGTCAAATATTGTAAAATTTAAATGTGACTAGCATTAAAATATATAATTTTATTCCATCTATGAGACTTTTTGCCACGATGGTTTTTAATTTTAAGTAATTTTGCAACATTTATAAAATATGTCAAGTATTGTAAAATTTAAATGCAACTCGCATTAAAATATATAATTTTATTCCATCTATGAGACTTTTTGCCACGATGGTTTTTAATTTTAAGTAATTTTGCAAGATTTATAAAATATGCCAAGTATTGTAAAATTTAAATGTAACTATACCCTGTCTCAGAATAAGAAGGAGTGATTCAAATACCGCGCCAAAATACGGAACACATAGCTTAAAAATTTACTAAAATTATATATGACATGTTAGACATGTTATTGATATTGAGGTTAGAAATAGTATTTTAGATAGGAATTGTAGAACCGTATTATTTTTAACTAAGGATTTAGCGCTTTGGGTTTCATTTTCTATTATGGATTGAAATGACTGGATGTGCCACTTCACATTGTACTATTCAAAGCAGCAATAAGAATGCAAGGCAATTGAATACAGAAAGAAGGTATAACAACAAGCAGGTACATACTACATCTATAATTTGATGAATGTTAATCTTTTATCCTAACATTCAAATTTGTTGATTCTAGGTTTCCAAAAAAAGGCTATTAGAAGGTATCTATGGATAAAGACAATACATAAGCCAAATGAAAATAGTAGATTATGTTCTACGTGTTTTAAGGATTACTATTATAAATGTATAAGTAGTATACTTCTTAGCGAATGTGAAAATTGTGAATTAAGTCTGTTATAAAATATTTGTACCAGAGAGAAGAGTGTATCAAATTTCATATCAAAAGGCCCTCAAGAATTTGCGGAGAAGCTTTTGCATATTATTTTATATCGTAAATAATATCAATAAAGAAGTTAAACAAATAAATTATTGGTGTTCTATGATAAACCTTGAGTAGGTAAATTCAATTACTTTTAGTAATATGAATCTACATACAACAGTAATAAATACTATAATTTACATTGGCTGAAGATGCTTACACTATCTGCAAAAATAATTACATATACACATTACTAATTATTATAACTTCTAACTATGTGTTGGAAATTAACGATAGTGTTTTCATCATATTAAAAAGATTATTACATATTTATTTAATAATTTTAATCCACTAGAATATGTAACGTATTTCTTTTGAAAGGAAATCAAAAACAGTTTTTCTAAAGCGTTATTATTGAAAAGGTAAGTTTAAATTAAAAAAAAATTATATAATTAAATAAGTTTTATTAGTTTATGTATACAATAACCCATCAAATTTGCAATATTTTTACCACTTCAGCACCGCACCAGGCTTCAATATATTTGTCTTCAAACTATCACTATGCTTTCTATATATCGCACTTACTCTAAGGTAATATTAAACTACTTTTAAAATATGTGGTATGGAATATACATATAAATAGTAGATATAGTAGTAATAAATTACAATAACCCATGACTGAATATCCTCACGAATTACACGGATCACCATCAGCAATGAGTTATTATGTATCTGAAGTTCGACTTCAGTGGTAATCTCTCAGCATTCGCTACAGAATCAGAAAAAGCTACAGCAAAACCAGCCAACTAATACATTGTCTCATGAATTTTGCTGTATGAAAAAGTATATTAAGCAAAAGTTTATAATAATAATAATTAATGTAGTGTGATATGCTTATCACACTGCACTTTATACACTATGAAGTTCAAGAGTTCATTTTAAAGAGAGCACTACCATGTTTGAATGGAATCTATTGTTGATACATTTACACAAAAATATACATATATTAAAATCTATTTTGTATTGTAACATTCAAAGCAAAATGTTTGTAAAGACGAAGAACATTTTATAAACATGTTAAAATAAAAGAAAAGTGATTATAAATATTAACCAAATGGCCACATAAACTAGTTTGAATCAACTGTGCTGGACAAGTATGAGCCACTTTCACTATCGTTGCTTCCGACACAAATAATAAATGGTTCCACAATATCATCCACTAATCCATCTAAGTTCCACATTCTTTGTTCTACTTTAATTACATGGTCGATACAATTGCTCCAATTATTTATGGTAACATTTCTAATTGCTTCAGTTAAAAGTTCTCGCACATGTGACATTTTGAAAGTTGTATTTTTTGCAGCAACTTCACCTTTTATTTGGGCCCAAATCATCTCAATTGCATTGTGCTCACAATGATATGGTGGTAACCGCAATACAGTTCTATGTGCAGCAGCTGCCAGTTCATCAATTATATAAGTATTATATTGGTCTTTATGAAGGCGAACTAGATGCAATAATTCAGCACGTATCATTTCTGCATTAAACGCAATATTTTTGGAATGTAACCAGTCTTGGATTGCAACTTTTCTCCATGATGAAGTAGGCAGCCTTTCCACTCTGCGTGAATGATAAGATGCATTATCCATCACTATTACGGCATTATCTGGCAACTTTGGCAATATTTGTTGGAACCATGTTTCAAAAATGTTGCTGTTCATCTCATCATGATAATCAGCAGTTTTCCTTCCTTCAAAAAGCAATAGTCCATCCTCGACAAACCCCAATACAGATCCTATATGTAGTATTATTAATCACCTGCCTTTACCAGTAGGGTTTCTTAATCCTGTTGATAAACCTTCAACAAAAGCTTGCCGTGCACTGATTATGCCTGTGTCAATCCAAACTTTTCCCTTAGTATGTCCTTCATTCAACCATGTTTCATCTAAGTAAAATATTGGACGACCATCATCTCTGTATTGTTTTATTGTTCGCAGGTATTTTCTTCTCCACCTAATAATCTCATCTTTTTCTAGTAGTAAATTTTTCTTATTACGTTTAACATATCTGAAATATAACATATAAATGCACATGTGGTAATACGATCAGTGGTTCATTAGCACCTACTTGAAATTAATGAGCTTCAAGAATCTGTGTAGAGTTGCTCGACTCATTTTTGGTATGGATTCATCCACAGATATATCTGCCATAATTTTATCAGGCGTTGGAAGTTCGTTTTGAAAAAAGAAACTGTGTACCTTCTGTCGCACAGAGTTTTTCACAGATTCATCAAATTTATGAAGTTTAGAATGCCTGCCTACTCGTTCTTTAGGAGGCCGTAATTTGCCTGTCTCCTTATATTCCTTCATTATGCGATATACAGTTGACTTTGCCAACCCTAAAATACATATTTATAATACATTGTTATTGAAGTAATATTTATAACTTACTTAGTGTTCTGGAGATGTTTATTACCATTTCTGTTGTTCCCATTCTGGGAATTTGTAATGTTAACATTTTATACATATTTAAAACTGTTTGTTTTTCGTTTTGTGCTAGATGTCCTAATCGATAACGCCGTTTGGGCGGCGAGACTAACGGTTTGCTGGGACCTGGCAGATCACTCATGTTCATTTTGTACTTAAAAGTACAGATTTTATTTAATAACAGTTAAATGTAATATATCAAACCAAAAATGTAAGAAAGCAAAATCATAGGTTATAAACACGTTATAAATATAAAATGGCGGAATGGGCGTACTTATTTTTGCATATTAAACCTGCCTGCGCAAGAACCAATGAAATGTCAGAAAAAAATGTACCATTTTGGCGCAATATTTGAATCACTCCTTCTTATTCTGAGACAGGGTATAGCATTAAAATATATAACTTTATTCCACCTATGAGACTTTTTTTCCAAGATAGTTTTTAATTTAAAGTTATTTTGCAACATTTACAAAATAAATCAAATATTGTAACATTTAAATGTAACTCATATATTCAAACTAACATTAAAATGTATAATTTTCTTCCAAATCATTTTATTCCATCTATGTAGTAGACTGTTTTCCAAAATAGTTTTCAACATTTCGTAAAATTTGTTAAATCGGCCACAGGTTTCAAATCTAAGACAATAATATGCATGACGTACATAATTATTGTTTTAATATTACTAATTTCAATACATTCATTTATCAACAAATTTAGTTAATCCGGCCCCGACTATTTTAAAATAGGGCTAGATCCGGACCTGCTTATTAAAGAACTTTCCGATCTCTCCGCTATGCGACATTGCGCCTTACAATGCGCGAACATACAACTTGGTTTCTAAAGATCAAAGGTGCCGACAACGACTGCAACTACTGGAATCAAAGGTGCCGACAACTACTGGATATGTTTATACTGTGTCTATACTGTGGCTATATACTGTGGTAGTAATAAGAAAAATAATTTTTAGCAACACACACAAAATTTGTTGGTTAACGGCCTGTACGCGCTTCCATAAAGTGACAGTGCAGTAGTAGCGACATCTCAATTATTCGGTTAAAGTCATGATTCAAATTTACTTCTAGGTCTCTTGTTTCCAGTGAAATATATATATTATTATATATATATATACATATAACTGGAAAGGCGGGTAAGTTAACGATGACTGAGGCAAAATTATGGAGTATGCAACCCGCTGCATTGTGGTATTCTCATCTTTCTCCGACTAGCGGCTACATAATTAGCCGCCGCCGTTTTAAATATATTTTTTTTAAATAAATCTACTTTAGCGTATTTATTATACATTATTATCTGTTGTATGTTATAAAAAGAGAAGAATTATCCAAAGAATGATTTTTATATAATTATCGTGTTTTGAAGTAAATAGTTGGCTGGATACTTGTAAGTTAAACATATCAATAGGTAACAAAATTTAAATTAAGTAGTTATGAGGAGCAGGATACGTTGGAAGGGTATTGTAAAAAGAAATTCAATATTATGACAGTTTTATTGATTATTAAAAAGTATTAATTTAGTAAACTTTTGCCTTAAACCTAGTTTAGTATATTGAATACTCTCATTATAAACTGTTGCATGATGCGGCATCGACATTTCACATACATACTTACAATACATTTTATTAATTGTATTTCGTGTAAATCTTCATTAAATATCTCCTCTGTTACAGGATGACTAGGTAAAAAAAGTTGTAAGTTTGACGAAAACTTTTGTACCGCTGCATTTTGCAATATACTTTTTAAATTTGATTTTTGTACTGAAGCAGTGGTTGTTAAAAATCGGAATTGTTTTTCTATAAACTGTATTATCTTGAACACTATATCACCCGCGAATACTGAACCACCATTGAAGGAAAAACTTGTAAATTCTTGAGACATTTGCATTACAGAAGTATATGTGTGATCTCCGTGCGTAAAAGTATTAAATAATAAACTTACAAGTGAAACTGGATATTATTTATCTTGTCATATAAAGTTTTGCATCCATAAGCCGCGCAATAATGTACCTACCATTTTTTCTTGTTCTAAGTACTGAAGTAAAAAGATACTATTCTTGACAGGCACATCAACGTATTATAACATCAAATTGTATGCTTTTACCTGCCGAGCACCTCGGGTATAGACGGTGAAAAACGTTTAAGATCAAGGTGCAAATAAACTCCGTAAACGAACATGCAACAAATAAGGATGGAAATACCACAACGTAGCACTATCTCTTTCTGTTGCGCCTGACACACTTTTCTCTTAAGGCTGTACGCCCGGCCTCGAAATCGTTTTTCCCATTTCCTAATCGTATTTTTCATGAAAACCTTACCGAATTTACACGCTAATTTAAGAAAACAACGCCTTTCAATGGATAAATCGTAATTTCTTCGAAATTGTCCAAAGGGCCCTAAATAAAAATAAAAATGTAAGAAATTTCAAAAAACAAGCCTTTATTTAACATTATGTAACACTCAACAGCAATACATAAATTTTATTTTCTCTTAATTTTTAAAAATAAGGTCACGAAACGGAAAACAAAATTTTGAAATTTGGGCGAAATTCACTGAAATCAAATAGAGTATGTGGTACGCTCGCACATTGTGTCGAGAGGTAGCTCCGCCTACCATTTCGGGCAGTTTCTACGCAGTTTGCAAAATACTTCTGAGATCGGTGTTTGTTAAGAAAGTAATCGTTACTCGGACATTATTTTATCGAAACCGTTGATATTTTCTTTACAATATAGTGTACATAATAATATACAATGTCAGCGTCACAATACTTCCTTATACTACGTATCAGAAAGTAAAAGCAATATCTCTTCCCGTCCCTAACGCTATACCTGCTAGAAGCGCATGTTAGGACTCACACGGCTTGCGGGCTGGGAGTATAATTATTATATTTGACTCGCAATAATTTGCTTCTGAAACGATCTAGAAATTTATTTCTTGCACAAAAAATAATTTTGGAATGTTGGCTTTATTTTGTTTCACATATATATGGGTAAATTCTGAAAAATAAGATTAGTTACTCGATAGCTGAAATATACGTTACACAAATTGGTCGTCTACTAAAACTTTTTTTTTTTTTTATAAAATTTACACACCATAAAGAAAAATCGAAAACACTAGTATCATCCAAATACTTTAGGGTATAACCTTTAAAAAAAACAGATCCCTAGCTCTCTGCATTGCTAAGATATCACGAGATAAGTATTAAAAATTGAAGAAAATGAAAATTTTAAAATTTACACAAAAAAACGATTTTTCGACCTTTTTGCGATTTCGATTTTATTTTCCAACTCAAAATTTGAATCCGGCAGGTGATTTTACATATTCAGCTTCACCTTTTCGTGTGTTTGAGAAAATATAGATTGTCTAATTTAGGGGGGGTTGCTTCCCGACTGCAAACGTGTCGGCCAACCGGCGATTATCTGAGACCACAACGCAGCCATAAATTACAGGCAGATTAGATTAGGTGACAAGTTCTTTTCTCTATCTTTTTCCTCAGCATAAGACAGAGCACGCGGACCCTTTTATTACATTTGCACGAAGAAAACAGTGGTACGCCTATTTCAAATCGAACTCAGCTTGAAGCGGGCGTCCAGCCTTAAATGAAAATACCCTGCCTCCCTTCCAGTTAGTATATACAATTCATTGCTTGTTTCTAACACCGTGGCGCCATCTAACAGGGCCTGCATTAGGTAGATTAGGCGGCAAAACCCCTCATTTAAGTGAACCATCCGATAATGCGTGACCTTAAAGGACTATACATGTCAGTACCGTGTCAGATCAGTGTTATCTGTGGTTGATCAGTGATGTCAATACACACTGCCTGAAATATTTCAGATTTGGCTTAATTTTAATAATATGGACTTAAAGTTTTGAGTGTTGAACCAATTCCAGTTAAAAATGCGTCCACGGAGTCAAATTCCAACTGCTCCGCGCATTTATAAAGTTTTTTTTTTGCGGATTGTCCACTTTTAGTTATTGTTTTTTTAAAGCTTTTCTGTATTTGTCTCTTATATTATTCCATCTGGCCTTACATGCGGAACCTCAAAATAACTTAGTGGTTAGGTGCTGAACTGTGTAGTCTATACTAAATTAACAAATATTTTTTTGTAGGTACCTAGCTACTGGAGATTCTCTAAAAACATTATCATTCAGTTACCGCATGGGACATTGTACAGTGCATAAAATGGTAATGGAAACTTGCAAAATACTAACAAACACTCTAATGAGTGAAATGCTGCCTCAACCGTCAGACGAAATGTCTAAAACTATCGCTGATGGCTTTAGCACAATTTGGAATTTCCCTAATTGTTTGGGTGCGATAGATGGGAAACATTTTACAATTCAAGCTCCCCGAAATAGCGGATCCCAATTTTTTAATGACAAGAAAAACTTCTCTGATGTATTACTGGCACTTGTTAATGCACATTACAACTTTGTAGCTATTGCTGTTGGTGCTTATGGCAAGAATAGTGAAAGCCCTTCAAAAGAATACTTTATGTGTACCACATCCTACAATATTACCAGGCATCGACACTGAGGATCCTTATGTGATTGTTGGTGAAGAGGCATTCCCTCTAAAAACTTATCTGATGCGCCCGTTTCCAGGAAGCGGATTGAGTGATTCTACGCGCATTTTCAACTATCGTTGAAGCAGAGCTCGAAGAACTGTTGAAAATTCTTTTGGTATTTTAATTCAAATATTTAGAACATTTACGAGGCGAATCCAGGCCAAACCGGAAAATGTAGATAATATAATTTTGGCAGCTTGCATTCTATATAACTTCATAAAAAATATGACAATATTAAGCACATATACCTACATATCAAAATCCAAATGCAAACTTGAAGGTTCGGCAGAGAAACCGACAAAATCTACCAGGGATTCTTGTCCCAAACGGAAACATTTTGCCCACTTTCTTACAGTTGAATACGAAGAAGATGAATCGCCGTAAACGCCGTCTAACCATTGTTTAATGTGATAAGGTGTATGCCCTTCTTTTATTAAAAATTTAAAGACCGCGCAGTACTCAATTTTCGTTACTTCAGACATTTTCGTGCGCTAGTCACGTTGGTTAGCTGCTTACTAAAAACTACTAGGCTTCGAACCGTCATATTTATATATATATATAAATATGACATAAATATATGAATATGAAATTTTCGTATATGAAGGGCAATATTACTCACAAATTGATGGTACCCCAATGGGACTCTCTCTATCACCCACAATAGCGGATTTGACAATGAATACTATCATAAAATATGTAATAACCCGAATAGATTTTCATTTTCACTTTTTATGGCAATATGTGGATGATTTAATTTGCTGCATCCCAGAAAACAAAATAGACTCTACTCTACAAATTTTCAATTCATATAATAATAAACTAAATTTCACAGTGGAAATAGAGCAAAATAACTCAATCCCATTTTTAGACACACTGATAAAGAGGGAAAACAACACTCTCAAATTAAGATGGTATAGAAAACCATCTAACTCAAATAGGTTACTAAATTACCATTCCAATTGCCCCAAAAAATACAAAATAAACTTGATCAAAGCACTTAAAGATAGAATTAGCAAAATATCACATGCTGACTATCTCCAACAGGATTTACACAAACTCAAAGAAATTCTGCTATACAATAACTATCCAAAAAATGTATTGAACAAACTTCTCTTTTCTTCCAATACCACGGATACAAACCCCGAAACCTTATCAAAAAGGGAAAAAGAACCGAACGGTAATGATAACAGTAGCACAACTCCCAAGTACGGAAAATTGCAATACATTCCAAACCTAACGAATAAAATTAAAATGCTATTTCACAATATATGTTCTATAGCATATACAACGGCTTTTTCGAATTCAAAGGTGTACACTAGATTAAAGGATAACATACCTACACAGATGAGAAACAATGTGGTGTACGCAATAGAATGTAGCTGCCATGATTTCTATGTAGGACAGACAAAGCAGAGACTAAAAAACCGGATCACCCAACATATCAGTGACGTAAGGGTGAAGCCGCAGGGTTGTGCTTTGGCAGGCCATATATCAACCACCAACCACACAGCGGATTTCAATAAAGCAAGAATCATTTTCAAAGAACCTAATTACATTCGGAGAACTTTTTTGGAAACGCTAACTATAAAAACTTTAAGACACAGTATAAATTGCAAATCAGACTCGCAAAATTTCAGCAGAATATATGGAGCTTTCTTACCGCAATTAACAAGAAGAATACAATACAAATTGGCATAACACAATAGATTAAATGACAGCACTTACTCATTATTAAAATTATATGAAATTCATGTAAATATTAAATTTAATATCAATACATTATTTGCGCGGAATAACAATATAAAATAAAAGATATCTCCTTTTTGTTTTTCTTGTTTGTTTTTTCGGACGAATAGGTTTTTCGTTCACCAATGTACACATGTGTTTAATAAAACGTACGCAGAAGGTTATCGAGACTTTAAACTGCACACCGAAAATTATTTTAAGCAAATTATTTTAAATGTGCCGTAATATCTTAATGTTTACTTTTTTAATGTGTCATATGTTGAATATACAGATGAGATCAAATATATAGCCCCTCGGCAAAAGTAAGTACACATAGATGTTTTTAATATTGTTAATTATTTTATAAATGTGAGCTGGGCAAAATTTAATATGTTGTTTTCTAATTTAATAAAGGTCTGATGAAGGTTCAAACATAGAACCGAAACGTCACGAGCCGTAAAAAAGCTAGGAATTTTTATTTTTACCTAAACCCTAATTCTACCTTCCCTGGTAGTAAGTTTTATACACAGTGATATACACTATCAGTACTCTAAGCTGAATTTCGTCGAGCACTATATATATATATATATATATATATCACACCTCGCGTATGTGCATGCATGACCTGACTGAGTTTGAACACGTTTGAACCTGTATAAGCCTGTCAGGTCGAGAATTTATGGCCTTCCTCGTGATGTCCAGGTCTAATTTACATATAACATAGCACTATTTCTATCGACAATTGTCCATAATTTACACCAAAAAAATTAAACAGAAAGTAAACTAATGTCTATAATAAATGATAAAAGAGCATGTATTAATACGTAAATATCACAAAAAAAGAAACGCCCAACTTGCACACAAACCTAAACATAAATGGCGCCTAATATCTATTAACAGAGACGCGCATTCGACCTGCGCGCCGTTGGCGAGTTTTGGTTTTGCGAAGAGCACATCTTCTTTCCTTGTACCATGGATTGTCCAATATCGTCGACAACTATATTTTGGCGACGTATGTCACAAATCGGAGACGGTCCTGTTAGATCCGATTGATTTATGTCGGACTGGTGTGAATACCATGCACTGTCAATGAACGGACCACTGAGGAGACCTTTAATGTATGTTAGATAATCAGTCTTCAAATACATCCGTCAAATAGTACTGATGACTTTCGACCGTATCTTCAAGAAATTTCAAAGGAGATATACTTTTTACAATCTGTTATTGATTACGTTTGTTTCCACTCTTTTTACTGTTAGTCCTAATTTTTCTTATTATTCGAGTATTTATGTCAAATCTTGTAAATGCATTGGATGTAGCAAATTCAATACGTTTTTTCAATATAACTTGAAAACCGGTTCCCTCCCTAGCATTATCAAACTTTTCGAGGCCATGCGCTTTCAAATAATAACAGAAAACTTTCCTTACTCAAGTTTATGCATGGAATCTATAATCAAATTACTAATTGCATAAATTATTTTTGTAATGATATAACGTAACTTACTCATACAGTACTTCAAATATACACATATTGGTTAAAACAATGATTATTGGACGTAGTGACTTTTGTACACTCGCTTCAAAGTTTGGATTTTTGTGTTCTAGTGTGGGTGCTTCATTTTAAAGTGAGTTTTCAATATTATTTGACGAATACGGAGAGCTACAAACTTTAGTGGTTTCACAGGCGCTGGTGTAATAACAAACCAAATCTTCAAGTTTACTTACAGGATTTAAGTACATAATTTAAAAAATTACACATTATGTTATTTCAGATGACAAGTAATAACCATGCTCTCGGTAGCATATTAATTAATTCATTTTAATTAACACCACCATACTTGTTTACGTCTCCACTCTCCTTGATGTGTGCGGAGTTGTGAAAAAGAGTGTGTCTATCCTTTTTTTGTTGAGTTTGCAGTCACCTACTTATTTAGAGTAGGTATGTGCGGATATGTATTTCTTAAAAGTCATATCCAGAATAAATGTTTTGAAGAGAGCTACACTGAATTGTTCGTGTCTAGTAGAAAGAAAAAACTGAGAAATAAACAATGTGATGATTATGCATGCGAGTATATGTATTATATTCCGGCATAAGAATTATTAAGGATACTACTTACATTACTTGCTCTTGGCATAGACATGAAAGTAGTTTACACCCGATAGAACAAATATTAACACAGGGTAGGATTAGGTACTGTAGTAACACCATCTTTCTTTAATTGTCTGAAAATAGTACCAGTTGCTTGCAACCAAAGGGACCGCTTTTAAACATTTTGTTGGTAAGCGCGAGATTACAAGGTTATGTTTATATCAGTTTATACTTGTCAATTCATCAAATATTGAAACAAGCACAACTAACTTATTAAACTAACCAACCTGTTCCTTTAACAGGAGTCAGTTTTCAATAACAGTATAACATCGTAATCTGGTTCATGATGGGCATCATGGTAGAAATATAAGGTATGTTTTAGAGCAGCTTGTTTATGACGTAATCGCACACAGTACGCCACACCATTGTATTAACCACATAGGTACATTCAATCGTACATTGTCGTACAAGAGAACCGCTTGTGTTTTATGACGTAGTGTGTGCAGCGCGAAAATAATACGAAGTTGAGTCAAAGTTATAATATTTATACCATGATTGACATTGACAGTATATACTCTTAGTGCTTCCCCAGTTTAATCCTGAACTCTGAACACATTATGTATATAATTATATTTTATATTTCGAGTCGTTACGGAAAAGAAAAACTGTCGAAATTTTATTAAGGATGTTGTCAATATTTTGTGCCCTTAGCAAATATCTAAATGGTGGTATAGTTCGGTGTTAGTATAAAAAAGTGTGATATATGCAAATTATTAATTTTAAATGGCGTACCTATATTAAAACATTTACACGTTAAATTTCTAATGCTAGTCATGGGTAGGTTTCAGTGCTATCATGACATATATATGGTTTCCATTAAAAAGAAAGAGTAATAAGGATTTTCATAATGTCAAGGTTTCTGCGTAAAGGCGATATATATATACATATATATATAATAAATATGTAATTCTAAATTTTCTTGACCTTAATTCACATATTCATGTGCATATATATAATTAAATTTCTTGGACGATTTAGAGGTCATACTAATTTCAAATTAATTTTAAAATTAGTTTAATTGTTAATTAGGTAATTTCTAATAATTTTAAAAATTACCCATCGGTCCAGGAATCGAACCCGAAATCTCCCGATTACCAGTCAGGTGCGTTATCCACTACGCTACCGTGGGTTTCGGTCTCGACTCCTTTAAATTGTACTGATATACATATATATATATATATATATATATATATATATATATATATATAAAGAAAAGAAATATTGCGGATTATAGAATAATAAAGTATAGAATTTCATGGGGTAACTCCGCTCAAAATGCAACTGCGGACACGTGTTTCGAACTACTTGGTTCTCGTCAGCGCAGTGTAGCCAAGGAATATTATAAATTGTGTATGTCTCTGATTGATGTTTTTCAGCTCCAAGGTTATCCCATCCTATTCCTTGGCTACACTGCGCTGACGAGAACCAAGTAGTTCGAAACATGTGTCCGCAGTTGCATTTTGAGCGGAGTTACCCCATGAAATTCTATACTTTATATATATATATATATACCGGGTGTCTGTTTAAGCTCGGCCACCGGCCATATCTCGACAACCGTTTATCGTACAACCTGGCGGAAAAAATCTTGATAGTAAAATGGACCACAGGAATTTCAACCAAAATATTTTTAAGTTTCCAAAATGATCGCAAGGGGGCGCAATTTTCAAGATGAATTAAAAATTCGATAATTTTTCATTAAATTCTAGATTAAGATACATTAAAATTTTTACTAGCAATATTTTTAGACGCTTTTATACAATTTTCATTAGAAACTTTTTGATCTAAGTCCTATACGAAGGGGAGGGTGGAGGGGGGTATGTTTGCGTACAAAAGTAGGTATAATTTCGGTTTACCCCAACGGATTTGAATGTTTCTGGGCTCATTAGATAGGGAATTTTACAAGGAATTGAAGGATATGTAGTACGAAATTACGTGGTCGTCAAAAAAAGTAACATGGGGCGCTGTTCTCAATGTATGTATATTACTTGTTTTTTCTTTAAAATTTTAAATGGAACGGTATATTTTTAATACCGTAATATTGAAGCACATAAAAAACTGAAGAGAGTGATGATAACCGGAAGTTGCTACCTCTATTCTTGACGAAGATATAGTCGTACGAGGCAATCCAGAAAAATAAAAATTTTAATTTAATTTTGAGAGAGTCTCTAGACAGTGTATAGTCCGTTTTCACTTGAATTTTCATCATACTCTTCCATAAATGTATTCATTTCAATCTTTTTATCAATTTTTTAATTCATTGCATATGTTACTTTAGATTATCCTATTAAATGTTTTCAAATTCTGTAGCCATTATTTTTTAAATATCATTTCTTGTCCTTTCCAACATTGAAATAAAATAATAATAATACTGAACAGTGTAGTTTGCTTTTTTTTTAAATTTTCATCATACAACATCGCACGCACCGTGATACTAAATTACATTATTATGAGATTTCCAAGGTGGGCAATGAAAATCTAAATGTAAAAATATTAGTGTCACTTGTAGTTAAATTTTTTGTACGTATTTAGCAAATTAAGCCTTTTTGGACACCTGCTCATAATTATTAAGTTTAAAATATCATGTTCTAATGTTGAAGCTTATGACATGATCAGAATGTATTTTCAATTCTTTGTAAATGCATTCTTGCTTCCCGGCAATATTCCCTAAATTATCCGGAAGGAAGACATTGAGTTTTTATTCGCCTTGCGAGATAGTCTTGATTTTTATTTATGGGGCAGAATAAAAGACATAGTTTATCACAAAAAGCCGATTACAACAATTGCTGCCTCAGAAATTGAAGTAACTGTTCTCTCTACTAATCGACAAGTAAACATGTGTATTAAAAATAATGATAACACTTTGAACAGTTGTTAAGTTCAGGTTTTTTTTGATTTATTTTTTGTACTTTCTGATTTAAATATATATATTTTTTTTCGTTTACATTACTTGGGCAATATAATTTCTTATTTATGTTAAGTATAATAATAGGTTCTTTTACTTACTTTCATGTTATAGACGGGGACGAATTAGATATCAATTTTTGTACCCTTTCGTTACTAATAATTTTTAATTAATTTACTGACTTTCTTGTAATGGTAATTACAACGAATAAACTATTATTATTATTAATAAGTAAATGATTTGTTTATAACTAATGCATATTATATTGTTTTTTTCTCATTATTTTCTACTTGAGTTATGGAAATTATTTTTGCTGTTTACCCATAGTTAGATCTACCTATATCTGTTGGGTAATAAAGATATATTATTATTATTATTATTATAGTTATTATTTTATTTCAATGTCTAAAAAGGCAAGACATGAAATTTAAAAATAGCTAGAAAATTTGAAAACATTTAAAAGGAGAATCTAACGTAACATATGCAATGAATTAAAAAATCGGTGAGAAGATTGAAATTAATACATTTATGAAAGAGTATGATGAAAATTCAAGTTAAAACGAACTATACACTGTCTAGAGACTCTTTTAAATCTAAAATAAAATTATTACTCGCTATAAATAAATAAATTCATATTTATTTTTTTTTATTTTTCTGAATTATCTTCGTATGACTATATCTTCGTTAAGAAAAGAGGTAGCAACTTCCGGTTTTCATCACTCTCATCAGTTTTTTATGTGCTTCAATATTACGGTATTAAAAATATACCGTTCCATTTAAAATTTCATAGAAAAAACAAGTAATATACATAAATTGAGAACAGCGCCCCCTGTTACCTTTTTTGACAATCACGTAATGTCGTACAACATATCTTTCAATTCCTTGTAAAATTCTCTATGTAATGAGCCCAGAAATATTAAAATCCGTTGGGGCAAACCCAAATTATACCTATTTTTGTACGCAGGCATACCCCCCTCTACCCTCCCCTTCGTATAGGACCTAGATCAAAAAGTTTTATATGAAAATTGTATAAAAACGACTAAAAATGTTGCTAGTAAAAATTAATCTGGAACTTAATGAAAAATTATCGAATCTTTAATTCATCTTAAAATTGCGCCCCCTTGCGATCAATTTGGAAACTTAAAAATATTTTGGTTGAAATTCCTGTGGTTCATTTCACTATAAAGATTTTTTCCTCCAGGTTGTACGATAAACGGTTGCCGAGATATGGCCGAGCTTAAACAGACACCCGGTATATATATATAAGGTAATATAATAAAAGCGATACCTATTAATGTTTTCTAAAAACAGCATTTTTCTGTCCAAAATGTCAATGTAGTCAAAAAATAACAAATTCCTTTTTTCATTGATAGTTCTTATTGAAATTTAATCCTATGGAACCAGTGACGGTTTCTCAATGTGCACATGTGCACGTGCACTCCCAAATTTAACGTGTATTCTTATTAAAAAAAACATATTTAAATTGTTCCAAGTAATATTCAAGCGAGCCCGAGTCCAGTCTAATCGCTTCGTTCACTGCACATGTGAATATTAAATCTAATTGGTGGAACCTTTGCCGCCAGCACTCATTGTTCCCCGCAACAGTTCGATGTTTTAAGCTGTTCCGTGTGCACATGTAATCAATGCACTGGAACCTTTCTCCACATTAAACCTAATGGGCGAGAATAGATTAACTGTCCTCGCAATTTTATCTATTGACAAGACATTCTTAATTTTAATGAATTGGCCATTGAAGAATTTATCTCCAAAAACGAGGGACGAATTGATTTTCAGTACAAAACGTGCTTGTGAAATATAAAAATTATTATACATTTATCAAAAAAAAAGAATTGTTTGGCGAGGCCAAGGTACTCGGCGAGGTAAGTAACTGAATTTCTTAATAACTGTCTTTAATCTCTAGGATTTGATAGCCTAAAATATGTTTCGCCTCGGTCGATTTGCCAACAACACTCTCTTTTATTCTAAGGTTGTGCACCCCCAAATAATTGAACATCTGAACATTACAATTATTAAAATGTTATTTAGGTTATGTCAAGTTACTTAATCTTGACAATTCATAAATAAATTCAAATAAGTTCTAAACGAATTAAGTAGTGAACTGTAGTACCGATTTGATTCGCACGTATAAAATTCAAATTGGGCATTGTAAACACTGGCTGGATATACTATGCTTAATTTCGTACAGTTCGTTCATTTGAGAAAAACACTTACCGGCTGTAATTTTTGTATGTAGGTATATCTAATTTTTACATACACTCCAAGCTAACAATGTTCTTGTTGGTTACAATTGGTACAAAAAATTTAGAAACAAAATTGGATATTTATTAATGAAGAAATTGTTCTCACTTGCTACCCTTTAAATTAAGTTCTTTCCTCTAATTACGACGACGTGAGGTAACCACTGATCTGTATAATATAAATGGATAAGCAATAGCATGTTAAAAATTGTGATCAAATACGAACTGCGCACGGGGCTGATGCACATGCGCAATAACATAAAATAAAGGCGCTAATTTGAAATGCCTAAAATCTTTGAAAAGTATTTAACAGAACATTAACTTTAAAATTAAAATCTGCATCTGAAGATAATGAAATACTTATTACGGAAAATTTAAAAAAAACACTCAAAAAAACAATACATTCCTTTTGAAATATTTACTGGTTATAAAAAAGTATTAATTTGGAGAGCTTTTTTCTTAGAAGTTCCCCACGTTCTACTTCTGTTTGTTTCTTTGCATCTCTGTGCATCGCACAACATGCTTAATTAAAAGAGAAACGTGACTTTCATGTAAAATAGATGAATCAAACATATGTGTATCTAAGAATACAAAGTAATTATTTTCTACTAACAAGGTAATAGAAATTGAACGTACAAATAGCCCAAAAAACACTGCCTCTACAGGAAGTTTTGTATAAGAATATGGTGTACTTGGACAACTTGTGAAGGACGTATTAAAACACCACGATTTTTTCTATTCAAAAGATGAAAACTAACATTATCGACAGAGATTTCTTCTAGTACGGACACACATTTAGCACACTTAACAATGCGCTTCAATTGTTTGACAACAAAACCAGAAATAACAACATTTTGGGAAAACAATGTCTGTGATGGTATGTCTGGAATTGTATAATTATAATCCTTTTCAATGTCTTCCGCATTTTCCTTAATAAAAATACTCCAAAAATATAAACAAAAAGCTAGTACGTTACGTCTATTGAAATCGGCGTTCGGAACTTTAGTGATTTCACATTCGAATGTCAAAAGACTAGGAACTGCGCATACTCGTAAGCCCCGAGTTAAGTATTTAATTTGGCATAAAAATTCCACGCGCATCCTATTGCATTGCTCATCCATTTATATTATACAGATCAGTGGAGGTAACAAAGCTGTAGAATACATTCGCATGCTAAGTGAATAGTTTATTATATGCATATTTTCAAGGGTATAGTTTCAGAATGTATTCTGGAATAGTATGGAAAATAAAGGAACTAAATCATAACTGCTGTATTTGTGTATTTAAATATATACTTATATAATCTACATTATAAATATAAAAAGAGTACTGACAACAAAATAATAAAAGAATTCAAAAGAACTAGTTGAATTACATATGTAATTAAACCCATATATTTAATAATGCAAAAAAATGAATACCTAATATGTTTATGTATATATATATATTATATAATATATGTATAACATCATTCATGCGAAAGGCAATGTTTTTAACAAATTAATTAATATATTGATTACATTTGAAAAATTGTTTGGTAGTTTTTGTTTTCAATAGCAATTTTTACTAAATGATAGAACAATATAAAATCAAAATAAATTCTGAGCATTAAAAAACTCTTCTTTTTACATAATTTAAATAAAGTAAAATTTATTAGTATAATTACAAAATAGGAAACTTAAATTGTAAAACTAATGTACAAACATTTACTTATCTATTTAACGTGATTCACCATTCAGCATCTCCACTAGCCTTTTGGAAAAGATAATCTTCACCATTTAAATTCATTATGCCATCTTTTAAGTGAAACTTCCATTTGTTACGACTTCTCGTTATCTATAAAACAATCAAATATTTTAAGTTTCTTCATTATATTTTGAAAATTCTAATTCTACTAATGTATTGTAGTAACTAATAATTTGTTAATTATATCATTATATTTTATATCATGAATAAGATAGCTTGTAAACATGTAATACAACGAATTGGGATCTCAATGCTATTGGTTGATGTTAAATTTAAGTAATTATTCACTAAAGTTTATTTTCTTACCTTATCATATTGACATACAACAACATTATCAGTATCGAATAAGTCAGCAGGATCCTCATCTGTGACATCATCTTCAGAATTAAGTGGTTCTTCTTCAGGTCCTCCTTCATCAACCTCTTGTTCATCTTCGTCCTTATCATCATCAGCATCATCAGATGCATCATCATCATCCGATCCATCTTCCTCTTCATCTGAGGTGTCCATTGGACCATCCAGTTGTAGCCTTCCTATATGATCATTTGCCTTGGATGTTGATGGTTTCTGCTCATCATCTATACTATCTGGCATATGCATGCCATCACTTTGTATCACAGGCTTTGTTATTTGTCTAACAACTTGCTGTTGCTGACTTAGAGCTTCATTTACATGCTGCTGTAATATTGTTGACGCTAGTGGTGGTGGCAGACTCATAGCAGCTGTAATAATTGGACCTGTAAGTACTTTGTGCAGTTGATTACCTTGTAATGCCATGGCTGGTACTTGTATTGTTAATACTCGTGGTGCCATGTTCGTTCCTGGCTGTGCAGGTAAAGTTATTTGAATTGGAACCATTTTAGCATCTAATATTTGAGGCACAACTTGCGTCTGTACATGATTATTAGGTGGTACCTGGCCTACGACTTGTTTTACTACTTGAGAATTTTGTTTAGGGAAGCCATTAACATCATTTAATTTTTTCAATCCTGTATAAACATTTATATAGATATTATTTGTACGATTAAGAAAGGATAATAATTAATGAAGTTTTAACAATTGACATAGACATACCTTGTTTTTCAACGTCACTTTGATTTTCTACAGCTTTTGTAGCACGTAATTTGGTCTCCCATGTTTGTTTTAGTTCCATTAAAATCTGTTCATCGACTCCATCTTCAAGAAAGAGATCCTTAACGCCATTTATAACATCTTCAATAACTTCTAAATACACTTTAAGCTAGAAAAACAGATTGCACTTAGTTATTAAATACTGTTTTTTTTTTAAATTACCGTAGCCATTATTGACAAATCAAGGATTTTACTAGTTAATCTTAATGCTTAAGATATGTTGAGCACTCATTTATTATTATATATTTTATAATTTGAAATTTTGTTTAATTATGAATTTTGAATTAAGTATACAAGGTAACATAAGAATAATTCAAGGCATACAATACAAATGTCACCTAGTCAATAGCAATTAATACCAACATCTTCATTACGAAAATAACTAAATATATAAAATAAAATTGATATTAAAACCCAAATTGCTGACAAACTATAAAATTATAGGTAATTTACTCAGCTAAACAATGCATATACAAAAGAATATACCTACAACGAAAATGTCTATAAAAAATCTAACCTAATAATAACTATAGGATTTTTCTGGCATTTTATGCATTACTAAATATTGTTTTGTTCTTCATACTTACCACGGTAGATTTACATAACGAAGTCATAGTGTTAAGAATTTATATTTTATTATAATACAAAAAAACGAACTCTTGTCACTTCATAATCTTGTTATCGACTTTCTCCTCTATGTGCCATTTTGTGGATATAAACCACACAACAGAAATACATTAAATATAGACTGCAACAAGTACCTGTCTTTACTCATCTGATGTTAGTTACAAATTAAGAACAAATTGCAAATTGCAAAAACAAATTTGAGAAATTTATCCCTACTTTTATTATTTTTAGGAACAACTATCTTTTGTTATAATCAATAGTATTGAATTAAAAAACATTAATTCTTTTTTCATGGATAACTTTGTATTAAATATTATTATAGAGTATTTATTATTCAAGTAATGAGATTATAGATTTCATTTATATCTAAGGTCATGTGGTACAAGATCATCTTCTGAAACACAGATGGTGCGCTAAGGAATATTACTATATAATGATAATACCACATAATACATATTAAAATATAATTTACGGCAATTTACGCATTTGATTATATTATTCATATTGAACAACAGCAGTTTTGTAGGAAATGTATCATCTTGTAATGCTAGGTAAATGCTCTACATGCATTCACTTGTATCTCTTACCAGTTCTTTCACCACATACCTACCTAACTTGGGAACCATTATCTACAAAAGATTTTTATTTTAAATTGAATTAAACCTGTTAAATATCAATAAGTAGTATCTCCTAAAAATGGAATTCCTTCAGCGACACAAATATTTTTTTAGGAAACGAATCTATATCTATTATATATTATTCTTTAGGTAGGTATTTGGGAAAAACATATATTGTTAATTTTATTGAATTAAAATTTTCCTTTTACCCACCGCTAAAGATTTTCATATTTTTTAAATATATGTAGATATAGATTCCACAAATCGTCTACTAAATGTGTGTTCTTCAATTGTTCAAGTTACACAAACTATACTCGGTCCCAGTGGCGGCCCGTGATTTTTTGGGACGGGAGGGCACCGGGTGGGGGGTGGGGGGGGGGGTCTGAGTGTTTAATTTCAAAAATTAAGTACAGACAAAAAAATAAACTCAATATGTTATATAATTAATTTGTTTGAAAATAAAATCCATTCGCCGTTCCTTACGATTAGCAAAATGATTAATAACTAATTCATTGAAGTTTGGTGTTCATGAGTTTATCTTTATTATAAAATTCATCTAGATATTTTTGGTTTGCTGTAAAATTGTCAAATTGTATTGTATATTTAAAACATGTGTTCCTAGTTGCTTTAACAAGATGTGATACATCAAAAGAATAAAATATTTTATGTTCTAAGTAAAAGTATGGTGATTCTGGAGTAACTCCTTTTTCTTTTGAATACTTACAAAAATTTGAGCCGACATCAGATACTAGTGCTCGGACAGAAAGCCCAACTGCAAATAACTTTAGTATTGTATTATCTACAGTCTCCTCTAAAGCTTTACCACTACATGTGCTGCTGACTAATACATAACCAACTGGCTGTTTCCAATTCATATGAATGCCCTTAGCAAAGAGAACCATAGCAAATTTAGCTGGTTTATATGTTGTTTGACCATTTATTTTATGAAATCCTACAATTTCGTCTTTAGTTATATTATAAAATAAATTAGCTTTTAGTCACATTTCATCAATGCGTGGAATGCATTCACGTGCTTATGGTGTAAAATGAGCAGTTTTTATTTCACTTGCAGAATACACAAAATCAACACTCGTGGAGTTATATTCCAATTCTGTGTTAATCTTTGTAATGTTCTTACGCTTTCCAATTGAAGTATTTTACTTAAGTATTTATAAACTCTTGATCTCAAAAAATAGATATTTAAAGCAAATTGTTTGTACTGTATGCTGTATCTTGCAATATTCTTATTTTTATTAACTGCATTAAATTTAACAACAGTTGCCAGTTCATTTGATAAATATCTGTCACAAAGCCCTAGAAAATATTGTAAATTCTCCTGTTTAGGATAGGATTTCATTTTAGATTTAGTAGCTATAACTCGATGCTGTTTTAGAGATTTTCTGTCTTTCCTTTGTGGGTGTTTGGGCAGAGATTTTTTTTCTGTTTGAACCCCAACATAGGGTAGGACTTTCCATAACTGGTAAAATAAAATTAAAAAATTATACATTTCGTTAAAACAAATTAATTGTATGTTTGTAATTGAAAAGTTCTAAATTATTCTACTTTATACTAGATTAAATACATATTGCTGTGACTCTTATAAATTTATATATAAATGAAATAAATTTAATTTATTCAATTAATGTGTAATTGAGAGTCAAGCACGCATCCTAGTACTAGGCCTTATGCTAGACTAAGATACAATGAATTTTCTGCTGAAAAGTGGGTTAAGCAAAACTTTTACATACAACTAGCTCAGTTTAAAATAAATAATTCTCTCAGGGGCAGAAAATATGAGTTGATTCTCCAATCGATTCTCCTGCTCTTTAATTATAAAAAATAAAATGCAAAATAAATCTTAACATCTAATTTATTAAAATAAATTAAAACAAATTCAAAATTTTAAGTTATACAAATATATATATATTTACATACAAAGAAACAATATCTGAAACATTATTCAAATTTATACATCATAATTAATAAAAAAAAAATTATAAGAAATAAAGTAAATGAAGTCATAACGTCGTGAAAAACTTATGTCTTAAAAATGTGAACGTGATTATTATGAATTATATTTGCCATCGATACGTGTAAACAATCAACATCTTTAAATAAAATAAAATAAATTACACATGATGAATTGTACTGGAATATAAATAACCAAAGATTTACGCGATTTACTATTTGCGAACAAAATATAAACATTAAGGAAATGGCTTTGCCCTAATTAGTCCTGTCCGGCGCCTTTTCTCGCTCCCAACACAGTACCATCAGATAGCAAATTCACACAGATGGGTACCCCAAAGTTCCACCCTACGAGTATGTCTTTTCAACTCGTCGGACACAACCCGAACATACACCACAATGTGCTCACTCCTTAAGGTATATATATAAATAAATTTTATATAAATAAAATGAAATAAAATAATGTCTTTGCGTATTCAATAAATTAACTCAGCCCTGATTAGTTCTGCCTGGTGCCTTTTCTCGCTCCCAAACGCAGTACCACCAAGACCAATTCGTGTCTTTCAAATTCACCAGGACTCCATGCTATGAATTAAATAACAACTTAATTCATTTCACACATTCCTGATGTATTATTCAACACGTTAACATTGAACGCACAAGTACAACAAAAATATACTTGATATACAGATAAGAAGAAATAATATATATACATTAAAAATAAACTTTACCTTCTCGTGAAATTCCAATACAAAACACCACTACAAACAAAGAATTTTGGTACACCACTATACACACATTTATAACAAATATTATTTAATCACCTTAACTCTTCGTACATAATCTCAAACTCATCCATGATAAATTTCAAAAACTTGTTCACATATATATATATATATATATCCTATATACACATAAAACAAAATTATTAATTCCAAATCCCTTTGTATGATAAATAAAGTTGAAAAGAAAAAAGTAAATTATACAAAAATAAAATGATTATGCTATCCAAAGTGGTCATTACAATCACTAGAATGTTTTGTCATAATGTATGGCATAGTACCCCTACATGCAAAACAAAACACTCTAGAAAAAGAAAATAGAAACGAAATTAAATAAATTCAAAATCCGAATTCATAAATAAAATTATCTCATACATAAATAATTATTCAAAAATAATTACAAATCTCAATGCAAAACACATTGCATGTTATTACAGAAAATATTACAAGTGTTGAATCTTGTTAAAAATTTTATAAGTGTTGAAAAATCTCAAAAAATATTCTAAGTCCGGATTTTAAGAATAATCCTTTTAAAAGAGGAGGGAGTGGTTTATCACTTACTTTCAAACTGTTTAAAGATAGCGGTTTACACCAGCTGTCCCGGAAATTTTATCCGTCCATCCTTTTATGCCTAATTTTCTTTATAAAAACGTACGGCAATTTTCGGCATATACCGATACCACCTCCAAAATTGTATATCGACGGTGCTGCTCTTATCGGTCACTTGGGAAAACAGCGCATTAACAATCCTTGAAAAAGGTAAACAAACATGTGAATATAAATTTGTCTACACGTTTATGACTCATCCATGCATCCGGCGAACAATATTGTTTTCGCCGGCCTACACGGTCGATCTTTGCCGGTGCCAGTATTCTTCGGACGGGAAATACTTTCTCGTTATTGAAAACGTAGCATTTGATGCGTAACTTAATATTATGACTTTATAAAAATTTTACTAAGATTCTTTTATTGTTTTACTTAAATAAAAATAAAATTTTGGCAAATTATTGATATAGTGAATATTTACATACACATCATAATAAAAATAAATGAAATAAAAATTAATTTAAATAAATCCTGAAGTGATCTTGATTATATTTATTTATAATTTTACAACCCAACTCAAGATCACTGCAATATGTGTTGAATTTTTGTTCAAAAATGACTTCGAATTCTTCAGTTAACAACTAAACGTATTTTATGTTTTGCTCATAAAATAATTTTGTATTGTAAATATTAATTGTCATACCTATAGGTGGGTTCACGTTCACTTGTGCTATGAACATTCATAGTTTCCACACATACTAAAATACATTTTGAAATTAGTATGCTTTTAAAATTTCAAATAAGACTTAGTTCTTATAAAATAACATTTTATAATAAACATTTACCTTTAGATAGTTTCTTAACCAGTGAGGTTTGAATTGGTTTCTTTTCATTACGGTTATGGCTGTGAGAGATAACGATGTTCTCTAAAATTCTTATTTTCGAAGGAAGTTGCTTCATTATATAAAAAGTTTCATTCAAAGTGTTTACTACAAAGATGAATTATTACAAACTATCTGTTATAAAACTTACGGATTTTCTTCTTTAGGAAACGAAAAGAAATTGTAGAATATACTTTGTTGCTAAACATTTTTACAAGCAAAAATGCAACATCTATGTGCTCGGGATTTCTTCTTTCGTACAGTTTCTATTATTTATATCAACAACAATTTAACTGGCACCTTTATTTTTTCGTAAATTATAAGTTATAAAATTAAGACAGGTTATATTTATACAAGTGCATACACAACAAAAACAAAACACGCCATTTTGTTTGATTTTGCGCACAAATATCGGAATTATGCAAGTGACGCTTTTGTCACTTCTGTTATTTTGTGATATTACATACTGGATGTCATCCGGCATCACAGTCTAGTGCCCTATCGTGACATATACCGCTCTCGCCCCGCACCACTTTTTATACGCGCGATTTCTAGTACAAACTGGGCAGTGGCGCAAGATGCCCCGGAGCCTACGTCAGACTGTGATTTTTAAACGCGCTGAAGAGACGGACTGTTACTTCCGAAAAAATACCCAAGCAGCAAAATCACAATTTTAGAGAAGGATAAAAATATATATTTACTAATGTAGGACAAGTGCAAGGTCCACTGATTTTGCTGCTAGGAATATTATTTGTTATCAAACAAATTAGAAAAATTACATTTAGGTATTTAAATTTATCTGTTAAAAGAAGTTTATCACGGGGGGCAGTGCCCCGTTGCCCTCCCTGCAGCAGCCGCCACTGCTCGGTCCTACGCACATTTGAAGAAATAATTTTTTTTTCTGAACTGTCTCCTTTTTTCTCGTCTTAAATGCTTAAATCTAAAGAGTTTGTTTTTACATTTCCACTCTGCAAAGCTGAACAGAAGTTATACGGCAATACTGATTACAGCAATTTATTTATCTATTTTATTGCTAAAAATGTACATTTATTTAGGTCCCTTGTCGCTTAAAAATCAATATCCACTATAATATTGTACCGGGTGGTTTAGGTAGGCATATACATATAAGTTTGGTCAGTCAGTGTTATATAATAGGGTGAGTCGCTAATGTATGGAAAAAAATAAAAGTATTTGATCATATTCTAATAGTGATATTATGTTTTAGCGTTGATTGAAGGAATATATAAAGATGCGCAACGCTATAGTAAAATTGCGTGTCTTTCCTTTAAGTCGTCCCGCAAACCCCTTGCCGAGAAACATCATCGCTGTCTCGGGCTGTTTCGAATCTCGGACCCAAACGATTGATGCATCGCTATAGATCTCTGACCCAGTTTTGGCTACGCTCAGTGTTATGTAGTTGCGCATCTTTATGTATTCCTTCAATCAACGGTTTTAGATCTATACAAACAATAATAGGCTATAAAAAGTAAAATTAAGTCATGTCTTTAGCTCACGCATGTGACTTAAAGTTTCGGGAATTTTTGAAAAAACAGCGTGAACAATCAACATAGTAATAAAATTTGGCAATAAAAGACGTTAATATACTCTAAAAAAACTTAATACTTTCTGGATGAAGTTTTGTTTGAATGAAACCTACTCTTGATTTTTTATCGTTTCCGTCATCCGTCACTATTTTTACAGAACGTTGGACTGCCTCCGTATGACATGGTAGCTTCAAAAAAATTAAGTTTTTGTCGCCCTGAGACTCAATAACCTCGTTTATTTTTTGATTACTAATGCGTCGAAGAATTGCCGGATTGAAAAGTTTTGTTGTAATCATGAGATGAATTTTGTGCTTTAAAAATCCTCCTAATAAGTTTGCTAAGTAATTGCTTTGTTTTCATCAGATAACATCGAAAGAAGCAAATTTTCAGGGTGAGCAAATTAGGCGCTACTTTGTAATTTCCATTAATTCTTAGACCCATTTTTCCATGTGGGATTTGTTTTTATTTGAAACCATACTGGAGCGTATACTTTAACACAATATTCAGTTAATTTATTTGATGAAATTGATGTAGAAATATATAGTCGCAATATTCTATTTGCTTTTGTTAACCATCAGGCATGTGACATCTTTCCGGGGGCCTGTTAGTCAATTCATCAGATCATTTTCCACTAACAACTAACATTGTTATTTCGTGTTAGTATTTTTGATCTGTATTTACCTAGATCTTCAAATTTAACTTCTGGGAGTTCGCTTTACATTTTTTTATAGTTTGTTATTGGTAATTTTCTAATGATATGTCAATAAGACCAGCATGTAAGGATGGGCCAGTGGTAACACCATATAATTTGTTAAATAGATGTCTCAAAGGCAATTCGTTTAAATGTAGCGCGCAAATAATCCACTGTAACGGGCGTTGAAGCCTTATCTCCAAGAGTCTAATCACGTCGCTGGATTTTCCGGTGTTAGTGACCGTCCCAATATAATTCGTTACGTTCTTTCTTCCTTTCCCGGCGTATTTTTTTTTGATTTATCAACAACTTGAATATCCGAAGATATATCGTGCAATACTGAAGAAACAACCGCAACGACTGCTCTGTCAGAAATAGCGTAGTGGTCGTAGTTTTTTACAACATATGCAAACTTCTTACTGATTTTGTTATTTTCTTCTTTGTTTGTAATCTGAAAGGTAAATTTAGCCTATCAGCCGAAAAAATACTGCCTGCGGACTCACTCGAAGATGACACCAACTTCTGCTTTTCAGTATTACTCTTCTATTGATTTTTGTTAAAGTTCGAACCAAATTTTTTTGTTATAGAGGCTCGTGTTACCTTTTTGTGTAATTTAGTTGCAAGAATGCGCATCTTTCTTACCTATCTTTGCCCAAGCAAAAACTCCTGCTCTTCTTTTGGTACCTTGTTTTTTCTTGGACAACAACAAAGTTGAATTTATTTACATTTGCATGAACAAATGTCGAAAAAACTCTGCAATGCTGTATAAAATCATTTTTCTGATCAGCATATAATCTTTTTAAAAATTTGATGAGGCTTTTGCACTTCAAATGATAAGCCTTTCATAGCTGAATCGCCCTTGTGTGTAAAACCATTCGAAGGGACGATTTTCACCAAACATCTCTCCAAACATGTCTCCCGACTTATTCGAAGAGTGTTCTGTAATCTTAAAATACTATATGGCAATAAAGATTGTTTAGATAGCAATTTACGTAGAATTTTATGTGAAACCTTAGTTCTTTCTCAGTTTAATTTTTGTGACCATGTATATTTCCCCTGTCTCAATAGTGTCGATAAGCTCCGAATACAAAGAGTCCAGAATGCTTGCTTGAGATTTATCTATGGTTTACGTCGGTTGATCACGTTTCTCATGCACTGAAATGGGCTCAGTGGCTCAATATGAGTAGTGGAATTTACTTTGCACTCCATCATATTCTTCCATAAAATTATTTCCTCAAAGAAACCTAGTTATTTATACCGTAAGATTCAGTTTCGAACGGATGTTCATAGTGTCAATGTTAGGAGCAGGGGCTTTTTGACGACCCCACAGCATCAACTGGAATGTTTTAAAAGATCATTTCGATATAATATTGTCTATAATATTATCTCTTAAAGTGTTGTCTGTTTTGTCTTTCTGTGCTGAAATAAGGAAGTACTTTTTTTCTTTGGATAATGAGTGAAACGTTTGTCAGTTGCTGGACATGTACTGTACATATATGTATATGTATTGTCAATTATTACTGCGCCATATTGTTAATTGTTAAATGCTGTTTAGTATACCATTTTCCGATCTTGTATATTATATATTGTGTCTTCATTTTCATTGAATGTTCTGTATGTATTGTGTTGTGTCTGGCTCAAGAGGTGGAGTAGTCGTGTGTGTTCTCACTCGACTGATCTTAAGCCTATTAGTTCATATATTAGTTTAGATAGTACGTTGTATTTCGCCTCTAGATTTGTTTTTTGTTTCTTTTTCTTAATTATTTGTAAATATGGGCTAATAAAACACTATTATTATTATTATCTTCTATTTTTTAAGACACAAGAGCGGCAATATCTAAAAATGATGGTTCTTTGATAGTATTTCTGCTAATTTTAATTTGTAATCTACTCCATACATTACATTTCATAATATCTTCGTAGGTGGGCAATACATTGTCCGTAATATCTTCTACACTCCCGAATATAGGGCACCAAAAATGTGTTACCTTTCAGCTTATAGGAATTACTCAAAACGGGGTTATGTTAATTACCTGAGTTCTTATAGCCGTGGTATCTTAATACGGGGAGACGTGGCGTCCTTCCTTCGGGATGGCACTACACTTATGCACTGGGTGTTTTGGGATAGGGCTTATGCTAGTGTCTGAGGTTAATGAAAGAGTTGGTTTAAACCACATGAATTTATTACCACAACTCGGTCACTAAAAATAATAGCCACGCAGGACTATAAAGAAATGGCTGAGGGCAAACACTAAGCTTAAGATATATACAGATTAAAATACACACACAGTTTACGGAGACACCTTGACCAGAGGCTAATGATCCCATACAGGGGATTAATAAAAGGGGGTGGTCTCTAGATACTGGCAAATTGAAATAGAGAGAGGTATTTGAGACACTCAGTTGGGGTTCTAGGGGATAAGGCTCCCTTTGGGGTACCTAGTCAGTTAACGCCTAGAATAGGTAAGGCTGCCTTAGGGCGCCGAACCGACTAACTACTTTTGAGTGACGTGACGGGGCTATCTTTAGATCGCCAACCGTGCAAGCTTAGGAATCAGTTCAGTACTTACGGTTGCGCTAAATGGATATGATGTGAGGTCACTTTAGCCACACGTCACAAGTCACTGGGAGGGTGTATCGGCACAGGTCTGGCACTTGGATAACGATCCGTGGCCTGGATCTTTGGTTGAAGCACTAACTGCACTCGCGAAACGTTCAAGAACCTCTCTTATTTGGTTGGGACACTTTGTTCACCACTTCACTAACAGGTCACGAATGCTCCTTGGATGTTGGTTGAAGCACGCAACTACTGTTGGTTTCGGGCTCTTGGTCCTCCTTGTAAATGTTCAGGTTCACTCGTAGAGGCCTTTCTACGCCTTTGGGTATCTTCGGGTTACCTCGGAAGCGTTCGGGTTTGCTTCGGTTCGCTCGTAGAGACCTTTCTGCGTCTTCGGGTATCTTCGGGTTACCTCGGAAGCGTTCGGGCTTGCTTCGGGTACATTCGGTTCGCTCGTAGAAGTCTTTCTACGTCTTCGGGTATCTTCGGGTTACCTCGGAAGCGTTCGGGTTGGCTTCGGTTCGCTCGTAGAAGCCTTTCTACGTCTTCAGGTATCTTCGGGTTACCTCGGAAGCGTTCGGGTTTGCTTCGGGTACGTTCGGTTCGCTCGTAGAGGCCTTTCTACGTCTTCGGGTATCTTCGGGTTACCTCGGAAGCGTTCGGATTGGCTTCGGTTCGCTCGTAGAGCCTTTCTACGTCTTCGGGTTACCTCGGAAGCGTTCGGGTTTGCTTCGGGTACGTTCGGTTCGCTCGTAGAAGTCTTCCTACGTCTTCGGGTATCTTCAGAAACGTTCGAGTACGTTTCAGAGATCTTCGGGAAGCTTTTTCCCGGCTTCGGTTATCTTCGGATGCGTTCGGTTCGATCTTAGTAGTCTTTCTACGTCTTCAGAAACGTTCGAGTACGTTTCTGAGATCTTCGGGAAACTTTTTCCCGGCTTCGGTTATCTTCGGAGGAGATTGCTGTTGTCGCTCTAAGTCATTAGAGTCGACTGGATTCAGCAGCTAGAGCTGACTGACTGACTCAATATAAAATTTCTTAGTTTATATAACTTTATTCGGGATGTCAACAAATGACGCGGTAGCAGGTGTTCTTTTAAACGACGCATTCTATTCGTCCGAATAACGACTCTTTTGGTTGGTCGGAGAGAATTTTTGTTCTCGAACAATTTTATTTTTCACTTGTACATTGGGTGAAAAATTGATAGGTGTGGCCTGTGCACGATATCATTAGTTAAAAATCCATATTCCACATTAATAATATTTGATTATACCGTGAAAAATATGGGATATATAAAAATGCGATCCGTTTGTTAAGCTTGTTTATAATAATCACATTCACGGATCGAAGATGAATTTTACGTCGGCTCAAACTTATTAAATGTTAATTACAACAACAATAATGGTATTTAGCTCAAACAGACCTGGAACAACGTTTCTATTTCACACCCAGGACCGGCATATGTAACAAATGTTGTGTTCTAGTTTCCGTAATAATCTATTAGTTATTAAAGAGAAAAATAATGTAATGAATGTTAAACGCGGGCACAATTATGTAGCAGTAATACCAAATCAACCAAACTTAAACTAAAACAATTATGCTACTATGTAACACTACAGTGACTCTATACAAGACAGTGTGGCCATTCAGAGCGTCATTTTTGGTTGGCTGAACTCGTTACGTGATACCGGCCGCCATTAAGATTCCAACCATTGATTTGTGTGCCTTTATTTTGTATTTATTATTAGCAACGATAAATTAATTTTTTTAAGCCAGAATACTTCCTTGTACTACGTAAACGCTACGTATAAGCAAGTAATATGTTACAACGGACATCATGATAATGAAAATTTATGACCTTGAGATTTTTGTAGATGTCCACGTTTTGAAGTCCCCTGATACCGAAAAAGTGGTTTTAAAAAGTCTTTCTCTCTCTGTGTGTGTCTGTATGTGTTTCAGTGTGTGTGTGTGTGTGTGTGTGATCACGATAGCGGTCAAACCGCCGTAGCTATCCATTCCAAATTTTGTATTTACGAGTATAATCTACCTCTTGAGATGAATAGATTTTCGGTAAAATTTGCAAACCGAAAGTAGTAGTTTACTTCAGTAAAAAATCGAATTTTGCCATATTTCGTCAACTAAGGTACCTGAACCCTATATGGCCTACCTAAGCTTTAGTGATTTTTAAAAAAATTATCTTAGACACCAGAAGTCGCCCATGAAGGCAATACAAAACTTCAAAGTATTGCTGATTACTGATATTAGTAGAACAGATAGTGAGCTCAAAATTTTTAAAAAAATATTGCACTTAGGCCAAATTGGGTACGCATATACCCAATATGGCCCAAAGTGTTGAATCAATAAAAAGACCAATTTATTTGAACAAATGAACTTTTTTTCCAGAGAAACTTGACAGTACGAACATACAAAAACTTAAAAACTACTAATAGACATACATATTTGTATAAACAAATAAACCTTAATTCTAAAAAAAAACTTGAAACTTAAGACATACAAAGTCCTTAAGATCATTACTAAACTTATATGCCCAAACAAATGAACTTTTATTCTAAAAAAACTGACAGTTTGAACATAAAAAAACTTAAAAATCACTAATAAGACATATTTGTCTGAACAGCGAAACTTTTGTTATTAAACTTGACAGTCCGGACATACAAAAACCTCGGTATCATCTTTTGTTAATCCTACACATTCCTCATGGATGTAGGAAGCACAAGAAACGCACACACGCATGTCTTTCACTTCATCTTCCTTACAGATGTTACAATACCAAGATTCTGAACTTGCAGTTTTGTTTTCTTTCTTATTGGAAGATGTTTTTGGTACCTTTTTGATTGTTTTTTTTTTGATTTCAGCCTGATTCGTTTTTTGGTCACCGTTAAATATTGATTTTTTTCAAAACGACTGCCTTACTGTTGATAGCTTTTTGCCGTTTAGTACTGCTTTTAGGAGTGCTCTTGATTGGAGTGGGAAGCAAATCAGAAAATTTGCTTCTATTAGCCTCTGATTCACTTTCTTCGGCAGAACTGTCTGAATTAGAATTAAGCAAGGCGTCTTCAACAGCATCTTTTTCTTCTGTGGGCAAAATTTTTACACCAGTACACTTGCGATTTGACAGACCCGAAGGTCCTGCTTGCGGAGAAGTTCCTTTTAGTGAAGTTGATAACACAGGAGTCGATGCAGCTTGAGGTTTTTCCAAGGGTTCTTCATTCTCCGGTATTGGAATGTTAGATGCGGTACTTGGTTGAAAAGCAGTTTCGGGAATTGCGTCTAAGTTATATGGGTATAGCCCTGTAGCTCTGAATCCCGATTTGACATTAGATGGTGTCGAAGCCCGATCCCATACTGGAGTAAACACTTTCCCAAACCGTTGCTTTGTCAGCGTCCTCTCACCATGATTGTGCCAAAACAGCATAACTTGTTGATCCCAATGATATTCAAAAGACCGAAAAATAGCTTTATCGAGGGGCTGCAATTCGTGTGTGGTATTAGACGGAAGACAATACAACACAATATCATGCTGCTCAGCAGTTTTAACGATTTCGTAGTCCAGATGATATTTGGCACCGTCAAATATCAGTACGCAGGTACCTGGAGGCTTATACTGCGCAAAATGGTGAAGCCAGTCGACGAAACATTTAGTTGTCATTGATCCTCTTTCTGTCATACGGCAAACCGAACCAGGTGGTAAATCATCTGAAAATTCATCCTCCATTCGTTTTCCCTTGAATAAAATCATTGGAGGGAAAACTGACCCGATTGCGTTTGCGCAGGAGACGATCGTGACATTTTCTCTATGTTCATTGCCAATGATATGAACTCTACGGGCACCCTTCTTAGCTAAAAGTTTCGGTTCTTTGTGCAAATTGAGCCTACATCCGTTCTCGTCCACATTAAACAGTCTCTCGGGTTTGTTGAAAATATCATTAGCCTTAAAAACTTGTTTAATTTTTTTGAAATGATCGTCAACAATAAATTTGTTTAACTTTTGCGCTCGAGCAGGATTCAGGTTCAGAGATTTTCTAATGGAAATGCCAGGATTATCTCTTAAAAATTGTCTTGCCCACTTATGGCTTGCAACTTGCTTAATATCGGAAAACTGATGTTTTAAATTATAATTTTTGCAGTATTTGTATACGCATAGCCTTAAAATTGTTGATGTGATTGGGTAACCTACTTCTGCTAAACGTACGATCCGGCCTCACAATTCATCCTTCTCCTGTTGAGAAAGTGTGAATTTCCTTCCCAATTTAGCTTTAGTATTGGCGCCTGAGTTAATATACCGGCGCAGTGTTCTACGAGGAACTCCAAATCGGACTGATGCCTTATAATCGGACATCTTGTTTGTACGAATTGCTTCCAAAGCTTTCTGAAGGTCATCCTCATTTCAGTTGCCTCTTTTTTGGTATTTGTGGCATTCATACCTGAAACCAAAAAATACTGTTAATAAAACAAAAAAAATCACATATACCCAATATGGCCTACAGAGGCCATATTGGGTATATGTGATTTTTTCCTATGGACATGGAGCACATTTTTCCTTAACCTCAGAAAAATATCAAACAAGATCGGAGTATTATTATTGCCCTAGATAACTAACAAAACAAGCTAAGTATTGGCCTACTACAGTTTTTTGTAATCACTTTAACACAATTATAAAAGGAGATAACTTACCGTTGTAAAATTAGATCGCTGTGGAAAAATTGCAGCATTGACAAAACGCTCTCATTCGGCAAACATTCCAGAACTGACGAGTCGCGCACGTATGCATGTTATAAAAAGACGGTTGCTCGGAAGGTACTTGTGGTGACGCCACATAGATACACCGCATATTAACCGAGAACAGGCGATTAGGCCATATTGGGTCTTAGGCCATATAGGGTCCAGGCAGGGCCGCGCCGCCCTAGTGGAAAGTGTGTTCCCGAACACAGGCGGCACCTCAGAGGGGCGGCAAAATTGCATTGCCTTACAGCAAATTTTTCCACGATGAAAAAAGCAAAATGTAAAAATAAATAAATAATTTCATAAAATTTTATCGAATGCTGACTAACAATCCACACGTAACGTAACTTGAGCCCCTATCAATCCTATCATAATAGTTTGTTATCGCTACTTTGGGTTTTGTTTTGTGGGAAAATCAAATTAAAAGAATAGCTTGCTGACTCCGTTGAAATTGTCATAAGGCACCACTGAATACCGAAATTATTTTATTTCTATTAACAACTCCACGCTTCGACCGTATTTCTCCGATACGTGCGACTCGAGTACCGCGCCCATCCCATTGCTCGGTCCTCCTGACGTCAGAGCCGAGTCGAGCCGATCTCTGAGTTCCGAGAACTCCCCGAAACCGTCTGTCCCGCTGACATTTCTATTCAGTTGTATTTGATCTGCGCTGTGTTCTAGTATGTTCTCTGTAATTTTGTACATTAAAAACATAAATTCGAGTATTCGAAATTTTTCAAGTTGTATGCTTAGTGCAAGACATTAAACACAGTGGCCAGTGCTATTTTAATTTAAGAAGTCAAGAGGTAATATACAGATTTTTTAATCATATCTTGGGCTTAAATAACAATCATTTCAGTAATTGATGAGACAAAAATGTTTAAACGTAAACGACTTTCGGGTGCCCAATATAAACAAAAACGACTAGTTAAAGAGCAAGAAAGAGAAAAGGCAAAAGGAGCAATTTTAAAGTTTCTGCAAAATGAAGAACCCGTATCGTCAACTAGTGGTGATACATCAGAGTTTGATGTCAGCAGCATAAGCAGTGAAGAAGAAATAATAGAATCAAAGGGAAAAAGTTACTTGAAATTTCTTCATTAGAAACAGCAGTCAAAAGCCAACGGTCCACAGAACCAATTTTGAGTGAAGATCCAGGACTGTGGCCGGAAATATTATCACATACAGAGAGACAATTGTTGATTCAAAATACGCCTATGCAAGTAAAAAAAATTCCATATCCCAAAAACGATAAAAACAGAAAATTTTCTGACAATTTTTATTTGCGTACTTTGGTAAATGGCGAAAAATGTGAACGAGCCTGGCTTCTATATTCAATTTCTAAAGATTGTGTATTCTGCTTCTATTGTAAACTACTTGGTTTTAAAAATAACAAATTTGCGGAAGGAGGTTTAAACGACTGGCAACATTTGTCGCATTTACTGTCGCGGCATGAAAAAAGTGAGTCACATAATTTTAATTTTAAGCAGTATGTAAACCTTGCACAAGCTTTAAAAAGAAAGCTGCTATTGATGAACAGGAACAAAAAATTTTTGATCGTGAAAAAAAGCATTGGTATGATGTTATATTGCGTATTGTATATATTATACAAGTTTTAGCAAGGCAAAATTTAGCATTTCGGGGCAGATCCAATCAATTATTTGAACAAAATAATGGACATTTTTTAAAATTTATAGAAACAATTTCCAATTTTGATCCAACTATGTCTGCACATATACGAAGGATACCTACAATCTACAAAAGACACAAATAAATATATGCCAACCTATTTAGGAGATAAAATTCAAAATGAGCTCATAGGTTTGTTAGCTAATGAAATAACAAAATTCATATTACATTAACTAGCAGATTGCAAATATTATTCTATAATTTTAGACTGTACACCTGACAGCGGGCATCAAGAACAACTAACTGTTATAATTAGATTTGTTATAATGAATTTTCAAACAAAAACTATAGAAATTCGTGAAGACTTTTTAGGATTTTGCCAAATATTTAGTTCAACATCAGAAAATTTGTTTATCGTTATCCAGAATTACTTAAATTCTTTAAATTTAGATATTAAAAATATTCGCGGACAGGGATATGACAATGGGGCAAATATGAGAGGAAAGCACAATGGATTGCAACAGAAAATTCTAGATATTAATCCTAGGGCATTTTTTGTACCATGCGCTGCACACAGCTTAAACTTGGTTGTAAACGACGCAGCCAATGTTAATTTTGAAACTGTTGATTTTTTCAGTTGTGTGCAAGAACTTTACTCATTTTTTTCTTCTTCTACACAACGTTGGGATATTTTAAAAAAGCATGTCCACAATTTAACACTGAAACCATTATCTGAAACACGATGGGAAAGTAGAATAGAATCTGTACGGCCTTTAAGGTACGATTTGGAAAAAAATTATGACGCTTTATTGGAAATAGCTGATGATCTTAAAAAAGAGATAAAAGTACGACATCAAGCAACCTGTCTGTGTAACAAAATTCGATCATTCAAATTTATTTGTTCGGTAGTAATTTGGTACGATATTTTGTTGCATATTAATATAGTAAGTAAAATGTTCCAAAAAATATCAAGTAACATTAAAGACTGTTTAGAGATACTGAGTAAAACAATTAAATATTTTCAAGAAAAACGATCAGATAATAGTTTCAATGAATTTATTCAAGAAGGTAGTACGATTGCAGAGCTTCTTGAGACAGACATCACTTTTTTCATGCCAACAGCAGTTAGAGCTCGACGAAAAAAAAACCATTTTGATTATGAACACGGAGATGAAATCGAAAATGATCCTAAAATCAGTTTTCGACGTAATTTCTATTTTGCTGTTCTAGATACGACTTTAAATTCATTAGAAGAGCGTTTTCAACTATTTAAAGAACATTGTAATCACTTTGGGTTTTTGTATAATTTTTCAGAATTGGAAAAAATGGAAAAATACTCAAAACACGATTTGCGAAAATATTGTATGGATTTACAAATCGTATTAACTGATAATGACGAAAAAGATGTTGATGGATCAGAACTGTTTGATGAAATATGTATACTTGTGACGTGTAATTTAGAAAAAAATTGTGGCCCCTTTGAAATTTTAGAGTATATTATAAAACATGACCTACACAATCATTTTCCTAATTTAGTAATTATTCTAAGAATAATTTTAACATTACCGGTTTCAGTGGCGTCAGCCGAACGATCATTTTCCAAACTTTCATTAATTAAAAATCACTTAAGAACCAGCATGATTCAAGAACGATTAATAAATTTGACAACTATATCTATTGAATCAGATATACTTGACACTCTAGATCTTCATGATATTATAAAAAAATTCTCTGAAACAAAAGCTCGACGTGTGACAATTTTGTAAAAATAACCCTTGTAAGTTTATATTGTAACGAAATATGTATGAGACTTCCGAGCGACGTTAAAAAAAAAACCGGGACCATAAATCATCTCGGCACGTCGTATAAAAACGATATGTAAACAAGTCGTAAATATATCATCTAATTTAAATGTACGGCATAAGCAAAGAAAAGTCTAGATTTCCCCTGGTATATTACGGAATTTACTGGTACTTTTCGAGAACTTTTTATGCAGATATATATATAGGGATTCATCGCGGAATTCATGGCGGGATCGAGTGCGAAGAAATAAATAGTGGTAGCCAAATAAATAAATATAGTAGTGCCGTCTTATATAAATAGAACTGTTATGTAAATAAATACGGACAGAGATATTAGTAATAGACATAAATAAATACCTGTGATAATTAAATTGTAGTAGTTTAAGTGTGTTAAGTTAGTTTTATATTTTATATTGTTATATAATTTTAAGTATATAAATATACAGACTGTTTTAAATAAATAATTGCACGAGTTGTTTATTGGAACCCGAAAACGCAACAATTTGGTGTCTGGTGTTTAGTGTGAACAATAAGTGCAAAAGAAAATAAATAAAAATGTCTACCAAACGTTTGGAAGAATTAAAAGTCACCGAGTTAAAGGCAGAATTAGAAGAAAGGGACGCAGATACGTCTGGAAAAAAAATAATTCTTCAGGAGCGGCTCCGTGACATTTTAATAAATGAAGGTAAGGATCCCGAAAAATATTTGTTTCAAATGCAGACTGATTCAAGCTTAATTATCGAGACTTTAAAAAATGAAATGGAAAATAATTCAAAAACTTTAAAAGATGAGATAAAAGATGAGATGTTAACTTTAAAAGATGAAATGGGGACTTTAAAATATGAACTTGCAAATAATTCAAAACATTTTGAGACTACTATGGAGACTCTAAAAGATGAGATGTTAAATAAAATTGAAAATAATTCAAAACAATTCGAGACTACTATTGAGACCCTAAAAGATGAGATGTTAACTCTAAAAGATGAAATTGCAGATAATTCAAAAGCTCTAAAAGATGAAATGGCAAATAATTCAAAACAACTTGAGGAAGACATTCAGACGAATTCATCGAATTTGAGACAGGAATTTTCTGAGGCCATCGAAGCCGTAGAAGAGAAATTGAGGGACGAATTTAAAATTCAGCTTCAATTACCAGCGATGAACGACTGCAGTTCCCATGACACCTCAAGCAGAAGCCTGGAAATCTGCCAAACAACAAAGGCAAAGGTAAAACCTCCCACCTTCGATGGAAAGACATCATGGATGACGTACCTAAAACAATTCGAAGCCGCTGCAGGAGCAAATGGATGGACGTCCCCGGAGAAAGCTACTGCTCTGATTGTGTCGTTAAGAGGAGAGGCCAGTGACGTTCTGCAGACCTTACTTCCAGAAGAGTGTCAAGACTACCCTCAATTAATCAAGCGTCTTGAGATGAGATATGGGCATGCACCCCTGGAGCAGGTTTATCACATACAATTGAAGAATCGTCTGCAGAAAAAGGGAGAAAGCCTCCAAGAATTCGAGGCGGATATCGCCCGTTTGGTTCGTCTGGCATACCCAACGGCTCCAGATAGCTTCTCGGAACAGTTGGCTGTGGAGACATTCATAGATGGTCTTCGAGATGGCGATACACAGCTAGCACTGAGGCTGGCAAGACCAAAAACACCAATCGATGCTTTGGCACATGGTCTGGAGTTCGAAACCGCAAAGCTGTACTCTCGAAACCCTGCCAGAGTATGTTCTGTCAGGGACCTACCAGAAGCTGAAGAATCCTTAGAACAGGCAGTCCGACGAATAATGAGTCAGGTGCAACCTAAGAAAAGAACGCTTCGATGCCGGAATTGTGGTGAGATGGGCCATGTTCGTAGCAAATGCAAGAAGGAGCCCAAGAAACCCATAGCGGCGCAGCAGGAAAACTCAATAGCGCAAATTGCATCTCTGCAACACCATGCCAATAACCTCTACGTGGATGTTATTTTGGAAGGAAGAAACCTTGTCGGCCTATTGGACACTGGGTCGACGAAGACCATAGTGCGACCCGATGTGATTCAAAAGAAGAAGCAGTTACTACACAGCAAATGGCAACTTAGAACGGCAACAGGCGAAGCGGCTATCGTAAAAGGAGAAATTGATATGAAGATCGGCATTGGACCAGTATCAATCCAACATCGCGTCCTGGTTGCGGACATAGAGGAAGAAGTTATTTTGGGAATGGATGTGATGAAGCTATATGGGTTCCAGTTGGACCTGAAATTGGGCGTTTTGAAGATAGGCAATGAAGAACTCGTCCTCCGTTCTATGAATAACCATTCCATCCGCATTGTACTGGCAGAGGACGCTGTCCTGGGTGAAAGGACTGAGATGATCCTGGAAGCCTGCATGGAAGGGGACCTGACTGAAGGGAAGGTTACGATGATGGAGCCAAAGGTTGATGATGAAGAAGTGGGCCGAGGAATAATGATTGCAAAGGCGCTGGTAAGATCCCAGAGGACCGTGCCAGTAAGGGTAATGAACGTCAATTATTACCCTGTGACGTTGAAAAGAGGCACTGTATTGGGATGGTGTTGTCCCGTGTCGGCCATCGTTCATCAAGATGAAGCGGAGGCAGGTACGCCTGCTGACGTTCCAGAAGAGCTCCGAAACGTCATCAATTTGGCTTGCCGAGGTCTGAACAAGAAGGAACAGCAGCAAGTTAAAGACCTGATATGCCGATATCGAGATGTCTTTGGAATAAAGAAGGGCGCCAAAGGAAGAACCAATGTAGTCACGCATAAGATCAATACAGGCGATGCACACCCAATTCGCCAAGCACCCAGAAGACTACCATTAGCAAAACGCCAAGAAGCCGAACAAATTGTACGAGACATGGAGAGTGAAGGTATAATTGAGCCTTCTAACAGTCCTTGGGCTTCGCCAGTGGTACTTGTGCAGAAGAAGGATGGGTCAACCAGATTCTGCGTAGACTATCGCCAACTCAACGAGGTAACGAAGAAAGACAGCTATCCTTTGCCACGAATAGACGACACATTGGACACTTTAGCTGGGACGAAATGGTTTTCCACCTTGGATTTGAAGAGTGGTTATTGGCAAGTGGGAATGGAGCCTAGCGATAAAGAAAAGACTGCGTTCACTATGGGGGCGGGCCTGTGGCATTTTACGGTCATGCCTTTTGGGTTATGTAACGCGCCTGCTACCTTCGAGCGACTCATGGACACAGTGCTAAAGGGACTCTCGTGGAACACTTGCCTGGTATACCTTGATGACGTGATTGTAGTTGGGAAAACCTTTCAAGATCACGTGAAGAATTTGGAGGAGGTATTCCGAAGGCTACGAGGTGCAAACCTGAAGTTGAGCCCTAAGAAGTGTCACCTTTTCCGCAAAGAAGTGAGTTACCTGGGGCATGTGGTATCTGGAAAAGGGATTGCTGTCGACCCAGAGAAGATAGAAGCCGTGCGAAAATGGCCGATCCCAAAGGACAAGCATGAAGTGAGAAGTTTTCTGGGATTGTGCACGTACTATCGGCGATACGTCCCGGGGTTCGCCAACATTGCAAAGCCCCTGACTCGTCTGACAGAAAATGGGCCTTTCCACTGGAATAGCGAATGTCAAGCGTCTTTCGAAGTACTGAAGGAGACTCTGACAAGTGCATCAATCCTGAGCTATCCGTTGCCAGTTTGTAAATATATTCTGGACACTGATGCTAGCAATGTTGGGATTGGCGGCGTACTCTCCCAGGTACAAGAAGGGCAAGAGAAGGTAATTAGATATTTCAGCAAGACGCTTTCCAAGCCCGAGCGGAACTACTGCGTGACCAGACGTGAGCTACTAGCGGTCGTCAAGTCCATTGAAAATTACTATATGGAAGGAGGTTCTCGATTAGAACAGATCATGCAGCGTTCAAGTGGCTCTTACATTTCAAGAACCCTGAAGGTCAGATGGCCAGGTGGATTGAGAGACTGCAGGAATACGACTTCGACATCGAGCACCGAGCCGGCCTTAAACACCAAAACGCTGATGCTCTTTCAAGGAGACCGTGTCCAGAAGACTGCAGGCATTGCAACCGGGTAGAAGAAAAATCGGCCAACACACTCAGAACTACCGTGGTTGACGATCAGTGGCAACCTGACAATCTGAGGATCGATCAGGAAGCTGATGAAGACCTTGGTTCCGTGATGGTTTGGAAAGGTACTGGTCACAGACCGACTTGGCAAGAAGTAGCACCTCGTTCACAGGGGCTGAAATCCTACTGGGCTCAATGGGACTCCCTGAAGGTGGAGAATGGCCTACTTAAGCGTGTTGTTGAGAACCCAGATGGAGAAGGGCAAAAGATACAGATGGTCATCCCTAAGAAAAGGATACCTGATGTACTGCAACAGCTCCACGATGACAGCTCCGGAGGACACTTCGGCGTACATAAGACACTCGAGAAAGTGCGCCAACGATTTTATTGGGTAAATTGCACACGAGACGTGAAGGAATGGTGCTGAAAATGTGCAACTTGTGCCGCCAGCAATGGACCCCAAAAACGTCGACGTGCCCCCATGAAGCAGTACAATGTAGGAAGCCCCTTTGAAAGGATTGCCATAGATGCGGCTGGGCCATTTCCTGAGACTGACAGTGGGAATAAATACATAATTGTCGTAATGGATTACTTCACCAAGTGGGTCGAAGCTTATGCCTTGCCTAACCAAGAAGCCGCAACAGTCGCGGAAGTGCTCGTAAAGGAATTTATTAGTCGGTTTGGCGCCCCCTTGGAACTTCATTCCGATCAAGGGAGGAATTTCGAATCAACTCTATTCCAGAATATTTGTGATCTTCTGGGTATTAGGAAAACGCGAACGACACCGCTGCATCCGCAGTCAGATGGAATGGTGGAACACATGAACAGGACAATGCTCAAACACCTGTCCAAGGTAGTGGCAGACCATCAAAGAAACTGGGATGAACATCTACCCCTGTTCCTCATGGCTTACAGAGCTGCGGTCCACGAGACTACCGGTCAATCTCCAGCAAATTTGTTATTCGGAAGAGAGCTCAGGCTGCCGTGTGACCTGAAATTCGGCTGTAAGCCTGGAGAAGACCTGGCAGGAGAAGACTACGTTAGCGGACTTAGGCGGAGGTTGGAGGATGCCCACGAACGAGTACGCCTACATATTCAGGATGTCAGCGACAGGATGAAGGATCGTTACGACGTGCAAGCTGAGAAAGGTGGTTATCGAGAAGGGGACCTTGTTTGGTTATACAATCCTCAACGTCGCCGAGGCCTGTCCCCAAAGCTCCAACAACACTGGGAGGGACCATGGGAAGTACTGAAGCGAATAAATGACGTGGTTTATCGCATAAGATGAACACCCCATAGCAAACCAAGGGTGGTACATTTCAACCGGTTGGCCCCATACCATGGACATAACAACGGCGAAGTAACGGATGTGCTACAAATTACCAGTAAAGATGGAGAGCCATATAGGAATTTACAGACTGTTTTAAATAAATAATTGCACGAGTTGTTTATTGGAACCCGAAAACGCAACAATATGTTTGTTATTGTTTTTTTTTTAATTAATTTGTTGTTTCTTGTTTAATACATGTATATCTATATTACAATTAAGGCGTTTTCTTTATTATTTCAAGTGCTATAAGTAGGCGGATAATTAAATTTTGAACACAGGCAGCCTCAACTCACGGCGCGGTCCTGGGTCCAGGTACCTTACTAAGTTTAAACAAATTTATAAAGAATTCAGATGTACTCAAAATTAAATTTGTGGAGAATTTTATTAAAAAAGATTTTCGAAATTCCTACCGGAAGTCGGTCTTTTACTCTTATCGAAAATCAGTCTTTGCCAATATTTCGCAAGTCATGCTTTTTAGACAGGAACGTTACGAGAATAAAAGTATTTAGAAATTAATTTTCAATACCGTTTGTAGTAAAAACGTTTCAAAATTTGGACCAGAAGTAACCCTTTTCACTCTTATCAAAAAGCGATTTTGGCAAATATTTCGTAAATTATACGTTATAAATATTTCGTAAATTATGCGTTATATGTATATATATTTGTAAAGAGTACAAAAATATTTAGAGCTGGATTTGGAATATTTTTTGTATAAATGAAATTTCAAAGTAACACGTTTACTCTTAGCGAGTAGCGACTATCTTGCAAAGCGTACATTCTACAGAGATTTATTAAGATAATGGAAGTACTTATAATAGAACTTTGAATAAATTTTATAAAAAAATTATTAAAATTTAGCTTATTTTTCAGAGAATACGCTCATACGTATAAAAAAGTTGTGTGGTGGCCACACCTCATTTTTTAATATGGAAGAACAATTGCAGCAATTTTGCAGATCGGCGGGTTTCGGTATTTAATTTATTTTTGGAAAATGATAATACCTTTACTAATATTTTGGTGGAATATAGTCCATGTTTGCCTATTACCAATGCACAAGTTGAAAAAGTTTTCTCTTATCTGGAGGACATTTGGTCTTCTGAGAAAACGCAGCTGAAGGTAGAAATTCTAAAATCACTCATAACGACAAAATTAAATTTTAATTTAACTTGTTCAGGCTTTTATAAAATGCTTAAACATAACGAAGCAGTTCTTAAAGCAATTCATTAAGAAAAAAAATGAGGTGTGGCCACCACACGACTTTCTTATACATATGAGAGTTTCAAATCATACAATTTTAAAAATTATTTTATACAAAAATTATTCAAAATCCTATCTAACTAAGAGAGTTACTCGCTAAGGGTAAAAGTGTTACTTCCGGTCCGAATTTTGAATTTTCATTTATACAAAAAATATTCCAAATCCAACTCTAAATACTTTTTTACTCTTGACAAATATATATAGAATGCATATTTTACGAAATATTTGCAAGAATCGCTATTCCATAAGAGTAAAGTGTTACTTCCGGTTCGAATTTTGAAATTTTATTTATACAAAAAATATTTCAAGTTCAACTCTAAATGCTTTTGTACTCTTGACAAATATATATAGGATGCATAATTTACGAAATATATGCAAAAATCGCTAATCGATAAGAGTAAAAGTGTTACTTCCTGTCCGAATTTTGAAAATTTTTTTATACAAAAGGTATTGAAAATTAAGTTCCAAATTCTTTTATACTCGTAACGTACCTGTCTAAAAAGCATGACTTGCGAAATATTCGCAAAAAACTGATTTTCCATAAAAGTAAAAGACCTACTTCCGGTAGGAATTCCGAAAAACTTTTTTAATAAAATTCTTCTCAAATTTAATTTTGAGTATATATGAATTCTTTACAAATTTGTTTAAACTTAGTAGTTGCCGAATAATTGGCAAAATTCGATTTTTTCATTGAAGTAAACTACTACTTCCAGTCTGCCGATTTTACTGAAAATCTAATCAGATCTCAAGAGGGAGATTATATTTGTAAATATAAAATTTGGAATTGACACACACACACACACACACACACACATTTTTTAAAAACCACTTTTCGGTATCAGGGGACATCAAAACGTGAACATGCTTCATTGTTCATGTTTATTTTGTATTATAATATTCATCACCTGATGAAGCCCTAGTAGGGTGAAACAATTGTAGTGAATTGAATAAAACTGTTTTGAACTCAATTTGAATTTATTTCAATTTTTACTTGTATTTTATTTTTTATTTTTAAAAATACATATATTAAACGAAGTAATACATAGTTCATTCATTCTTAATCTAATATAAATTAAACATAAAATATCTACTACTATATGGGATTCAATACAAGGAATGAAACACTCGGCAACAATGTTACATTAACTATACAAGTTCACAGTCCACGTGTTTATTCTTTTTATTTTATATTACCAATCATTGTAGACCTCTTTCAATTAAGATCTTTTGTATCCCCTTCTTACTTCGTGCCCTAGATCTTCCTTTTTATTTCCTTGTATATAAGTACTTAACAAATATATAAATACCTAAATAAAAATTTCTGTTAAATTAAGATGACCAAGTGATGAATATTATAATACAAAATATTTTGTATTATAATATTCATCACCTGATGAAGCCCTAGTAGGGTGAAACAATTGTAGTGAATTGAATAAAACTGTTTTGAACTCAATTTGAATTTATTTCAATTTTTACATGTAAATTATGGAGTTTCAACACGTATCTCCGTCTTTAATCAATTATTTAAAAAATAAAATAATAAGACACAGAAATACCTTATTTCTATAGAAAAGTACGGTTTTATTATGGTATATATTTTTATTAGATACTTCATAGTTACTACTATTTGTCTATACAGTACTTGTTTAAAGTTCTCCCCCTCCCTGCTCCTTTATCTTTAAAACGAAGTGGAATAAAACGTTGAAACGAAAATAAAACAAAACCACTAGAAAAATACTAACTTTATAATTTATGTTTTCTCAAAATTTCTTACATTCGTTAAAAAACGCCGAATAGTTGCATCTGGGTTTGCAGAGGGTTGTTCTATTGCCAAGAGGTTGAGGGTGCTTATTTTGAACATTTAATTTAAAATCACATTGATGTGTTCAGGATTATTTGTTTTGTTTTTAGTGTTAGTAGTTTTTTTATTCGCTACCCGTAAAATCGGCGTTTTTTAACAAATGAAAAGAATTAAAAAAAAACAAATTTGAATAGATCTTCCAAACACTTTTCAAATGAGGGGTCACTCGACACCCTTTGCACTTAAAATTTTTACGTTGATATAGCCTACAGCGCCATCTGTCAACATTTTAAAATGTGAAATGGCCATAAACAGGGGGGGGACCTTAGACACGCACTGTATATTTGATCTTAGTTTTATATTAAGATTTTTCTAAACTACATCCTTTATAAAAACACAAACACGATGACATTAATAATTTTATTTCTGTTTCTACATTCATATTATAAACATTTCCAAATGTATTTTGTAATACATAGCAAAATTCTAATAAATACCTAGTTTTCTTTTTTTTCATATATATATAAATACACATTACAAAGATCAATTAGATTATTACATGATTGATATTATTGTTATTATTATTATTATTATTATTATTGTTATTATTATTAGTATTATTGTTGTTGTTGATTATTCAGACACTGTTTTATATTAATTCATTAATAGTTTGAACAATGACTACCGTATATTTAATATTTGGTAGGTAGTTATTTTCAAATATGTGCGAAAGAAAAACTGATTACAATTCTGTGTGCTGAGATGGAAATTTTTTGAGAATAGCACTGTATAAATTATAAAAAGCATAAACACTAACCGTAATGATGACCACTAAAGCAACACCAAACACAACACTCAAAAAACTGCCGTCAATAACACCATTGCCTCTTCCACTTCTTCTGCCCTCACTTAGATCCAATCCCGCTGATTGTCTTTCTGCCATTGCTCTTTTCATGTGATTTAATCTCTGCCGCAATTCATCAATTGTCTCGGTAGGGTTTTCATCGCCAGCTGTAATAACAAATAAGTATAATTTAATAATAAGTTAACATACATTTTTAATCATATCAAATATTTTATATGGTTCTCACCAGTTTCCATTATGAAACTGCCTTGTTTTACTAAAGGTATTCGCTTAAATAGCACATACACATTATTGATTTGCATGGTCCAATGCGAGAGATACATCCAGCATCCCCTAAACAGTGCTGCCACAATGTATCTTGTCTACTATCATTTAAACATTTTCTAAATATAAACTTAAAATTATAATATTACATAGTAATTAGGAGAAATACATATACGAAGTAATAATTGTTAAAAAAGCATGTATAAGCTTTGTTTTAACTAGTCGGTTAAGCGTTGATTCGTGAATGCATTTGATTGGTTTTGACTTTTTTGCATGAACAAGGAGCAAAGATAACAATTTCATTCATGTTATACTTATTTAAAAGGTCTAGACCAGGGGTCTCCAAACTTTCCAGCCTTAGGGCCATACTGATTACTCCAGTAAGTTCCGAGGGCCAAAACCATATTATCATTGTTGCCGGTGGTAAAAAGTGAAATAGTCCACTGATGAAAAAAAGTCCGAAAAAGTACGCAACGTTTAAAAAAAGCTGCAAAACGGCAACACTGCATATTATTAATTTTCCTGTCATCTGTAATTTCTAGATTAGTCGTAGAGTACGAGCCATGAGGAGTAACGTGACACGACATCTGGTGGACACAAGCAGAAATAGGTAGTACCTTCTATCGCTAACAGATGGCGCTAATAGCACGTACAGAATAATCTCGTTGGTTCGAGAAAGTTCTGGTGTCTTCCACTCACTTCTAGATGGCAGTAATTGGAATATATAAGAAGGCTAGTGGCGCAACCACAAGTCAGTTCCTATGACACTGTTGTGAAATAAAATAGTGCGTACCTCCTTAAAACGTGTTTGTGCGTGTTTAAGTTTAAGGCATCTTTGTAACAGTATTTTGATTTGAATTGTTGCTTTTGTGTGTGATTTAGTAGTATGGAAAAGAAGCGAAAAATTGATAGTGAATGCAGAAAATTCAAAGATCAGTGGAACATTCAGTATTTCGTAATTGAGTCCAGTAAGAAGGCGCTATGTTTGATTTGCAATGAAAGCATAGCCGTTCTCAAAGAATATAACATTAAACGTCATTATGAAACAAAACATTTTCAAAATTACTCAAAATATACAGGAAGTTTGCGGACAGAAAAATTCGAAGCTATGAAGCGCGGATTGAAATCGCAGCAATCTTCATTTACAAACCTCAAAACTGAACAAGAGGCTGCAACGCGTGCCAGCTTTCGTGTGGCTCTTGAAATTGCAAAACGTGGAAAACCATTCACCGATGGAGAAATGATCAAAGAATGCATAATTGCAGTAGCCGAAGAAATGTGCCCTGAAAAGGTAAATTTATTAAAAAGTGTCAGTATGTCAGCAAACACTGTGGCTCGAAGGGTAGAAAACGTCGCTGAAAATATATCCTCTCAACTGTTCGACAAAAATGGACATGTTGAGTGGTTTTCTTTGGCCTTGGATGAGTCAACGGATGTGTCAGATACTGCTCAGGTGTTGATTTATATTCGAGGAGTAGATAAAAGCTATGAAGTGCATGAAGAACTTCTTGATATGAATAGTATTCATGGCACAACTACTGGTACAGATATTTTTAAAGGAGTTGAAATGGCCATTAATCAAAAGAACCTTCGATGGAAAAACTTGAAATGTATTACAACTGATGGAGGCAAAAACATGAGTGGGAAAGATAAAGGAGTGGTCGCTCTTGTGTCAAAGGCTGTAGAAAATGACGGTGGTTTAAAACCATTAGTCTTACATTGTATCATTCATCAACAGTCTTTGTGCGGAAAATGTTTGGATATGTCTGAAGTTCTGAAACCAGTCATATCAACTGTTAATTTTATCAGATCTTTTGGGCTGAATCACCGACAATTCCGACAATTTATTGAAGAGATTGGAGAAAATGACTTACCTTATCATACTGTCGTACGTTGGCTTAGTTGTGGGAAAGTCCTTCAGCGCTTTTTTGAACTTCGAGCAGTGATCGAAATTTTTTTGAATGAAAAGCATCGCCCTCTTACTGAATTACAAAACAACGCATGGCTGTGGAAGTTAGCATTCTATGTTGATTTGACAAAACATGTGAACGAACTGAATTTGAGATTGCAAGGAGAAAACCAGCATCTTCCTGATTTATACACTAATATCAAATTATTCCGGAAGAAATTGATACTGTTTCAATCACAACTACGAAGTAAATGTTTTTCACATTTTAAAACATGTGAAATATTCAGCCACACTACTGAGACTGAGTTTCCTATCGATTTTGCAATCGAAACTTTGAGTGCTTTGAAAATAAATTTTGATACTCGTTTCTCGGACTTTGATGCCATTGCGAATCAAATTAAGATTTTTCAGAATCCTTTTGATACTGACATTGAAACCCTAGCCCCGGAACTTCAAATGGAAATAATTGATCTACAGTGCAGTGATATAATTAAGAACAAATATCAAAACTCATCTTTGTTGGAATTTTATAAGAGTCTTCCACTGATACAATTTGATAATTTGCATAAATTTGCTCGTGGGCTGTTTTCTGTTTTTGGTGCTACTTATTTGTGTGAGAAGACCTTCTCCAAAATGAAGTACACAAAAAATGTTTACAGATCTAAATTAACTGATGAGCATCTTAAATCTCTTTTAATAATTGGTACAAGTAAAATTAGTCCACAACTACAAACTATTGTCAGTGGAAAATCTCAATTACACAAATCTCATTAGTATTTCATATGTCATTATGCTTGTTATAAGTTATGTTTTTATTTAAAATGTATAAAATGTTAGTTGGATTCATTTCAATAATCTGTTAGTTATTATATACTGAAGTAAAATTTTCTGCATATTATACCTGTCTTTACTCAATACAATTCTGTGTTTCTTTATCCAACTTATCACAAAAACAATAACAATAAGCCTACAACAATGTTATGAGTAGTTAGCCCATGACCATATCAATGTAGATGTCATATTAATAATTATTCAACATAAAATTAGAATACTTCAGTAAACTAAATTTAATTTGCTATAAAAAATATGTTCTCTAAAAGGAGTTTTCAAGTATGCTAGCTCTCCGCGGGCCGGACAAAATCTGTCCGCGGGTCGGATGTGGCCCTCGGGCCGTAGTTTGGAGACCCCTGGTCTAGACGAACGCTCGACTTGAAAAATTGTTACTTTACAGCGGAAATAGTCTATTTATATATTTATATCCTAAGCTTTTGACATATGAGCTTTTAAAATAGGCTTGGTTATTACTAAATTTGATTTAGTTTTACTTTTTTATAAGTACATAGTATAAGGAAGTATTGTGCTGATGAACATTTTCGACGTCGATATTTTTACAGAAGTTCACGTTTTGAAGTTCCCTTATACAGAAAAAGTGGTTGTTAAAATATGTTTGCCTGTGTGCCTGTATCTCTCTGTGTGTGACGACGATAGTGGCCAAACGGCTAAAGCTATCAATACCAAACTATATAATTACAAGTGTAATCTTTTAACTCGAACAATCTCATTAGATTTTTAGTGAAATCCTAATTCCGAAAGTAGTAGTTTACTTCAGAGCAAAAATCAAATTTTGTGATTTTATTGTATATATATAAACTGACCGGCAAAAAAACGCCCACCCATCTGATACACGTTTTCTGTTAGAACATGTAGTTTATTTATTTAGTTTTTAAATCGCAAATTCGACTGGCCTGCTTGTAGTCCAGATCTCAATCCTATTGAACATTTATGGGATCAACTTCAGAGACGCCAACGCGTAGTACCAGAAACTCTTCAAAAGCTTAGATTTGCACTTTAAAAAAAAAATTTGAGGAAATTCCGCTAGACTACATAAGAAATTCAATTAATTCAATGCCTCAACGATTACGTGTTTTGATTGAAGGTCGTGGATGACATACACGTTATTGATATTAGATTAGAATTAAGAGTTACCAATTTTATTTTTTGAAGTAGTAGTAAGCAGCGGAATATGAATGGTCTAATCAGCGGACTGAGACAAAGTGAAGTTTTTACCTGCCCCCTTTCCTATTCTGGGTGGGTCAGAACCATGCCCACTATTGAGATTTAAATATACCTTGATGGTGGTGGTATCAAAACGCATCAATAGTAGACCAAAGTAGGGTTAAGGTTTTTGTGCAGATTTTACTACATGATTTTGGTAATTACGTCAATAACAATGGTTGGCATCTCTTTAATGTCATCCAATTGTAGAAACAAATACGACATAATCTGAAATTTGGATATGCTAGGCATTCTAATTGTTTCGGTGGGTTTATTACATATCTATTAATGTTACAGTTGGTTATTTTATTATAGCAATAGCAAATTGCAGCAATTTCGCAGTTTGACACAACTTTGACGTAATGACAAGTAAGATGCTAACCTAAAATCTCACTTGTTCATATCCTTTAACCAGGTGAGAGAAGCTCACTTGAAATGAGCAGAGACACTCACATCACTTTACCTCAGCTCAGATCTCTAGCAAGAGGAAAGTAGCTCTTGTCTTGACTTGAATGTTTCGGACCATTTATCACAATTCTTATATTTTGACTTAAATTCTGGATCTAGGTACTAGTCATGGTAGCTTTATGTGGTAATATAGATTTTGTGGTGATGGGATGATTTCATTTAGCGGTAGAACCATGGTTATCGTTATTTGAGAGTAATTGCCCAGACCTTGTTTTTGAAAAAATGTTGGACATTGAAAGACCTCTCCAACAGTTTTCCTTGCAGAGAAACTATTTTCGAATATGAAAAGAATTATAATGGTATCATACGAATTAGAGAAAGAGCAGCCGTTAATAAAATCAAGGCTGTGTGGCATATAATTAATAATACACGGAATAACTATGCAAATTAGTTGACTTTCCCTGATTTACGTATTTGCAAATCAGCTTTATGTGAACTATTTAATTAGAATTTTGTGTCATCATCTGGACATCTATTATCTTCCAATTTACTGTAGATAGTGTTTCTTTTGATGAAATTGATAGATTTATGACACCATGTTCGCAATGATTTTATATGTTTCCTGTGAGTGAGAGTGATATTGTTGATTCAATTTATATATTTCTAAATCCGATGTATTAATTGCTTATTAATAAGATTTCAAAATTTAAATTTACAAATTTTCTGTTATCTTGTTCGATAACTTAGTAAATATTTAGTACTGTATTCTTACATAAAAATATAATTCTGTAAATTTCTCATAATACGGTCCTGGTTGGGTATCGATTCCGGATTTTTTATTTAGATAATATTATTTAGATGTTTCAAATTTTTAGAGAATAATTTTAATAAATTTTTAGCTATAACATCATTTTTCACACGGGAAAAAATGTTTGAATATTTTTGGTAGAAAGCTTCGGAAATATCAAGTATTTCTGAAGTTAATCAAAAAAAGAAAATGGTCGAAGTGAAAAAAGGGAGATCTTTGGAAAATCTTTCACGAAATTAGACATTTCAAAATTGAAATATTTGGGTTGAAAGCATTTAAGTATCTGATTTAGATACGGTTTATGAAAGAATTTTGCCTTAAAATAGTACAATTGCACAGGCGCCCCATGTCATAATCTATGTATCGACATTGATACGCCACTGTTGTGTGGAGGGCGCATGTGTAAGGCCCTTCCAACATCCAAAAAGTACATTCTTTCATTTGAAGTCGTGCAGTTCTATTTAAATTCATTAAAGATCTCGGTAAAACATCTGTAAAATGAAAATACGCAGCGTTTTTGTATATATCAAAACGCCGGAATAAGGAATTAAATATTATTTTCAGTTATAGAAAAGAAAGTTTATACGTAGTTTCATATCGTGTAAAGTCGAGCTGGCAATTATTTAAAAAAATTGTTGAAACAGTGATGCTTAGTTGTTTTTAGTGATTATACTGATGTATGCGACAAGTATTATTAGTTCACGTTCACATATAAACGTTCGATGTAAGTGTTTGTAATTTATATGTTAGTAGTGGTATCCCTTGTATCAAGGGCGACCAAAGAACGCGAGTGTCTATATTATATTTTTGAGGTGCCTTTGATCAATTGTGTTGTATATCCGGTTGTTGAAAATTTAGCCACGTGTTTGTGTCCCAATATTCTTGTAGATTCCTTCAGTTGCCCCTTATTCTATAACACTATTGATTTTTCATGGGATGACGAAGCCGCACCTATGTTGAAGATTCCCGCACGTTTTAAACAATGTGACCTCAGTGTTTCCCTTGCGTTTGATTATTGTGACTGCATTGTCAACATGGGCACACGTGCTGCTGCATGTAAGCAATTACAACTACCTTCCGAAAAAAACTGTGTTGTTTTCAATATTTGCAGTTTACCAACCCATTAAATTACCTTCACATTATCTATTTCAATGTTTAAGAACTGATAATATAATAAGGATAATGTTGTACTATGCAACAATATAAAAAAAAAATGTCTAAATATAATCATATATACTTATACTAATTTATTTTACAATGAAATATTAAAAAAATTGAATATATCTACACATACTTTCAGCTATGAGTGTATAAGTAACAAAATAAATACATTCTACGTTCTAGAATAGTTTCTATTACCTATTGACAAGAATTGCTAGAGAAAGAGAATATTCAAAATTAGAAATACCTATGTAGCGTACTAATTCTTTATGATATATTTACAAACTGCCCTTCTATTCCAAGAATGCAGTGTGGCCACCACACGAGTTTCTTATGTGTATGTGCGTTTTAAATTATAGAAAAGTTGTTCTAAATTAAGTTCTAAATACTTTTATCTTCTGAAAAAAATAAGCCTATGAGTAAGTGTGTTACTTCAAATCCAAATTATTTTTTTTTATTTTATACAAAAATTATTACTATATAACCCACTCTTTCTAGTACAAATCTGCTTCACGTTTACTACGCCTTGGTGCTTTCCGCCCTGAGTTACAACGTGTTAATCTGGAGATGGGGGGTCAACTGGGAGCGGATATTTTTGGGACAGAAACGAATTATTCGTCTTCTTTTTGACATGCGAGGGATTCATGTAGGGACGTTTCTAAGGCGAATGGGATACTCACGTTTCCGTGAATTTCTATTTACAATATAATTGTATTTATAAATCAGAGCTTTGAATCATTTGTTCGGTTCGATTCTGCTGGTACACCCAGAAATTTTTTTATCGCCCTTCCAAAACATAGAACAGCACTATTTGAAAAGACTCCGTACTATTCTGCTGCTCAGTTCTTTAATAAGTTGCCGTGCGAAATCAGGAGCGTTAGGTCTATCGCTGCATTTAAAAGAAAAGTCAAGGAATTTTTAATTGAGCATATGTTCTATGCGATTCAAGATTTTTTAAATTTGAAATATTTTTTATCTTCTGACAATATTTTATATTGCTATTGACTACTTTACAGTCTGTTTTCAATTTAGTGTCTTTTCATAATTTTAATCCTGTGTACTTGTGCTAATTACGTTTTCTATTGTTATATTTTTGTGTTGACAATGTAAATATCTGGAGATCAGATCTAGTTATTATATTATTATTATTATCCAGTACTTCTATTCCCTTAATAAATGTCGATGGAATGCACACTTTGCAAGATATTCTAAAGAGAGCTACTCGCTAAGAGTAAAAGTGTTACTTCCGGTCCGAATTTTGAAATTTCATTTATACAAAAAATATTCCAAATACAACTCTAAATACTTTTGTACTCTTGATAAATATATATAGAATGCATAGTTTACGACATATTTGCAAAAAGATCGCTATTCGATAGGAGTAAAAGTTACTTCCGGTCCGAATTTTGAAATTGTTTTTATACAAAAGGCATTGAAAATTAAGTTCTAAATACATTTATGCTCGTAACGTACGTGTCTAAAAATCATTACTTGCGAAATATTGGCAAAAAACTGATTTTCGATAAGAATAACTTCCTACTTCCGGTAGGAATTTCGAAAAACTTTCATAATATTTTTTTTTTCAAATTTAATTTGAGTATATATTAGTTCTCTATAAAATAAATAAACAAGTATTGGCAAAATTCGATTTTTTCACTGATGTAAACTACTACTTCCGGTCTGCCGATTTTACTGAAAATCTAATAAGATCTCTTGATAGTTATAGTGGTTTGACCGCTATCGTGGTCACACACACACACAGAGAGACACTTTTTAAAAACCACTTTTTTGGTATCAGGGGACTTCAAAACGTGGACATCTGCAAAAATCTCGAGGTCAAACATTGTCATCATCACTAGGGCGCGGACACGAGCGAGTCATGACTCATCGCCCATGGGCGCACTATTGAGATGTTGTATTTTTAAAGAGGTTTTAATTCTACTTATATAATTGGATAACAAGTGGCTGGTGATCTATAAGATACAAAATACCTTATTATTTGTTCATTTTCTCTTCTGTAAGACTTTTTCTCTTTCAATTAAGTACATCCTTGTAGATAGAAAACGTCCTTTCTACATCGCAAGTGGTTATATACTGGAAATATTCTTTTATTTAAGCGCACAATTGCCGCAATGTTATTAAATCTGGATTTCTATTAAAAACTGCGTCTAACTTTTGCCGAAGGCCACATCCGAAGTCACTTGGAATACTTTTGAAATTATTAATAGCCACATCTAATGTGGTTAATCCATTTTTTAATTTGAGATTCGATTTTCAAAATATGTGATTAGCTTAGGCAAATTTCCAAAGTGTTCCTGTAGGAATAACAACTGATTTTTTAAATTTGGGATTTGTGTTAGTTCCTTGTACTCAGAAATACTTCGAGCATCGTCATTTAAACATGTAACGAAATTTTGTAAACTATGGAAATGCTCTGCATAAAAACTATATATGTGTATGTTTTACCAAAGCTAAGTGACGAATGTACGATATTTTGGCATTCTGTAACGATCTTTTACAGACTTTGTAATAAATTTCGGAATCATTGACAATTCATTTTCATATTAGAAAAAGTAACATAAACAACGTTCTAGATCTAAATAAATGATAACTAAAAATGTACGCCTATGTTATTGAAACTAAATAACAGTAAGTATATACATATTTACATTATTTCTTTTGCTAAATATAAGGTTTTAAAAACCCTTCAGGCTATCTACGCCGATGTAGAAAATATTTTACTCATAAATTCCTTATTTTATGGCAATTTTTTGTTCTCATTCACGGGCTCTTCTCGAGCGTAAACAGATGTTGCAGTTCACCATATGAATTACTGCTATTCAGTAAATGTGTGCGCGCCCTAATCATCACAATACTTCCTTATACTACGTATAGAAAGTAAAAGTGGTTTTTATTTTAGTTTTTTGAACATTTTCGACAAGATTTTTGCAATGTCCACGTTTTGAAGTTCCCTCATACCGAAAAGTGTGTGTGTGTATGTGACCCCTATAGCGGCCAAACGGTTCAAGTACCAATACCAAACTTTATATTTATAAGTATAAACTTCCTTTTGAGATCTGATTAGATTTTCAAATAAAGTGATAGATCGGAAGTAGTAGTTTACTTCTGTAAAAAAATCAAAATTTACCGATATCTCGCAAATTATGCTATGCAGATTTATTTGAAATGGAAAAGTATTTAGACCTCGAGTTGGAACAATTTTGGTATATACTGGGTGTCCCAGCTAAGACTTTCGTATATTATATTCCATTATTATTGAACGAATTTCTTTGAAATTTAAAATGTAGATACTTTATTGAATGAGGATTGTTCTGATACTTTTGAAATTAGTGAAAGTTAAAAAATAATAATTCCACGAAAATATCTTTAGATGGTTAAGCACCAAAAATCAAGCCTCTACAGAAAAAATGAAGTAAAACATCTACTATGACGTTTTCCTCTGATTTTTGTTTTAGTGTTCTCGTTTTTTGGTCGTTCTTTGTTATCAACTTTTGTTATTAAATTGACTACTTTCAGATCTGAAATTCAAAGTTTTAACGCTCTTCTTGCCCCGAAAACCCTACTTAACCTTTATTGGCGGGTTAGTGGAGTATCTATGGGTGTTCTGTGAGTTAAATTGTTTGCACACTGTAAAGACATTAACAATAAGATTCACTGAAAACTGGAAAGTCTGAAACCAGTATCTTGCATTTAATAAAGTATGCTGCCTTTAACTCGCCTAAATATACAATAATAATAATAATAATAATATACATTTATTTAGCAATTGCTATTATTTTACATTTTCTGACATAACAATATTGTTTACATGAAACAATTTAACCTAATAAAGAAAATAACAGTAAGCAGACTTATGGACTAATATACTTATATTACATATATTACACAATGTCAGCATTTGTATATTAATACATACAATAAATTCAATACAAATACCAATTGTGCAACGTTTACTAACTAACTAACCTACTTTAAATTGTAGATAAACAACTTCTAATTTCTATAGGTACCTTATTATAACGTTTTTTTGTCTGTACACATTAATGTATAAAAATTACTTATTTTACTAGAATGTATTATAATTATGAGTCTTGCACTAAATATACTTAATTTTAGACTTTTGTGTTTCTAGAATTCGTTCATAACTAGGACAGTTTCTGCAAAATGCACTATGGTTAACATCCAAATCAATTTTTAATTTTACTACCATCCTCATACAATTTACACACTTCTCGTGTTCACCAACACCATTAACACAATCAATTGTACAGTGTTCACCTGCACACCTACCGCATGCTTAAGTTACTGTGCAATCCCTAGCAAAATGATTATAACCTGCACAATTATAACACCTTATTGTATTTACGTATTCATATATATCGCATTTCTTCCATGCAACATTAATTTTTTCTTTCTGTAGCATTTTTCTAAATATATCCGATTTTACATCAATTATTATATGTAGTTCATTTTCCGCTTGCTGAGATACTTCCTATTTATTTTTACTTTTTCCTTTATATCACTCCCTAGTACCTATTTTTAAGTCATTCTGTTTAACAATTGCGCACTTAATATCCTCTGGCTGCATGTCAATATATTCTTTTTCCACTCCTAATATAATAATCTGTGGATCTTTAAGCTTAGGATCTAACACATCATATTTATTTCCCAATTCTTTTTTCATATGATTTTTCAATTTTTCTTTGGAAGTAGGATCACCGCAACTAACCAAAATACCACCTTTTCTTATATTTTTTATTGTCTCTACACTTACACATTTTAATAGGGTCAATTTTATTTCTCAATTCTGTGTTTGTTTCCTGGCTTTTCTGTGTTTCATTTTTTGGCTTTATAATAATTTTATCGTTATTATTTTTTGCAGTATCACTGTATAAAATCCTTTTTTCTGTTTTGTTTCCGGCGATAGAAATAGACTTTAAAATTTCATGAATCAATATGTTTTGATCTGAAATTGTTTGAAGGCAATCATTAAGTTTTTTTTATCTATTTGATTAATTTTTTGACCAACTTTTAGGCTTACGACAAACATCGCACACATATTGCTGTGGCTACATAATTATTTGGAATAGTATTAATTGTAGTATTGCCATACGTTAGGCATTGCCAAATAGATTATGCTGTGTGCTGTTCCAGCAACATAACTAATAAAGATAGTTTAATTTTTATTATCCTTAATATATTTATTTATTTTCTTAACAGCACGTACTTTATAAGTATACGTGAATTCTATCAGTGTATCTAAATTTCTCTTCTCTCGTCAAATCTCTTGTTTTTCTTTTATAGGGATAAGGTTATAGCTTATATTAAATGAAAATCAGAAACCGTATAAAACATAATTGTATAATTTATTCAACATTATTTTTAGAACAGATAGCATCGCTATACTATATTCACCATTTAATTATAAAAGAAGAACATAATTGAAAGAAAACATTTGTACCGTGTTCTCGCTTGTAATGTTTTATATAACCAATATATTCTTAGTGCTTAATCAAAATTAAAATATTATCCTGTTTCAAAACAAAGAAAATTCAATTAATGTTAGTATTCTATTGATATTTTATGCTAATTCTATTCCATCAGAAACATTATATTCGCACGTAATGCTCTGATAAACTTAGAACTTCGTAATGGTCAATGTTCGGAGAAAAAGCTTGAATTTGATTAATGGCTACAATCATTCACACGCATTGCGTCCAGCTTCTCAAAATTCGCCACCCAGAAACACTTCCCTTCTTGAACATCTAATTTAAATTATTAATTTATAATCAAAAAAATTATTGTGAGAATTAATGATGCTTAAATAAGTGCTAGAAAATATGCATTTGCACGTTATATCCTCTTAACACCCAACACCATTAATAATTCTATTTGTGTTGTTAAAACTAATGAATGTATATTATTACAAGACAATATCTGTTATCCCTGTTGCACAACGTTATATTGAATATACATTTGCACGTTATATTGCAATATACGCATAGCAACATTGATAAATCTTTGTATCCAAAACTTACTTTGAATCATTGAAAAACTCTTCAAATTCTGCCATAGGCATCTCCATTTTTTAAAAATACAAGAATTATTAACAAAAGAAAAATTCTTATAATGAATGAAAATTAAATACAAATAAAATTAATATGCTAATACAAGAAATAATGAACGAATATAATCGTGTATCTAACCCTACGATTTTATGTCTTTTTAAGTGGCTTTTAATATCTCTCCAAGTAACTAACTAATAATCTTGTTCATTCTTGTTTTTCAATTTATATACCCGGGAAGACACGTGACCGCTCGCAACGCCATCCTTGGAACTAATATTTAGGTTGTCACCCTGCGCCTTCAGTGAGATCTCTGCCCTCCAAGTTGCCGTCGTGACACTAACACACACGCACTTATTGTCTTTGACAGTTCCTTCACTAAAATGTCGACACATTGAGAATTGTTCGCTTATTTAAAAAGTCTTTCACTTAAATTATCCAGTATCTTCCAATGTAGGTATATTTGTATTAATATAATTCTTCCTTATATTTGTTTATGAACTTGCTTATTCATTATTCTCCACATACTTTCTTCTTACACGCTAATGTAAACCATCATCTTCTTTTAGGTAAATGAAAATTGAATGAACTGGAAATATATTTTACAAATAACAAAAATTCTTCCAACGTTCGCTGCTCGTACATCACGATCCGTTTGGCCTGCTATTCCATCGCTTGCTTCCACCCAAGATTTTCTAATGGTTATATATTTAACTGTAAGAAACTACGAACGAAGTTTACATCATATTTTCTTTTTGTAGGTCTTAAAACCGTACAAATCTCTCTCTACAGTCAATGAAACATAGTGCTACACACACGAATTCATGAATGTATTTTATTATTTGCTCAGCTGTCGTTTACAAAAACACTACTGCTGACTGTGTCATGTCACGATATTTTATATCCTTTTTATCTATAGTTTTAAGTGAAGGTAAATTTTATTCTTTATGTATGATTTATTTTAATTTCTTTTATAAAGTTTTATTATCTTATGCATGTTTTCAAGTCTACATAATTTATTCAATTACATTTTTCTCCCGTGCATATCGTGTTTTATCTTCTTCATACATTTTACTGCGTTTAAATGACTAAATCTCTTTGCTTTTCTATAAAAGAAATATATATAGCTTAGATTTATCTCGTCTTTTATTTTGTACCTGTTTAATATCTAAATTCTAAATATGAATTCATTTTTATATCTGTGTTTTCTATACTTAAATATATGCAACTTAGTATACTCTTATGTTGAAATCTTTAAATACAATAAAAACTGATTCTTACTGTCTCTTTTATATTTTTTGTACTTAAATTAATTCTTAATGCTATTACTATTATTTTTAATATGCAAGAGATCACGGCAATATGTAATTATATCGGTTTCACTTAATTTTTTAGCTGTCTCATCGTTTACTTTCGCGCATTTGCTATGTCTCTCTTCCCCACATATGAAACACTTTACCGTTCTTTCCGTCCTTCTGAATTCCAATTGGCAAACATAACACTTATTGGATGACATTTTATTTTTATTTATGTTGACCTACGCAAATGATTAATCATTAATTTTGTCCATCGATGAAATTTACTAATAGTTTCATCATCACAATTTCATGTTTAACAACGTACAATATTTTACTTTTCGACACTGCACTTTTGCAGAGCCGATAGAAATACGTCCTCACTCTACAAATACTAAACTACTACTCAGGAAACAACAGGAAATAAAAGCTTGTTGAATTCACGTTTTAAAGACTATGGTTGTTTCAGTATACCCCAACGGTTGTTCACTTAATAAATTGTCAATATTCCAAATTTTATAATAATTCGTTCAATAATAATGGAGATATATGACCCGAAAGTCTTAGCTGGGACAGGCTATATATAAAACAAAAAAATTGGACCGCAAGTAAACATTTACTCTTATAGAAGAACAGTGTTTTGCAAATATCTAGCAAATTTTACATTCTATACAGGTTTATGAATCTAAAAGTATTTAGAATTCGAGTTCGAACAATATTTATATATAAAAAGTTTGAAAATTCGGACCAGAGGTTATACTTTTAACTCTTATCGAATAGCAGTTTTTTGCAAATATTTCTCAAATAATGTTTCTATAGAGATTTATTAAGAGAATGAAACTAATTTGAGCTGAATTTGGGATAATTTCTGTAAAAAAAAATTCAAAATTTGAACCGGAAGTAACACTTTTACTCAGAGGTTTATTTTATATAGGAATACAGAATTTAAAGTTAATTTGGAAGAACTTCTGTATACACATTTTGGAACGCGTATAAGAAAGTCTTGTGGTGCCTAAATCTTATTTTTTACTTTCTTATATGTAGTGTAAGGATATTGTGATGACGAAAATGTTCGACCTCGAGATTTTTGCAGATGTCCACGTTTTGAAGTTCCCTGATAGAGAAAAAGTGGTTTTAAACAAATGTTCGCCCCTATAGCTGTCAGACAGCTATAACTATCAACTCCAAATTTTATACTTACGAGTATAATCTCCCTCTACAGATCTAATTAGATTTACTCAAAAGTAAATTTGAGAAGAATTCTATTAAAAAAGTTTTTCGAAATTTCTACCGTCTACCGGTCTTTTACTCTTATCGAATAGCGATTTTTAGCAAATACGTCGTAAATTATGCATTCTATATATATTTAATACTCTTTTGTACTAAAGTATTTAGAGCTGGATTTGGAATACTTTTTGTATACATGAAAAGTTCGGACCGGAAGTAACACCTTTACTCTTAGCGAGTGGCACTGTTTTTCGAATATAATGCAAAGTATGCATTCTGTAGAGATTTACTAAGAGAATATAAGTACAGGGTCCGGTAACAGGATTGAACGGTTTTTAATAGGCCACTGTTCAGAAACAACGAATATATTTGGACTTATTATTATTACAACTAAAAACATAATTCGGGAAATTTCTTAGAACACTTTTAGTTTGCAAAGATCACATTCCTAAGATGACCACCGTCTTCGTCATTACAATGCTGCAATCTGTTTCTGAAATTGACCATGAGTAAATCTTCATTTATCAAATTTTTTCCTTACGAATTCTTTCTTTTAGTTCCAGAAGCGTTTGGGGACTTTAAGAATCCCCACAAAAAAAAATTCGAGACCGCTAGGTCCCGTGATCTTGCGGGCCATGCAATGTCGCTAAACCTGGAAATTAGGCGATTCGGGAATGTACGCCGTAAAATAGCTGCCTAGCTGTATGCGCTTCCTGTTGAAACCATACTTCATCTTGGTCCATTCTTTGAAGTTCCACGGTCACAAATGTTTCCAACATCTCAACGTACCGATGTGAATTGACTGTAACGGTGTGGCCGTACTTCAAAAAAGTATGGCCCGATCACACCAAAGCTGCACATTCCACACCACACCGTTACCTTTTGTTCATGAAGTTGGTGTTCATGCATTTCTCTTGGGTTGTGTTCTGCCCAGTAGCCAAGCTTCTGCTTGTAACGTACCCACTCAGATGGAAGTAAGCTTCGTCAGATATGATCAGTTTATCAAAAATTTCTGCATTATTGTTCAATATTTCAAGAAATTGTCTGCAGAAATTGAGGCGGTTAAGTTTATTAACAGGGTTCAGCCTCTGGACTATCTGTACTTTATATGGATAAAATTTCAAATCTAGCTTTAAAAGTCGTCGCATATTTCGCTCTTAAATTCGCAAGCAATTGAATGCCGAATTGCAGAACTTGTTGGACTCTGTTCAACGGCTACCCTGATTCTTTCAATATTACCTTGTGTACGAACTGTACATGTACCTCCGACAAATTTTGAGTTTACACTTCCCCTTTTATCTACATCTCTTACCCATCTCAAAATTGCATTTCTTGATGGAACTGTAACGAGCACTGCCAAATTAAATTCAAGCCGAAAACGCCTCTGCGTTTGCACGATGGACTGGGTCAGGATAAATGATCTTACAGCAGAGATCCGTTGATTAACAGGCCAATTTGCCATTGCAACACAAAACTTCGATAATAAAATACAATTTTATCACTATTTGACGTTTGTCAAATAAACTGTATTTCAACAGCAATCTTTTCAAAACCATTCAATCCTGTAGCCGGACCTTTTACTTAGAATAGGATTTGAATAATTTTTTTTTAAAAAAATACTTATGATTTGGACTTTAATAAGATTAACGTATTTAAAACTTAATTTAGAACAACTTTTGTATAACTTGAAACTTTCATACGTATACGAAAGTCGTGTTGTGGTCACACCTAATTTTTCGGTACCAAGAGACTTCAAAACCTGGACATCTGCAAAAATTTCGAGGTCGAAAATTTTCGTCATTGCAATACATACTTCCTTATATTACTACGTATAAGTAAAAATATTTTCGTTATATTAATAGATACTAGTGGTGGCTCAGTGGTCGAAATTCGACTTCATTCATTAAATTTTTAAGTTTGGACATTATTAAGGTTATTTTGTCAAAGAGTATTAAAGAGGGGTACAAAGTTTTTTTTCCACTTAATATATACGGGCTGTCCGTAAATGATTGAAGTTGATGGCAAACGTGGGTTAGGTTGGTAGAACTATACATGATTTTGACCGCAAGGATTGACATTAGCTAGCGTCCCATGTGGGAATTACCTTCAAAGAAGTTATAAAAATTGATGCATAAAATCGAACACAATATGCTTACTTATGGAATTGGATTAATTTGCTAATTACAATTATTTAACAAAATAATTATAAAATTATACTTATTATATTATAAAATTATATTTGAAAAATAATTGTAATGACAAAAATATAAACATTAAGTGAATAACATATTTAAAACAAATTACAAAAAATTTTGAAAATGGTATCCTTGATGCTGCAGACATGTCTTCCCTTCATGTTTTGAAAAACATTCTGTAGTTCTTCGTGTGTAATAAATAGCCCGAGTCTCATCCTCAATTAAATGCATTAATTCTTCTAAATTATGCAGTCTATTCCTGTAGATGTTGTCTTTGATCTTCCCAAATAAAAAGTAAGTTAGAGGGGTCAAATCTGGCGACCTTGCTGGTCATCTACCTTGACTAATAATGCGACCTTCGTAAAATTTCCTAAAAATCATCATCATGGAGTTGTTCCACACATTGTTGCAATATGATTTGATATCGTTCAACATTGATTGTATGATGGAAAAATATTGGTTCTATTATTTGACGACATGAAATTGCTACCCAAATGCCAACTTCTGTAGGGTGTAGGTGAGTTTCGACAAAGGTGTGAGGGTTTTCTGTTGCCCATGTTCTATAAATTAGGGAATTTACGTACCCCGATAAATGTAACCATGCTTCATCAGTGAAGAAGGTTAGGTCTAATGCATCATTATTATTTATATTATTATTAAACCAATTACAATAAGCTATTCATGATTCTAAATCAATAGGATACCTATAACCGATAGATTACAGAAACCTTGTATGGATGCATATGAAGGCTCTAATTTAATGCTTTTGAGCAAGTAGTTTACATTATTCCTACACAGAACATCAACTAACTTTAAAATGCATTTTTATATTATTTACTAGCATACCTGTCTGTCCTGATAACTTTCGTAATGACTTCTTTGGACTAACTACCATCCGTTGATGGATATCACTAACAACTGCTTGTGTAAGAAGCGAAGGTCTTTCTGTTTATTTGCTACGAGGGTATATCAGATATAAACGAGACTGATTTTTTAATGACTCATACAAAAGTTTTTTGAATCGGCGAAGTAGGTGGCTATGTAGACAAAGCACTTAGGGTGGGGAGAGCAACGTCTGAAATTCCGTCGAGACCGTTCAGTAGTGCAGTGACTATGAGTGAGCAAGCAGTGCACGTTTCCGTGGAGCAGCGGATAATTATTTAGTTTTTGACCAATGAGGGGGTGAGTCCAACAGACATTTTACGCAGTTTGTACACTCAGTTCGGGGAGAAAACCCTTTCACGACCTCGCGTGTTTGCATGGCATAAACAATTTTCTGGAGGCCGGGAGAAAGTTGAAAACCAGAGCCACGTTCGACGCCCACGGACGAGCGTTACCGAAGCCAACATTGAGGCAGTTCGGAGTCTTCTGGAGGACGACAGACGCTTAAACATCGGAAGTATCGCTGCGACACTTAACATTGGTTATGGCAGTGCCCAAATATATTGAGGGAGGTCTTGGGATTTCATAAAGTGTCCGCTAGATGGGTTCCGCGTCTGCTGTCGCCCGAACACAAACAACATCGACTTGAGATTTATCAGCGTCTCTTTAATCGATTTCAGCGACAGGGTGATTTGTTTTTAAATCGAATAGTAGCTTGTGACGAAACTTGGGTGCACCATTATACTCCCGAGAGTAAACAGGCAAGTATGGAGTGGACAAGGAGTGGTGAGAGGGCGCCGATAAAGGCGAAGACGCGGTTGTCTGCCGGGAAGATTATGGCAACTGTGTTTTTTGATCTACAAGGTGCATTTCACGTCGATTTTCTTCATGATTTTATTAATTAATGCCCAATATTATTGCGACGTTTTGGATGCCGCAAAATTGTCTTTTCGACGAAAAAGGAAGACGCAATCCGTTAAAAATGTCATTCTCCTTCACGACAACGCCAGACCACATTCGGCAAACATTACGAGGCAAAAAGTAGAACAATTCGACTGGGAAATCTTGGAACATCCTGCTTACAGTCCAGACTTGTCACCCTGTGACTACCATTTGTTTGGACCTCTAAAAGAAACTCTTGGAGGCCAGCGTTTCGACAGCGACCAAGCGGTAGAGACATTTGTGCTCCAGTGGCTGCGTGACCGGCCTAAAAGATTTTACGATAACGGGATTAAAAAGCTTCCAATCCGTTGGGAAAAATGTATTGCACGGGCGGGAGATTATGTAGAAAAATAGTACATTTGTATTATCCTTGTTCAATAAAGCATTAATAGTTTAAAAAAATCAGTCTCGTTTATATCTGATATATCCTCGTATTACAAATACATTTTTTTGTTGCAAAGCGACCCAACACTCTTCGCTTATGTTGGACAAAAACATCATGAGGAATATTTCCATCGGGGAACGCTTCATTAAATTGTTCAATGCACGATTCCAAAGAATAAATCCAGCTTCCATCAGGATTAAGCGTGGCAATTCGAAAATGGGCCCTTTAAATAAAGGCGTTTTGCTAGGACGTAAACGCCATTGCAAAATCGTTAATAAAATCTGAAATGAATATTTTAAACATAATCTGGAATTTAATATAAGCTTATTTTTGGAGTTATGAAATAACTCATTGTCAATATGGTCAACGTCAATAATTTGCGGAAAAAGAGACACGTACGACTATGACAACACCAATTTATTTGACAATATAATTCTCAGTGCTTTAAAACCTAAGCAAAGAAAATTACTAAAATTTGACAAACGTCAACTTCAATCATTTACAGACACGGTGTAGATAATGGGCCTGGACTCTGGAGAGTTAAATAAATGTTATGCGGCAGTTCAACGACGTATGGACGTACTTATATAATACACATATATGTACTTAAGTTACTGGGTTTACATAACTATCGATAATATATCTACAAAGAACTATTCCATCGTGCTTACATTGGAATGATAATGAGACAAGCTATTAAATGTACTTGTATTTATTTAAATTTTCATCATTTAAAAGAAAACTCGTTCTAAATTAAAGTTTAAATACTTGTATACTCCTAATAAATACGTATATAATTCATAATTTTCTAATAAATTGTTTTTCGGTAGGTATTTTGATTCTTTAGAAATTTGTCTAAATTTTGTAGTTGAAGAGATATTTATAAAATTTGTTTTTCTATTGAAGTAGACTAGTATTTCCGGGCTACTGGTTAAATAAATGAGGTATTCAGGGCTTAAACCTTTTGGCTGCTATCGTGGTCACACATAAACAGACAAACACATACACAGACAGAGAGATGATTCTTTCGTTATCAGAGAACTTTAAAACATATAACACCTGCAAAAATACTTGTACTACGAATAAGAAAGTAAAACAGTTAAGGGTACAAATGTCTGAATTGCAAATAGTGAATGAATATCAACTTGCTCAAGGATTTATTTTTGTAAACTGATTATTCAGTTAAAAACTTTTGATGGTTTATCCTGTATGGATTGACAATTACCAGAAGCTCTAACATATCTAATTTCCTAGATTATATTATCCGTTCTGACATTTTTCTTTTGTAATTTAATTTCATAATTTGTATATAAATGAAAATGTTGTCTATATGTAAGTGCACTCTAATAACGTCGAAAGTTACCGACCTGCGTAATGTAATCGCTTAATATAGAAAAGCACAAGTGTTTTGCGCCGGATGATATACAAGAATCTATGAATGTAAACATTGTTTTATGTTTGAAGATATTTTAGCACAGGTGTACTGATGACCTTTGTTTGTAAGACTTATTTTGGTCATGTTGCAGGGTAAGTCTTTTTATCAATAGGACAGCTCTTTTTTAAAACAAGCTACGTACATGTGTTTACATAATGTCTATTAACTGAAAGTTATTTGCGCTAAATATTTAGATATAATAACAATTGGTTGACAAAGTTCCGACTCCAGTCCGTCGATTTAATTTACTATAATTATAAAAAAATACAAGACTTATGATTCCCTGATTGCAGAAATGTGCTTCGAACAAAAACAAACGTATTTAAAATTGTACTTAATTATTGTATACTGAGGTTACGTATGTCAATTCAAGAAAAGACTTTCGAAACATTCTTGGAACACAGAAAAAGACTGTAATTATGTAAACATCATTTAGTGAAGATATTTCTGAAAATGATGTCTTTCTTTACATCTTCATCAAATTTACTTTACGTTTATCTCTGTTCTATATTTTGTGAAAATTATTATGCAATTTGCAACCTAAACACAAAGTATATTTTTTGGTGGTTTCTATGCTTCTACAAAGGAGGACTGATGATTTGGTCTTATGACCATGATCTGCAGCATTATTTATAAATTCTGTTAACCTATACAAAGCATCACATGAATGTCAAAAAAGTTAATTTTCTCTTCCTTTCAAAGACCATACAAAATTCACTACAAGATAAAATATACACGGATCATATGCAGTTCTTTTGTAGCGTAAAAACCATATGCGCTATATTAGATGATCCCCAAAAATATAATCCCTTTTTTTATATTTACGCCAAATGATGAATACACTTGATAGAATATATTGTCGAAACGTCTTATGACTTTTATTTTTATTAAAAAATATACTTAAAGTAATCTGTCATCTTGACGTAGCGGCATACGTGATTCATTAGTAATCAAGCTGCCATCCAAAGAATTTAATTGCAGTTAATATTTATTAAAAAAAGCAAATACTAAGAAAAAAATTATTAGAAAAAGTCAATTAAGCAGAATCATGGACGATCATCTAAACTCATCACATAAATGATACTGACTATGTGTCAAAGGTATTATAATGTAGAATTGTGTAAATAAAACATGAAAGTGTTAATTATGTGTTAATAGCTGTATGTATGTATATATATATATATATATATATATATATATATATATATATATATATATATATATATATATATATATATATATATATACAGTGATGTGCAAATGTATGGAACCAAGTAAATATCTCTGAAGTTTCTAGAGATGTAGAAATTAAATTTGGTGGGTAGATATTACACTATATTTTGTATTTAGTTCGAATGTTTTTATCGCAATTCAACTTCCAGTTTAACCGGAAGTAATGTCAGCTTGAAATTTTTAAATAGAACACCCTGTATATTATTTTAGTTTTGAATAGAACACTTTATTGCGAGTACAAAATTAATGGGTTCGATATGTTTTATTTCATGGCCAACCGTGATATTAACAAAAGAGTGATTTTTGTTACAATGCTAAGATCTAGTATTTTGCGAGTGTAAATCACAAATGTAACAATAACATTAAATACCAAAACTGAAATTGAGTACAACAGTACTTAAATTACTGAAAAGGGCGCTAAACATAGTAAAATAAAACATGACTACGACAAAGCGTTAGGATACCGTTAGTGTATTAAATGTTCAAACTGAGCACCATTTACCTCTTGACAGTAGGCCAGTCTATTTTTAAATGCCATTGTAACATTGGCCTTTGTTTCTGGTGGAATTCTTTGAATCTCTTGAGTTATTCTCTCAGCTAATTCTTGCAAATTATCTGGTCGATTAAAATAAACTTTGGACTTCAAAAAACCCCATAGATAATAGTCCAGTGGATTAAGGTCTGGTGATCGAGGAGGCCATTCTATAGCACCTCTTCTTCCAATCCACCTATTAGGAAATGTCCTGTTTAAACGATCTCGAACAATGCGAGCGTAATGAGGTGGTGCCCCATCTTGCTGAAACCAGATATTATTTGGCAGTTGTCCATTTTCCTCCAGCGCCGGAATTATTTGTGCATCCAAAAGTTCTAAATACATGTTCCCGTTCAAATTTCCTTATAAAAAGAAAGGCCCAATAATTCTGTTATTGTAAATACCGGCCCAAACGTTCAGTTTTTGAGAGTGTTGCGTATGAGCTTCTTGTACCCAGTAAGGATTATTTTGGGACCAGTAACGGCAGTTGTGTCGATTAACTGTACCGTTCAAACAAAAAGTTGCTTCATCAGAAAACACTACATTTTGTACAAAATTATCGTCACGGTTACAAATATCCATAACTGATTCACAAAATTCTAGCCGTCTCTTGAAGTCGTCGTCGGAAAGTTCTTGAACAAGGCGAATTTTGTACGGGTAATATCTTTGTTACCAACAGCCTCTTCCGATGGAAACAAATAAGACGTTTTCCCACAGAACAAGTCCAGGCCCAATATAAGTGTACATGTTTTATTCCTATCTTATCCCGTTCTTCCAGAATAAATTAAAATCCCAAAACATTCGTAAAAGTACAAATTTCGCGTAATAACCTTTTAAAACAATTTTGATACGAATCATAGGCTCCGCCCACAACCCAATCAGAATATTCGTGAAGTTAGAGAAATTTCGCGTAATAACTTTTTGAGACAATTTTGATACGAATCATAGGCTCCGCCCACACCAATCAGAATATTCGTGAAGTTAGAGAAATTTCGCGTAATAACTTTTTGAGACAATTTTGATACGAATCACAGGCTCCGCCTACGGCCAATTAAAAACGCTTAAATTTCTAATACACGTAGAAGACGTAACCCTGTTTAGGCCCCAAGGGAAATTACCGTGAAATGAATACTTCTTTGTTCGCCACCTGCGCCACTGGGGTTCCCAAATTAAAACGTAAACACATTTGGAAACCTATATAAGCTGAGGCAAATGCCTACATGATATCGAGTCCCATCTCGGTCACCCGCCTGCCAGCATCAACTCCTGGACCAGCAGATAACAGGCCACCGATACCGAGCGGACTTTCCAGAAAGCCATCCAGCGGAATTGTATTTACTGCTTACGTAATACAAGGGACCAAAAGGGCACTTCCAGGTCATTTGGAAGTACTCGGCGAAACGTGTACAGGTGACCACACGGACCAAGAATCCACTAAGAATTCTTGAGGAATTCTTTATTTCGGACGCCTTCTTCGTCGGAATCCAAGTTCGCCGACGTCTGAGAGTATCTCCACGTGGTGGAATACAGCCGACGTATCGCCTAGTATCGACCGAAGAAGTTATAGGAGGATCCTACTACTGTGTACGTAGTAGCGGCCGTTTAGTTATTTATAGTGCGCTTATTTCGCGTAAAGATACCAAACTTACGGTCCCTCTTTAGTGTTCGCCCATAGTATTAACTTCAGTGCACCAGGACAAGCTACAGCTGCTTACGCTGTAGCAATTAACCGTAAGTGCAGTGAAAAACCTATTAAGCCCGCGTTTTTATTTAACATTGTTGGTTGAATGCCAGCACCTCCACCAAAACATTTAAATTCAGTGTGCGCCTTTGTTAATGAATTATCATATTAACTTCACGTGGATTCATTAACAACATTGTTATTGCTAAAGTGTTAATATTAAATTCCACGCGTTAGTGAAACATAACCTTCAAATATCCAACCGATATCTACCCGTATACATTATATTTGTTTATAACAATATTATTATCCAAGTTCGTTATTACTGGTACCCATATGCAGCGTTTGTTTAACTTTCATTCCAGTAACAATCATTTTATTTAACATTGTTGGTTGAAGTCCAGCACCTCCACCAAATTATTTAAACTCAGTGCGCGCCGTTATTAATGCATAATATTAATAAATTCACGGTGGATCATTAACTATATTGTTGTATTCGGAGACTTAACCTTAAATTCACGCGCTAGTGAAACCCTAACCTCCAAATACCTAACCTATATTTATCCTTATGTACATTATTTGTTTATAACATTATTAATATTCAAACGTATCGTTATTAGTACCTATATTCAGTGTGTGTTTGACTTTTTAACGGATAACTTTTATTTTATTATTGGTTAATGCCAACTCCTCCATCATTATTAAGCAGTGTGTGTATTGTTGCTATTTCATAATATTTGGTTGTTTCAAAGTGTACAACAACTATTACTCAGTGTGCCCGTTTGTATTTAAACCTCGACTGTTAACATTTATTCGCGACACGACTTGTTTTTGGTTATAGTGTCGTTTATTAACACAGGTCGTTATTAACATCGGGTATAATTACGTATCATTAAGCTTTGAATTATTAAAATATTATAACGTTGTGGAAAATTATTGTTTTAATTAATAACATAACCCTACTTTACCCTAAATTCAATTAATACCTCCTGGAGGAGTCTTTTGCCGCGGCCCCTTTGTTTGTTTGTTTGTTTTACAAATTCCCAGGATTAAGGGGAGGTATTATTGTGGCGCCCAGCAACGTGGGACTACGAACACAGGATTGTGTCCGCGGATCCACCACCGACCCATCCACCTAAGCAACAGAGACACCAGGTTTCAAGATGCCTAAGAGGACAGCACGAAAAACCAGACAATCAAGTGACAGCGTGGAATTGGATGGTCCTAGCCCAAGACAATCGCCTTCGCTACGGACAACCACCCCCGGTGCCGCTATTCCAGCCCTGCAGCTTGAGATCATGTTACAGGAACTCAAAAACATAGGTAGAAGGATGACGGCTCTGGAGGGAACGACTAAAGCCACCATCACATCCAACACCGCCTCAACGTCCAGGGTCGCATCACGTACCGAGGATCAAGAGGTTTGTACCTCCATCAGTTATGAATTAGGTAATGAGGATGGCCAGGACCCGAAGGCTGCCATCGACTTCCAGGACCAAGAGGTCATCACCGCCGTCCAGGAAGAGGAGGCATCCACCGCAGCTGTCCAAACCCAGGATGAAGTCATCAGAGTCAGCAACCAAGGGGACGGAACGGTATCCAAGACGGAGGGTGTTCACCACCAAAGGCACTGCTGCAGTCCGTGCAGTGTCGTCACCAATATACCTACACCACCAAGGGTGTACAGTGGACACCTAGTTGAGGATCCAACCACGTTCCTAGCAAGACTAACCTCCCACTTGCAGACAGCCCGTCTTGAGGTGCCGGAGGATATAGATGACGCAGTCCGCCCGTTCCTGACAGGAGAAGCAGCCAACTGGTTCAAGAAGAACGAAGGAGGCTTTGATACTCTGGGGGAGTTTGACCACCGGTTCCGACGGGAGTTTATGAGCCCACAAAGAAGGAAGGCTCTCCAACAGGCATGTGAAACAAGGCCACGCTGGGATGAAGATCCAGCAACATTCATCACAAGAATGAAACGTTTGTGCCTGAGACTAAACCCAAATTGGCCGGAACAGGACTTAGTGAACCACATCATTATGCAGATGACGCAGCAGTATTGCGTTCAAATAACGCAAATGGGACCAAAGACATTAAAGGACCTACATGATACCTGCGAAAAGTGGTCAACAGTCTTCGAGCAGTTTAAAGGTAAGCCAACAACAGTACCTTTAAAGAAAGAAGTTGCAGCTCCCCCAGCGGTACCAAAGAGGGAACCAGTTGCCGAGAGATCGTTGCCCAGATGTTGGTTCTGCACTGGCAGACATTTCAACCGGGACTGCCCCAACCAGCCAGCAAGTTTTGCGGCTAAGCACCCAGCACCCACTAAGCAGTCGGGGGAAGAGCAGAGGGCCGCTCCAAAGCCAGCAGCGGAACGGCCCTAATTACCACGACACCCACAAACCAAACGGCATCCATCCAGTTACGGATTGATGGTCGCCCAGTGACAGCCCGAATTGACAGTGCCGCAAGTAAAAACCTGGCCAGACCCGAATGGATGTTTGGGTCAACCACCACGACAGCCGCCGTGGAATTTACAATGGCCATTAAAGGTAAAACTTTCGTCACTAATAAACTTGGACTGTTAAAGGCAACTGCGGGGCAAGAGTACGAATTCCAATGCGAAGCCCTGGAGGTGGAGTGTCTCCAGGCAGGAATCATACTTGGGCACCCGTGGCTAACAGAGAACCATGCGGTCCTGGACTACCTAAGAGGATGTGTCCATGTTGGAGTTAAACGACGGCATACGATCTACTTCGATAAAACGCCACCACGAACTACTTCAGCAACGATGAATCTTGAAGATATTCCCGTTGACGTCCAGGATTGGACGAACCCACAAAGGGAGAAATTCAAGACCATCATCAACAATTTCCAGGACCTGTTCATGGAAGGTGGACGGATACAAACCACCACCACCACCAAACACACAATACGCCTGAAGGATAATGTGCCAGTGAGGGTGCCCACGTACAAGTACACCCCGCAGAAGAAGAAGGTCATCGCCACCCAGGTTGAGGAGATGCTTGCGGCCGGAGTTATCAGACCTAGCCACAGTGAGTATAACTCTCCGATAGTTATAGTGACGAAAAAGAATGGGGAGCCCCGGTTCTGCGTCGACTACCGCCGCCTTAACGACAAGACGGAAAATGAAGCCAGTCCACTACCACCCATTCAGGAATCACTAAAGGACCTAGGGACGGCGAAGATTTTCACCACACTAGATCTGCGCAATGGATATTGGCAGATCGAATTAGAAGAGGCATCCAAGCGACTGACCGCCTTCACGACACCAGAGGGCGCTGCCTATGAATTTCAAGTGATGCCCTTCGGCCTAAAAGGGGCCCCGACCACCTTCCAAAAACTAATGGCCCAGGATGTCCTGGTAGGCTATCTGCAGAACTTCGCACTAGCCTACCTGGACGACATCATCATATACTCTGACAATATGGAGGAACATCTACGACACCTGAGTTTGGTGTTGGAAAGAATTCAGCAACACGGCCTAAGACTAAATATGAAGAAATGCCGGTTTGCCAGTCCCTCCTTAGAGTATCTGGGCCATATGGTCACCAAAGAAGGGAATGAGCCCCAAACGATCCATATTGAAGCAATCAAGTCCCATGAAGTACCCAAGACGAGGAAGGCCCTTCGCCGTTTCCTAGGCGTAGTGAACTGGTTGAGAGATTACATACCAGATGCATCAAGAACGATGGCACCCCTTACAGATCTCTTGACCACCAACACCACTTACCGATGGACTAAGCCTGCCGAGGAAGCTTTCTTGGCAATTAAAGAAGCGGTAACAAGGCCCCTCTTCCTGCACCGCCCGGACTTTAGGCTGCCATTCATTTTGCAGACAGATGCCAGCAGCATAGGCGCATCTGCTGTACTATATCAAGAGGAGGAGGACCAAAGAAGAATCGTAAGCTATGCCAGCCTACGATTCAACAAGACAGAAGTAAGGTACCATATTAACGAGCAAGAGTGTCTGGCCGTTATATGGGCCATCAGAAAATATCGGCCATACCTAGAAGACCGACCATTCCGACTCCGGACCGATAGTAAGGCACTCACATGGTTACATAGCTTTAAAGAAACCAGATCGAAGCTAATGAGATGGTCACTCCTCCTCCAGGAATTTTCATATGAAGTCCAACACATCCCAGGACGAGAAAATGAACTACCTGATGTACTCTCCCGCCATCCCAGTGACGAAACCACTCCACTGGAACTGGATGAAGTGGAAAGACTAGTACCAGACACGCAGCAACCAATAACCCAGGCTAGTGGAGAGTTTGTATGTTTGTTACAGGAGAGGGACCCCTTATACCATGTGATACAAGATGCACAGCAAGATGACCCAGCTATGAGGGAGTTAATCGAACAACTCCATCCAAACCAACCCGGAGAAAACCATCCCGATTTTATATATCTCGATGGCTTCATAAGATATCGAGAGGGAACACACCAGCCAATCTTGGTCCCAGAGACAGCCAGAGCCCAGGTACTGCATCAGTACCATGACGATCCAACGGCAGGACACCCAGGAACCGAAGAGACCTATAGAGCAATCACCAATCGCTTCCATTGGCCAGGAATCCGACCAGAAGTGATGGACTATGTCCGGGGATGTAGGCTATGTAATGCCTTCAAAAGGGGACCCCTACAAGCCAAGGCTCCTCTCCGACCCCATGCCCCGAGACGTCCCTTCGAAGTCCTGTCCGTCGACATCGTGGGACCACTGACCACATCAAGAAAAGGCAATAGGTTTGGTGTGGTCATAATGGATCTCCACACCAGATGGACCGAGGTACGAGCGGTACCAACTACCAGTAACCATGCCGTAATCGACGCTTTGGAGGAAGTGTTCCTGAGATTCGGCTACCCAATGGCTATCCTAACGGATAATGGCCCACAATTCACGTCCGTCGCCTGGGATGCTGCCTTACGTAAATGGCAATGCATCCATTGGACTACCCCAATCTACCACCCACGAGCGAATCCAGTAGAAAGGCGAAACCAGGAATTAAAGAAGGGCCTACGTCTCCAGTTAGAAGGGCAAACGCCAGAAAGATGGGATGAGAAACTCAACACGGTACTCTTTAATTTAAGATGCCGAAAGAACGCTGCGACGGGCTATTCCCCGGCAAAAGCATTGTTTGGGTTCGAACTGCGGAGACCTGGTGAATGGCGAGACCCACACAATGTCCCGCCAGAAACTGGGCCGCAGCGAATCCAAAATATACATACTAATGAACGAAGGTATCGTGACAGATACATAGAGCAAAATGCACCCATGCCAATTCAACCACGCATCGGTCAATTGGTCATGGTACGCACCCACCTCCCACCAGGACAGCCATTCGGCGCAAAATGGGCAGGACCATACCCAGTCCGGGAAGCAGCCGGACCAACAGCCGTCTGGGTGGAACGACCTGGCGCACAATGGACAAAATATCATATTGATCAAGTCCGTATAGCAAGACGCCAAACCAGGGTCAACCACTCCAGCCGGCTGAACTTGATGATCATCCACCACCAGGAGCACCAGGACCCAGCCAACGTAAAATTCCAGGAGCAACGGGACTTTAGAGCGGCCCACCAGGAGCAACGGGACACATTGGGAATCGAAATTAAAATGTATTTTGCTAATTATGACATATTTTTTTTTGGGGCCTGGAATGTCGTGTGGAACAACGTCTTTTTCGGGGGGGGGTCAATTGTTACCAACAGCCTCTTCCGATGGAAACAAATAAGACGTTTTCCCACAGAACAAGTCCAGGCCCAATATAAGTGTACATGTTTTATTCCTATCTTATCCCGTTCTTCCAGAATAAATTAAAATCCCAAAACATTCGTAAAAGTACAAATTTCGCGTAATAACCTTTTAAAACAATTTTGATACGAATCATAGGCTCCGCCCACAACCCAATCAGAATATTCGTGAAGTTAGAGAAATTTCGCGTAATAACTTTTTGAGACAATTTTGATACGAATCATAGGCTCCGCCCACACCAATCAGAATATTCGTGAAGTTAGAGAAATTTCGCGTAATAACTTTTTGAGACAATTTTGATACGAATCACAGGCTCCGCCTACGGCCAATTAAAAACGCTTAAATTTCTAATACACGTAGAAGACGTAACCCTGTTTAGGCCCCAAGGGAAATTACCGTGAAATGAATACTTCTTTGTTCGCCACCTGCGCCACTGGGGTTCCCAAATTAAAACGTAAACACATTTGGAAACCTATATAAGCTGAGGCAAATGCCTACATGATATCGAGTCCCATCTCGGTCACCCGCCTGCCAGCATCAACTCCTGGACCAGCAGATAACAGGCCACCGATACCGAGCGGACTTTCCAGAAAGCCATCCAGCGGAATTGTATTTACTGCTTACGTAATACAAGGGACCAAAAGGGCACTTCCAGGTCATTTGGAAGTACTCGGCGAAACGTGTACAGGTGACCACACGGACCAAGAATCCACTAAGAATTCTTGAGGAATTCTTTATTTCGGACGCCTTCTTCGTCGGAATCCAAGTTCGCCGACGTCTGAGAGTATCTCCACGTGGTGGAATACAGCCGACGTATCGCCTAGTATCGACCGAAGAAGTTATAGGAGGATCCTACTACTGTGTACGTAGTAGCGGCCGTTTAGTTATTTATAGTGCGCTTATTTCGCGTAAAGATACCAAACTTACGGTCCCTCTTTAGTGTTCGCCCATAGTATTAACTTCAGTGCACCAGGACAAGCTACAGCTGCTTACGCTGTAGCAATTAACCGTAAGTGCAGTGAAAAACCTATTAAGCCCGCGTTTTTATTTAACATTGTTGGTTGAATGCCAGCACCTCCACCAAAACATTTAAATTCAGTGTGCGCCTTTGTTAATGAATTATCATATTAACTTCACGTGGATTCATTAACAACATTGTTATTGCTAAAGTGTTAATATTAAATTCCACGCGTTAGTGAAACATAACCTTCAAATATCCAACCGATATCTACCCGTATACATTATATTTGTTTATAACAATATTATTATCCAAGTTCGTTATTACTGGTACCCATATGCAGCGTTTGTTTAACTTTCATTCCAGTAACAATCATTTTATTTAACATTGTTGGTTGAAGTCCAGCACCTCCACCAAATTATTTAAACTCAGTGCGCGCCGTTATTAATGCATAATATTAATAAATTCACGGTGGATCATTAACTATATTGTTGTATTCGGAGACTTAACCTTAAATTCACGCGCTAGTGAAACCCTAACCTCCAAATACCTAACCTATATTTATCCTTATGTACATTATTTGTTTATAACATTATTAATATTCAAACGTATCGTTATTAGTACCTATATTCAGTGTGTGTTTGACTTTTTAACGGATAACTTTTATTTTATTATTGGTTAATGCCAACTCCTCCATCATTATTAAGCAGTGTGTGTATTGTTGCTATTTCATAATATTTGGTTGTTTCAAAGTGTACAACAACTATTACTCAGTGTGCCCGTTTGTATTTAAACCTCGACTGTTAACATTTATTCGCGACACGACTTGTTTTTGGTTATAGTGTCGTTTATTAACACAGGTCGTTATTAACATCGGGTATAATTACGTATCATTAAGCTTTGAATTATTAAAATATTATAACGTTGTGGAAAATTATTGTTTTAATTAATAACATAACCCTACTTTACCCTAAATTCAATTAATACCTCCTGGAGGAGTCTTTTGCCGCGGCCCCTTTGTTTGTTTGTTTGTTTTACAAATTCCCAGGATTAAGGGGAGGTATTATCTTTCTCGTTTTAATATCCTCCCTACTGAACGACGGCTAATTTCGTGCATATTGGCCAGTTCAGTAGTAGACAAATTATGATTTTCCTCTAAAGATATAGCAATATTTTGAGCTACTTCTTCATTTGTAGCAGTATTTATACGTCCACTTTTTCTTAAATTTCCGACGGTGCCATTTGTATTGTACCTTTGCAAAGTCTTTGTAACTATCGAACGTGTTATTTGCCTATTCGGATGAATATTGTTAAAAAGGTCACAAACTTCTTGATGCGTTCTTCTTCTGTCGCCAAATCCAATCATCATTAGTATTTCAATTCTTTCTCTTTCGCTTAAATGAGCCATTTTTGCGTTAAAACTAAAATACTACTTATTTTGACAATAACTGTCACTGCTACAATTATTACATGGACTACCAGATATTATTACATTTTCATTCAAAAATAATTTTTTTTTTGTTCATATCACGGTTGGCCATGAAATAAAACATATCGAACCCATTATTTTTGTACTCGCAATAAAGTGTTCTATTCAAAACTAAAATAATATACAGGGTGTTCTATTTAAAAATTTCAAGCTGACATTACTTCCGGTTAAACTGGAAGTTGAATTGCGATAAAAACATTCGAACTAAATACAAAATATAGTGTAATATCTACCCACCAAATTTAATTTCTACATCTCTAGAAACTCCAGAGATATTTACTTGGTTCCATACATTTGCACATCACTGTATATATATAATTAAATTTCTTGGACGATTTAGAGGTCATACTAATTCCAAATTAATTTAAAATTAGTTTAATTGTTAATTAGGTAATTTTTAATATCTTTAAAAATTACCCAGCGGTCCAGGAATCGAACCCGAAATCTCCCGATTACTAGTCAGGTGTGTTAACCACTACACTACCACGGGCTTCGGTCTTGACTCCTTTAAATTGTACTGATATACATATACATATACATATAGCAAGTAACAGATGGAAAGTATTGCTGGTATACCAGCGTATATAAGCACCGAAACGTCCATGTGCTGTATATGATAAATAATTCTAAATTTTTCTTGACCTTATTCACATATTCATGTGCATATATATATAATTAAATTTCTTGGACGATTTAGAGGTCATACTAATTTCAAATTAATTTAAAATTAGTTTAATTGTTAATTAGGTAATTTTTAATATCTTTAAAAATTACCCAGCGGTCCAGGAATCGAACCCGAAATCTCCCGATTACTAGTCAGGTGTGTTAACCACTACACTACCACGGGCTTCGGTCTTGACTCCTTTAAATTGTACTGATATACATATAATTAGTATGACCTCTAAATCGTCCAAGAAATTTAATTATATATATATGCACATGAATATGTGAATAAGGTCAAGAAAAATTTAGAATTATTTATTATATATATATATATATATACTATATATATATTACTTGAAGAGATCAAGACGTTTAAGTAGATATGAACTCAGGCCCTCGTGGCGCAGTTGGTTAGCGCGTCCTACTGGTATTAGGAAGGTCGTGAGTTCAAATCTCATCGTGGGCAAATTTTTGTGATAAAATTTCCTAATTAATTTACTCAGCGCGAAGCAGAAAAATCAATTTAGATATTTCTACGCTGAGAAAAACAGAATTTTAAAAATAATTAAAATTCAAATTCACACATTCATTTCCGAACTGCCGGATAAAGATGTATTATTTCAACTGTTACTTGAAGAGATCAAGACGTTTAAGTAGATATGAACTCAGGCCCTCGTGGCGCAGTTGGTTAGCGCGTCCTACTGGTATTAGGAAGGTCGTGAGTTCAAATCTCATCGTGGGCAAATTTTTGTGATAAAATTTCCTAATTAATTTACTCAGCGCGAAACAGAAAAATCAATTTAGATATTTCTACGCTGAGAAAAACAGAATTTTAAAAATAATTAAAATTCAAATTCACACATTCATTTCCGAACTGCCGGATAAAGATGTATTATTTCAACTGTTACTTGAAGAGATCAAGACGTTTAAGTAGATATGAACTCAGGCCCTCGTGGCGCAGTTGGTTAGCGCGTCCTACTGGTATTAGGAAGGTCGTGAGTTCAAATCTCATCGTGGGCAAATTTTTGTGATAAAATTTCCTAATTAATTTACTCAGCGCGAAGCAGAAAAATCAATTTAGATATTTCTACGCTGAGAAAAACAGAATTTTAAAAATAATTAAAATTCAAATTCACACATTCATTTCCGAACTGCCGGATAAAGATGTATTATTTCAACTGTTACTTGAAGAGATCAAGACGTTTAAGTAGATATGAACTCAGGCCCTCGTGGCGCAGTTGGTTAGCGCGTCCTACTGGTATTAGGAAGGTCGTGAGTTCAAATCTCATCGTGGGCAAATTTTTGTGATAAAATTTCCTAATTAATTTACTCAGCGCGAAGCAGAAAAATCAATTTAGATATTTCTACGCTGAGAAAAACAGAATTTTAAAAATAATTAAAATTCAAATTCACACATTCATTTCCGAACTGCCGGATAAAGATGTATTATTTCAACTGTTACTTGAAGAGATCAAGACGTTTAAGTAGATATGAACTCAGGCCCTCGTGGCGCAGTTGGTTAGCGCGTCCTACTGGTATTAGGAAGGTCGTGAGTTCAAATCTCATCGTGGGCAAATTTTTGTGATAAAATTTCCTAATTAATTTACTCAGCGCGAAGCAGAAAAATCAATTTAGATATTTCTACGCTGAGAAAAACAGAATTTTAAAAATAATTAAAATTCACATTCACACATTCATTTCCGAACTGCCGGATAAAGATGTATTATTTCAACTGTTACTTGAAGAGATCAAGACGTTTAAGTAGATATGAACTCAGGCCCTCGTGGCGCAGTTGGTTAGCGCGTCCTACTGGTATTAGGAAGGTCGTGAGTTCAAATCTCATCGTGGGCAAATTTTTGTGATAAAATTTCCTAATTAATTTACTCAGCGCGAAGCAGAAAAATCAATTTAGATATTTCTACGCTGAGAAAAACAGAATTTTAAAAATAATTAAAATTCAAATTCACACATTCATTTCCGAACTGCCGGATAAAGATGTATTATTTCAACTGTTACTTGAAGAGATCAAGACGTTTAAGTAGATATGAACTCAGGCCCTCGTGGCGCAGTTGGTTAGCGCGTCCTACTGGTATTAGGAAGGTCGTGAGTTCAAATCTCATCGTGGGCAAATTTTTGTGATAAAATTTCCTAATTAATTTACTCAGCGCGAAGCAGAAAAATCAATTTAGATATTTCTACGCTGAGAAAAACAGAATTTTAAAAATAATTAAAATTCAAATTCACACATTCATTTCCGAACTGCCGGATAAAGATGTATTATTTCAACTGTTACTTGAAGAGATCAAGACGTTTAAGTAGATATGAACTCAGGCCCTCGTGGCGCAGTTGGTTAGCGCGTCCTACTGGTATTAGGAAGGTCGTGAGTTCAAATCTCATCGTGGGCAAATTTTTGTGATAAAATTTCCTAATTAATTTACTCAGCGCGAAGCAGAAAAATCAATTTAGATATTTCTACGCTGAGAAAAACAGAATTTTAAAAATAATTAAAATTCAAATTCACACATTCATTTCCGAACTGCCGGATAAAGATGTATTATTTCAACTGTTACTTGAAGAGATCAAGACGTTTAAGTAGATATGAACTCAGGCCCTCGTGGCGCAGTTGGTTAGCGCGTCCTACTGGTATTAGGAAGGTCGTGAGTTCAAATCTCATCGTGGGCAAATTTTTGTGATAAAATTTCCTAATTAATTTACTCAGCGCGAAGCAGAAAAATCAATTTAGATATTTCTACGCTGAGAAAAACAGAATTTTAAAAATAATTAAAATTCACATTCACACATTCATTTCCGAACTGCCGGATAAAGATGTATTATTTCAACTGTTACTTGAAGAGATCAAGACGTTTAAGTAGATATGAACTCAGGCCCTCGTGGCGCAGTTGGTTAGCGCGTCCTACTGGTATTAGGAAGGTCGTGAGTTCAAATCTCATCGTGGGCAAATTTTTGTGATAAAATTTCCTAATTAATTTACTCAGCGCGAAGCAGAAAAATCAATTTAGATATTTCTACGCTGAGAAAAACAGAATTTTAAAAATAATTAAAATTCAAATTCACACATTCATTTCCGAACTGCCGGATAAAGATGTATTATTTCAACTGTTACTTGAAGAGATCAAGACGTTTAAGTAGATATGAACTCAGGCCCTCGTGGCGCAGTTGGTTAGCGCGTCCTACTGGTATTAGGAAGGTCGTGAGTTCAAATCTCATCGTGGGCAAATTTTTGTGATAAAATTTCCTAATTAATTTACTCAGCGCGAAGCAGAAAAATCAATTTAGATATTTCTACGCTGAGAAAAACAGAATTTTAAAAATAATTAAAATTCAAATTCACACATTCATTTCCGAACTGCCGGATAAAGATGTATTATTTCAACTGTTACTTGAAGAGATCAAGACGTTTAAGTAGATATGAACTCAGGCCCTCGTGGCGCAGTTGGTTAGCGCGTCCTACTGGTATTAGGAAGGTCGTGAGTTCAAATCTCATCGTGGCCAAATTTTTGTGATAAAATTTCCTAATTAATTTACTCAGCGCGAAACAGAAAAATCAATTTAGATATTTCTACGCTGAGAAAAACAGAATTTTAAAAATAATTAAAATTCAAATTCACACATTCATTTCCGAACTGCCGGATAAAGATGTATTATTTCAACTGTTACTTGAAGAGATCAAGACGTTTAAGTAGATATGAACTCAGGCCCTCGTGGCGCAGTTGGTTAGCGCGTCCTACTGGTATTAGGAAGGTCGTGAGTTCAAATCTCATCGTGGGCAAATTTTTGTGATAAAATTTCCTAATTAATTTACTCAGCGCGAAGCAGAAAAATCAATTTAGATATTTCTAAGCTGAGAAAAACAGAATTTTAAAAATAATTAAAATTCAAATTCACACATTCATTTCCGAACTGCCGGATAAAGATGTATTATTTCAACTGTTACTTGAAGAGATCAAGACGTTTAAGTAGATATGAACTCAGGCCCTCGTGGCGCAGTTGGTTAGCGCGTCCTACTGGTATTAGGAAGGTCGTGAGTTCAAATCTCATCGTGGGCAAATATTTGTGATAAAATTTCCTAATTAATTTACTCAGCGCGAAGCAGAAAAATCAATTTAGATATTTCTACGCTGAGAAAAACAGAATTTTAAAAATAATTAAAATTCAAATTCACACATTCATTTCCGAACTGCCGGATAAAGATGTATTATTTCAACTGTTACTTGAAGAGATCAAGACGTTTAAGTAGATATGAACTCAGGCCCTCGTGGCGCAGTTGGTTAGCGCGTCCTACTGGTATTAGGAAGGTCGTGAGTTCAAATCTCATCGTGGGCAAATTTTTGTGATAAAATTTCCTAATTAATTTACTCAGCGCGAAGCAGAAAAATCAATTTAGATATTTCTACGCTGAGAAAAACAGAATTTTAAAAATAATTAAAATTCAAATTCACACATTCATTTCCGAACTGCCGGATAAAGATGTATTATTTCAACTGTTACTTGAAGAGATCAAGACGTTTAAGTAGATATGAACTCAGGCCCTCGTGGCGCAGTTGGTTAGCGCGTCCTACTGGTATTAGGAAGGTCGTGAGTTCAAATCTCATCGTGGGCAAATTTTTGTGATAAAATTTCCTAATTAATTTACTCAGCGCGAAGCAGAAAAATCAATTTAGATATTTCTACGCTGAGAAAAACAGAATTTTAAAAATAATTAAAATTCAAATTCACACATTCATTTCCGAACTGCCGGATAAAGATGTATTATTTCAACTGTTACTTGAAGAGATCAAGACGTTTAAGTAGATATGAACTCAGGCCCTCGTGGCGCAGTTGGTTAGCGCGTCCTACTGGTATTAGGAAGGTCGTGAGTTCAAATCTCATCGTGGGCAAATTTTTGTGATAAAATTTCCTAATTAATTTACTCAGCGCGAAGCAGAAAAATCAATTTAGATATTTCTACGCTGAGAAAAACAGAATTTTAAAAATAATTAAAATTCAAATTCACACATTCATTTCCGAACTGCCGGATAAAGATGTATTATTTCAACTGTTACTTGAAGAGATCAAGACGTTTAAGTAGATATGAACTCAGGCCCTCGTGGCGCAGTTGGTTAGCGCGTCCTACTGGTATTAGGAAGGTCGTGAGTTCAAATCTCATCGTGGGCAAATTTTTGTGATAAAATTTCCTAATTAATTTACTCAGCGCGAAGCAGAAAAATCAATTTAGATATTTCTACGCTGAGAAAAACAGAATTTTAAAAATAATTAAAATTCAAATTCACACATTCATTTCCGAACTGCCGGATAAAGATGTATTATTTCAACTGTTACTTGAAGAGATCAAGACGTTTAAGTAGATATGAACTCAGGCCCTCGTGGCGCAGTTGGTTAGCGCGTCCTACTGGTATTAGGAAGGTCGTGAGTTCAAATCTCATCGTGGGCAAATTTTTGTGATAAAATTTCCTAATTAATTTACTCAGCGCGAAACAGAAAAATCAATTTAGATATTTCTACGCTGAGAAAAACAGAATTTTAAAAATAATTAAAATTCAAATTCACACATTCATTTCCGAACTGCCGGATAAAGATGTATTATTTCAACTGTTACTTGAAGAGATCAAGACGTTTAAGTAGATATGAACTCAGGCCCTCGTGGCGCAGTTGGTTAGCGCGTCCTACTGGTATTAGGAAGGTCGTGAGTTCAAATCTCATCGTGGGCAAATTTTTGTGATAAAATTTCCTAATTAATTTACTCAGCGCGAAGCAGAAAAATCAATTTAGATATTTCTACGCTGAGAAAAACAGAATTTTAAAAATAATTAAAATTCAAATTCACACATTCATTTCCGAACTGCCGGATAAAGATGTATTATTTCAACTGTTACTTGAAGAGATCAAGACGTTTAAGTAGATATGAACTCAGGCCCTCGTGGCGCAGTTGGTTAGCGCGTCCTACTGGTATTAGGAAGGTCGTGAGTTCAAATCTCATCGTGGGCAAATTTTTGTGATAAAATTTCCTAATTAATTTACTCAGCGCGAAGCAGAAAAATCAATTTAGATATTTCTATGCTGAGAAAAACAGAATTTTAAAAATAATTAAAATTCAAATTCACACATTCATTTCCGAACTGCCGGATAAAGATGTATTATTTCAACTGTTACTTGAAGAGATCAAGACGTTTAAGTAGATATGAACTCAGGCCCTCGTGGCGCAGTTGGTTAGCGCGTCCTACTGGCATTAGGAAGGTCGTGAGTTCAAATCTCATCGTGGGCAAATTTTTGTGATAAAATTTCCTAATTAATTTACTCAGCGCGAAGCAGAAAAATCAATTTAGATATTTCTACGCTGAGAAAAACAGAATTTTAAAAATAATTAAAATTCAAATTCACACATTCATTTCCGAACTGCCGGATAAAGATGTATTATTTCAACTGTTACTTGAAGAGATCCAGACGTTTAAGTAGATATGAACTCAGGCCCTCGTGGCGCAGTTGGTTAGCGCGTCCTACTGGTATTAGGAAGGTCGTGAGTTCAAATCTCATCGTGGGCAAATTTTTGTGATAAAATTTCCTAATTAATTTACTCAGCGCGAAGCAGAAAAATCAATTTATATATATATATATATATATATATATATATATATTCCAATGTATACTAGGCGGATGCCAGTTTCCCGTAACTTTGAACGGTTGCCAATGTGTACGCCAACTATATATATATATATATGATTGTATATTTTTCATGGTTATTCTCGGCTTGGTTGTGGAATCAGGTTTGGTTAAATTAAAAACATTTTTACGTTTCGACTTTATTTATAAAGTCATCTTCAGAATTTATGTTGGTCAAAAATTAAGTGAAAATTTGTGTTTTAGTTGTTTTACAAAAGAATTATTAAAAAAAAAATGTTTTTAATTTAACCAAACCTGATTCCACAACCAAGCCGAGAATAACCATGAAAAATATACAATCATATATATAAGAAACGGCTAAGAAAGAAGAAGGAAAAACAAAGGACCTTCACAAAAATTATATATATATATATATATATATATATATATATATGTGTTGTCACTGGATTCCGGGTTTTCTTCCGCGTTTCCACTGCTCGGATGGTGGTTATAACCACCATCCGAATCCCGAAAACGTCAGTTTACGAATAACAAGAAGCAGAAGCAGACAGTTATCGCAGACCTGAAGATGGCAAGTGTGATTTTGCCGAAACGTCGTCAAGAAACCAGCATCGGTCTTTCCAAAGACCAAGCAGTGGAAACGCGGAAGAAAACCCGGAATCCAGTGACAACACATACTACTACCCGCGGAAACCTGAAAGAGAACATATATATATATATATATATATATATATATATATATATATATATTCTCCTCAAGAAGTTGCAAATAGGGCAACGAAATATAGAGATATGAACAAATGAGTTTCATTTAAATTACAGCCGATCACCCCGATAGTAACAGTTCTTATACTGTCTTTCTTTATATGTATATATATATATTTGCTATTCTTTGTTGCCGTATTTATATATTGTTTGACCTCTTGATGAGAATAATTGGGATTTTTCGGCAAGTAATTAATCAAACACGCTTTAGAAAATCATAATGTTTGCATTTATTTTTAAAAAAAAGAAGGTCGAAACGTAAAAATAAATGCAAACATTATGATTTTCTAAAGCGTGTTTGACTAATTACTTGCCGAAAAATCCCAATTATTCTCATCAAGAGGTCAAACAATATATATATATATAAAAATTTTAGAATTATTTATTATATATATATACCGGGTGTCTGTTTAAGCTCGGCCTCCGGCCATATCTCGGCAACCGTTTATCGTACAACCTCGCGCAAAAAATCTTGATAGTAAAATGGATGACGGAAATTACAACAAAAATATTTTTAAGTTTTCAAAATGATCGCAAGGGGGCGCAATTCTCAGGATGAATAAAAAATTTGATAATTCTTCATTAAATTCTAGATTAAGATAGATTAAAAAATTTGCTAGCAAAATTCTTAGACGTTTTTATACAACGTTCATTTGAAACTTTTTGATCTAACTCCCATACGAAAGGGAGAGTGGAGGGGGATACGTCTGCGCACAAAAGGAGGTATAACTTAGGTTTGCCCCAACGGATTTTAATGTTTCTGGGCTCATTAGATAGAGAATCTTACAAAGAATTGAAGGACATGACACGAAATTACGTGGTTGTCAAACAAAATAACAGGGGGCGCTGTTCTCAATGTATGTATATTACTTGTGTTTTCTTTAAAATTTTAAATGGAACGGCATACTTTTAATATCGTAATATTGAAGCACATACAAAACTGAAGAGAATGATGAAAACCGGAAGTTGCTACCTTTTTTGTTGACGAAGATATAGTCATACGAAGACAATCCAGAAAAATAAAACTCTTTAAATATAAATTTATTTATTTATTGGGAGTAATAATTTTATTTTAATTTTAATAGGGTCTCTAGACAGTGTATAGTACGTTTCACTTGAAATTTCATCATACTCTTCCCTAAATGTATTTATTTCAATCTTTTTATCGATTTTTTCATTAATTGCATATGTTACGTTAGATTCTCCTTTTAAATGTTTTTAAATACCATGGTAATTTTTTTTTCAATATCATTTCTTATCCTTTCCAACATTGAAATAAAATAATAATAGTGAACAGTGTAGTTTGCTTTTTTTTTTTAAATTTTCATCATACAACATGGCATGCACAGTGATACTAAATTACATTATGATGAGATTTCCAAGGCAGGCCATGAAAATCGAAATGTAAAGATATTAGTGTCACTTGTAGTTAAACTTTTTGTACGTATTTAGCAAATTAAGCCTTTTGGACACCTGCACATAATTATTAAGTTTGTAAATTGTCGTATTCTTACGTTGAAGCTTATGACATGATCAGAATGTATTTTCATTGCTTTGACAATGCATTCTTGCTTCGGAGAAATATTCCATAAATTATCCCGAAAGAAGACATTATTGAGTTTTTATTCACCTTGCCAGATGTTCTTGATGTTTATTTATGGGACAGAATAAAAGACATAGTTTATCACAAAAAACCGAGTATACAACAATTGCTGCCTCCGAAATGGAAGTAACTCTGCTCTCTGCTAATCGACAAGTAAACGGGTATTGAAAATGAAGGTGAACACTTTGAACATTTGTTAAGTTGATGTTTTTTCTTGTTTTTTTTTTGTACTTTCTGGTTTAAATATATTTTCTTTTCCTTTATATTACTTGGTCAATATATTTTCTTATTTATGTTTAGGTATATAGTAGGTTGTTTTATTTACTTTCATTTCAGGCGGGGATGATTTAGATATCAATTTGTGTACCCTTTCGTTACTAATGAGTAAATGATTTAATTATAACTAATGCATTATATTATATTGTTTTTTTTTCTCCTTATTGTCTACTTAGTTCATGAGTTATGGAAATTATTTTTGCTGTTTTCCTATAATTAGATCTACCTATATCAGTTATTATTATTATTATTATTATTATTATTATTATTATTATTATTATTATTATTATCATTATTATTATTATTATTATTTTATTTCAATGTCTAAAAAGGCAAGACATGAAATTTAAAATTAGCTAGAGAATTTGAAAACATTTAAGAGGAGAATCTAATGTAACATATGCAAGAAATAAAAAATCGGTAAGAAGATTGAAATAAATACATTTATGGAAGATTATGATGAAAATTCAAGTGAAAGTGAACTATACACTGTCTAGTGTCACTTAAAATTAAAATAAAGTTATTACTCACACAAAGTAAATAAATTTATATTAAGAATTGTTTATGTTTTTTTTGGATTGTCTTCGTATGACTATATCTTCGTCAAGAAAAAAGGTAGCAACTTCCGGTTTTCATCATTCTCTTCAGTTTTGTATGTGCTTCAATATTACTATATTAAAATTATGCCGTTCCATTTAAAATTTTAAAGAAAACACAAGTAATATACATACATTGAGAACAGCGCCCCCTGTTATTTTCTTTGACAACCACGTAATTTCGTGCTACATGTCTTTCAATTCTTTGTAAGATTCTCTATCTAATGAGCCCAGAAACATTAATATCCGTTTGTGCAAACCAAAATTATACCGACTTTTGTACGCAGACATACCCCCCTCCCCTCTTCCCTTCGTATGGGAGTTAGATCAAAAAGTTTCAAATGAAAGTTGTATAAAAACGTCTAAAAATTTTGCTAGAGAAATTTTCAATCTATCTTAATCTAGAATTTAATGAAAAACTATCGAATTTTTAATTTATCTTGAGAATTGCGCCCCCTTGCGATCATTTTGGAAACTTAAAAATATTTTAGTTGTAATTTCCGTCGTCCATTTTACTATCAAGATTTTTTCCGCGAGGTTGTACGATAAACTGTTGCCGAGATATGGCCGGTGGCCGAGCTTAAACAGACACCCGGTATATATATATATATATAATTAAAATATTTTTTTGTCCTGGCCTTAATAGTTAATAATTTAAAAATTTTCTTTCCTGGGATTAGCGGCCATAAAGGAACTAAATGAATTACACCATTTTTTTTTTTGGTTTTATTTACACCAACGTTTCGGCAATTATCCTTGCCTTTTTCAAGGTTATTTATTGAACCTAATAACAACAACAAGAAGAAATTATTTATATGTTAGTTATTTACATTTGGATGTGCTGTATGAATTTGATGATCAACACCCGCAAGCTCTTAATAATCAATTTTCTTTTTATATTCATTTTTTTTACTAATTTTACTTGTTCAATATCATTTAAAAATTTTTATGAAAAATGTATGTGTACTTACCAACATAACACTAATTTTTTATATTAACATCATTTGTCATTCACTATACAACTTTTGTATATATTCTAATAATTTTATTAGTCATGTTGTAAGTATATTTACTTGTGATGTTAAATATAACGTCAATTTCTACAAATATATGAATGTATATAAACGCCTGGATACACACGATAAGCAAAGCACTAACACAAACAACTAAAAAACATGCAATAATAAATTCTTTGCCCATATAAAAACAATTGACTGACAAACAAACTACCTCCTATAAATAAAATATTGATACTTTGTACATATCACAATTATAAAATATTAAAATATATTTCCGACAATCCGTTAATATCGGTTCGATCGTTTACCGCTTTATTATGTTTTTTTATCTGAATCATTTCTAAAACATTTCGGGCTTTGGAGTTATTTTCTTTATTCAAAATACATGCATTATCAAAGTCAAATTTATGTCCTGTGGTGTTACTGTGTTTTTTTAAAGAAGTCATATTTTGGGCATATTTATGTCCCTTAATTCTCTCTGCCAAATGTTGCTTAGTTTGCCCTACATATAGTTTTTCACAACCAGAACAAGGGATTTTATATACAATATGGGTCTTTTGTTTAGTTGGTACCTCATTCTTAATCTTTGTGAATAATTGTTTTAAATTATTTTGATTCCTATGTGCCAATTTAATATTAAATGGTGCCAAACATTTTGTCAGGTTTTCTGATAGCCCACATATATATGGAATACTAACATACTTTGTATCTTTGGGTTGTATTGAGTTGTTTGCGATATATTGCTCTTGGTTATACATCTTATTAACTCTATGCTTTATAATTTTTTGTATGAAATTAGTTGGGTAGTTGTTTTTTTGTAAAATAGTTTTTATTTTTAATAAAATATCACGCCTATATTCAATACTTGTAAGTTTAATACCCCTATCAACAAGAGCAACAACCACATTTCTTTTATGTGCAAAAGGTTGGCAGGAATTGAAATTCACATATCTGCCTACTGCTGTGGGTTTCTGATAAAACATTGTTTTTATTATATTATTTTGTCGAATTAAAGTCATATCTAAAAAATTTATGGTTCCATCCACTTCTGTTTCTAATGTGAATACTAATCTATCATGATAGTTATTAAAACGATCTAACATATAATTTATTTTATCCACGGGGACTGCAGTTATGCAATCGTCCACATATCGTTTAAAAAATGTAGGTTTGTCAAAATTGGATTTCAAACCTACATTTTTTAAACGATATGTGGACGATTGCATAACTGCAGTCCCCGTGGATAAAATAAATTATATGTTAGATCGTTTTAATAACTATCATGATAGATTAGTATTCACATTAGAAACAGAAGTGGATGGAACCATAAATTTTTTAGATATGACTTTAATTCGACAAAATAATATAATAAAAACAAAGTTTTATCAGAAACCCACAGCAGTAGGCAGATATGTGAATTTCAATTCCTGCCAACCTTTTGCACATAAAAGAAATGTGGTTGTTGCTCTTGTTGATAGGGGTATTAAACTTACAAGTATTGAATATAGGCGTGATATTTTATTAAAAATAAAAACTATTTTACAAAAAAACAACTACCCAACTAATTTCATACAAAAAATTATAAAGCATAGAGTTAATAAGATGTATAACCAAGAGCAATATATCGCAAACAACTCAATACAACCCAAAGATACAAAGTATGTTAGTATTCCATATATATGTGGGCTATCAGAAAACCTGACAAAATGTTTGGCACCATTTAATATTAAATTGGCACATAGGAATCAAAATAATTTAAAACAATTATTCACAAAGATTAAGAATGAGGTACCAACTAAACAAAAGACCCATATTGTATATAAAATCCCTTGTTCTGGTTGTGAAAAACTATATGTAGGGCAAACTAAGCAACATTTGGCAGAGAGAATTAAGGGACATAAATATGCCCAAAATATGACTTCTTTAAAAAAACACAGTAACACCACAGGACATAAATTTGACTTTGATAATGCATGTATTTTGAATAAAGAAAATAACTCCAAAGCCCGAAATGTTTTAGAAATGATTCAGATAAAAAAACATAATAAAGCGGTAAACGATCGAACCGATATTAACGGATTGTCGGAAATATATTTTAATATTTTATAATTGTGATATGTACAAAGTATCAATATTTTATTTATAGGAGGTAGTTTGTTTGTCAGTCAATTGTTTTTATATGGGCAAAGAATTTATTATTGCATGTTTTTTAGTTGTTTGTGTTAGTGCTTTGCTTATCGTGTGTATCCAGGCGTTTATATACATTCATATATTTGTAGAAATTGACGTTATATTTAACATCACAAGTAAATATACTTACAACATGACTAATAAAATTATTAGAATATATACAAAAGTTGTATAGTGAATGACAAATGATGTTAATATAAAAAATTAGTGTTATGTTGGTAAGTACACATACATTTTTCATAAAAATTTTTAAATGATATTGAACAAGTAAAATTAGTAAAAAAAATGAATATAAAAAGAAAATTGATTATTAAGAGCTTGCGGGTGTTGATCATCAAATTCATACAGCACATCCAAATGTAAATAACTAACATATAAATAATTTCTTCTTGTTGTTGTTATTAGGTTCAATAAATAACCTTGAAAAAGGCAAGGATAATTGCCGAAACGTTGGTGTAAATAAAACCAAAAAAAAAAATGGTGTAATTCATTTAGTTCCTTTATGGCCGCTAATCCCAGGAAAGAAAATTTTTAAATTATATATATATATATATATAAACTGTAAAAGTCATCTATCATCTTGACGTAGCGGCATATTGATTAGTACAGTAATTAATAATAAAAATGACCATTAGGAAACAAAGTCAATCAACTAGAATAATTGAAAAATCTTTGACTTATTAAAAACAACATTATATAGCAACAATGGCGACCTGCGTGTTTAAGGAGTAGCATACCTGCAAAGATGCAAAGGCGAATTGTGTATTTAAAAGTGAAAATGTATACAATTATTCTTTTAATTACACAATTCGCGTTGATATTATTTGTGTAGTGGATTAAATGTTGTCTATGATCAATTTAGACACTTTAATAGAACAACATAGATAATAGCACTTAAATGTTTACATTTTCCCTTCTAATTTCACAAGTCGTGTTTGCATCTTTCTATATTACTCACTAAACACATAGATAGGTATTGTTGCTTTGTAATGTTGGTGGATGTCGGTTTTGATAAATCAAAGATTTTCCCATGATGGGCGGCATTTTAATTACTGTACTAATCCACTATGTCAGTAATTAAGTATGAGCGCAAATGAGAAACGTTTTTATTATTAATTTCACAAAAAACTTTGTACGAAGGAATTTTATTTAGAATTGCATCATTATACTTAGAGAGAAAATGAAAAGAAAATAATTTTAACATAAGTCTAAACTACACTTATTTTTAAAGATATCGAAATATACAAATAAAAATGTTGTTTCATATTTTAAAATACTTCTCATGAAGCAACAATTGCTACAAGTGGTGGTGTGTGTGCACAAAATTGTCGTTGGTGGTCGTCTGTCAACCACAATTTTAGAAGTCCTTGTAACAATCAGTATTCGCAAAAGGTAAATGTTTGGTGTGCGATTTCAAATTTAAATTTTTGGTCCGTATTTTTCCATACTTCATTAAATTCACTTGGATATATTGAATTTCTGCAATCAGACCTCCATAACAAATTAGACAAATTGCCACTAGATATTAGGTTTATGAAAGATGGAACACCTGCACACAGTGCATGAATAGTTGGAGGAAGATAAATCAGAGGAAATACATCTTTTCCATGGCCAGCGCGCTCGCCTGATCTAAACCCCATGGATTACTTTGTCTGGGGATGGTTAAAGAATAAAGCATAGCATATTCAGAAAGACTTTTTTAGGATTTAGAAGAATTAAAAAACAAAATAGATTATGCGGTACTGTTCTTAAAAAATAATCGTATAATGTTACAACATGCATGCAAGGATTACAACAAGCGTATACATTTATGCGTTCAATGGAAAGAGCTTTACCTTGAACAGTTTTTTCTCTTATTTGAATTTTTGCATTTCTTGTAATTGTCAATTCAGAAATTTGATATACAGGGTGAGTCATCTAAGCGGGTAAGGCCGATTATGCCCTTATGAGTAAAGATATTTCGAAGCGGTTTTTCCTTGTGATAGCTGTTCATTAGGAGCACATCATAAAAATATTTTGTATTATACAGAGTGTTCCATAACTTGGTGGCTAACCATAGTTATAGTTTCTTAAATGGAACAACCTATATATTCATGACGTGTAATTGTTGACGATGGAGTATAATTTGAGTTGTTGTTTGGGCTATTTCCATCGTTTGAGGAACATAGGTAGTCCGACGTTTCGGCAGTCCGTCTACTGCCGTCATCAGGGTAGTCCTGAGAAGGACTGTTTCTTGCCAAACTTGTCATTATATCAACGACTTTATCTGGCGGTATGTGTCTTCCCTATAATTTTTTTAATCTGATGTGCTCTGTGTCAGGTTTTGAACCCGGTCGATAAATTCCGAATTTCAATATCCTTTCCACTTTACCACTCGAATTAGTCGAGTGGTAAAGTGGAAAGGATATTGAAATTCGGAATTTATCGACCGGGTTCAAAACCTGACACAGAGCACATCAGATTAAAAAAATTATAGGGAAGACACATACCGCCAGATAAAGTCGTTGATATAATGACAAGTTTGGCAAGAAACAGTCCTTCTCAGGACTACCCTGATGACGGCAGTAGACGGACTGCCGAAACGTCGGACTACCTATGTTCCTCAAACGATGGAAATAGCCCAAACAACAACTCAAACCTATATATTATTGCATTTTTGCATTCGCCGTATAATTTTTAGTCAAAACGTAATAAGATAGTATAGGCCTAAAGTGTAAAGTTTTTGACTTATTCCCATTTTTCTGAAAAATTCAATGTTTGTATAAAATTATATTTCTCGAAAACGACGTATTAGATTGGCATAATTTTTTGCAGTATTGTTTACAATAAGAGGTCCTAATAGAAGCATGTTTTATTTTTTTACAGTTACTAACTGCATGTGCAGAAAACTGGATTAAAATTACATGACACGTTTTTGTTTAAAAGTCAATTTTTTTAAATGGAACAGCCTGCATATCAGTTCATTTTTGAATTGTTTATTAAATTTCATGTTAGAAACATGTAAGACGTTAATACTTTAAAAGTGACTATTACTGAGCTACCGTCGTTTTTTGATATCATTTTGTTAGTTTTTGCAAAAAAGTATTTTTTTTCAAATGGAATACCCTGTATATTATTTCATTTTTGATTTTCTTATTAAATTTCACATCAAAAACATGTAAGATTATACTTTAAAAGTGACTATAACTGAGCTATTGTCGCTTTTTGATATAATTTTGTCAGTACCATACTATATTAATTAAAACCACAAAACTGAGAAAATTATATCAAAAAGAGACAATAGCTCAGTAATAGTCACTTTTAAAATAGTACGTCTTACATGTTTCTGATGTGAAATTTAATAAGAAGTTCAAAAATGAAATAATATACAGGGTGTTCCATTTGAAAAAATTGATTTTTTTGCAAAAACTGACAAAATTATATCAAAAAACGACAGTAGCTCAGTAATGGTCACATTTAAAGTATTAACGTCTTACATGTTTCTGAGATGAAATTTAATAAACATTTCAAAAATGAACTGATATACAGGGTGTTCCATTTAAAAAAAATGACTTTTATACAAAAACGTGTCATGTAATTTTAATCCAGTTTTCTGCACATGCAGTTAGGAACTGTTAAAAAATAAAACATGCTTCTATTAGGACCTTTTATTGTAAATAATACTGCGAAAAATTGTATCCATCTAAGACGTCGTTTTCGAGATATATAATTTTATACAAACATTGAATTTTTCAGAAAAATTGGAATAAGTCAGAAAATTTAGACTTTAGGCCTACACTCTCTTATTACTTTTTGACTAAAAATTGTACGGGGAATACAAAAATGCAATAATATATAGGGTGTTCCATTAAAAAAACTATAACTATGGTTAGCCACCAAGTTATGGAACACTCTGTAAAATACAAAATATTTTTAAAATGTGCTCCTAATGAACATCTATCACAAGGAAATGCCGCTTCGAAATATCTTTACTCATAAAGGCATAATCGGGCTTACCCGCTAGACGACTCACCCTGTATATTATTAAAAAAATCTCTTCTTAAAATATTAAGAATATAAGATTTCTATTTAATTCCATGCATTTCAGCTCTAAGATTTTTGATATCAAATGTAAATTATTTTACGTGCACATGGAATTCATTTTAAAGTGACAATCACAGAATTACTACTATCATATAGAATAATATAGATGGTAGTTAAAACATTACATATTTGCTGTTATTATTGCTCTACAAGATAAGAGTGAATTTAATTTTGTTAGTTATTTTAATACATATTATTTCTGCATTTATCAAAATTCGAAACAATATTTCTAAACGGATATTTTTGATATCTTTCAAAATATGACAAAATTAATTGTTTTTAATTTTCTCTCTAACCAGGTACTGCAAAGCAACTTTGAATAAAAAGTATTAAATTTCTAGTGATGCACGTCCTTTTTTGTCCTACGAAGTTTTCTATGAAATCAATAATAAAGACATATTTACGTGAACACGCTGTTTAATAGCGTAGAAACTAACCCAGCAATTTTAATTTCTGTTTCTAGTGAATAAACATTTACAGTTTATTCTAAAATGTATCTACACTAATACTTCGAAACATTTAAGTACAACAGTGAATTATAATGAAATATTATTTTCTAAGTTCCTACCTATAGACGTAAAAAGTTTCCACTAACCACAATCAAATTCGAAATTTTAGTGGAAACTTTTTTTTGTAACGATGTGTAAATATACAGCACGTGTCGATTTTCATTAGCCACAGGCGATTAATTCATGCAATACGTGACAACATGGCACCCCACCTTTCCTCTTCAATGCGAGCGCGACCGATACAAGCTCAAGTTAGCAGTAGCTGTTGGACTATTGATTAGGGTGTTTGTACTGCGCTCAGAAATAATATTACGCATTGCAAGGATTTTTCTTTTTCATTTCAGTAAATGCAGAGAATTATTAAGCTGCGTTCACGCTGCATGTCACAAACAAAAGCGTAATTCTAATAAAATTAAAAATAAAGTAAATAAAAAAGGATTCTGAAAATAATAATAAACTACTAGATCGCGGCGGCCATTTGATGATGACGGCTTTTATTGCAGACTAGATCGCAACGTGTTCGCAGCTAAACATTTAATGTAGAAGTGGGAAGATCGGAGAAAGTCGTTGTGATGTCGATTGTTGTCGGGATTGGTGACGGATAGTAGGGGTGACACACGTTGCCACATATTATTTGCATACGTATAAATCGCATGTAAACATTGAATCCATATACCTAATGAAAATTGACACATACGGTATACGTTTTGTAAAGGTAAATATGTACACTTAGTTTCAAAACAAATTCCACTGAATTATCACATATCACCGCTAGAATGTGGTTAGTGGAAACATTTTTTTGCTAGTAATTGTACATACATTAATATTGAAAATGTGTCTTTATTATTCTTAATGTGCGAGTATCTACACATTTACAAAAAGAAGGGTACGCGAATTCTAAACTTTACTTCACAAAGACAGTACGGATTTATAACCTAGTGAAATACAGGTATACCAACATAAAAAGCATGTCGATACAATTTCCTGCATGATTTGTACCAATGAGCTGTCTGTTGTGGTTCCATGTAATATGTTTGATTTGCTTGTAGTAAACTGACTACATTGTGAAAAATGCATCCTTATATTTTCAGGAATTGATATTGAAATCGACAGCAAGTAACTCCACTTTCTTGAATAGAAAAATGTTATACGCTGCCGCTGTAAAAAAAGTAGATAGTTGTATATTGAGTCATATGCCCACAATGAACCAATGGATATAATAATATCATAAAAAAGTGTTGTACAATAAATAACAACACACAACGTTCTTGGTTTCCAACACAATGATATTTATATTTATCTTAGTTTTTTGGTTCGGTAACTCTCAAAGTATAACGAGTGCACTTACATATTTTGTTAATAAACTAAATCATAGGAAAGCTGCAGATAAAATTAAATGTAAAAGATACATGAAAGTATTCATTCAAAATAAGAACTGCATAAAGTAGTGACCTCTAGGTTAAAATAGTGTTATGCGTTATGGATGTATGAAATTTAATATAGTATAAAGGAAGTATTTGATAGATTTATCTTTAATTTATACTTTAGTCCAGTCAAATGGTGGTTTGGCCAGGACTCACTCGTTCTTTACGTTTTTTGGGGTACTGAATCCGTATTTCAACTTTGGTACTTCCCACGGATATGCCTTCACAACGAAACTCGCAAAAAAACATAAAATGTTTGACCTTTTTTCAGTCTTCTTCAAAAGGTCATAAAACTATGCACTTTTCGAGGTAGACCACTATATACAAAAATAAAGTACTATATAGGTCTATATTATCACTATTTACTTATTGAAAGCTATTTATTTGGTCTTTATAATTAATAATTAATGTAATTAAATATTAATTATATATCAATTTAGTTACTACAAATTATCAACTTTATCAACTGTATAAACTTTTTGTGTAAAGTATGTTTATAAAAAATTTCTTAAAAATAGTTTTATTATAAATTTTCATATTAATTATCGTCATTAATATAGGTAGATAAATAAAAAAAAGGAGGTGTGGCCGCCAGACGACTTTCTTATAGCTATGAGCGTTTCAAATTATGCACAAGTTGTTTTTAATTGTTTTAAGAGGGGCATTTACCAATTGTATCCGTGTGAATCGAAACTTATGCAACTTGTATTACTAGCGGGAGCTAAACGATGTTCGAGATTCTATCTGAGCGCTTCGGATTTATTCACAGATTCTGTCGCAATGTAGATCGGGACAAATACTGAAGGAAAAAAATTAGCGCAGAACCAATTCAAACCGACTTTTTCAAAATTCTTAGAACACTACACCGATTTACCGTGGTAAATTACCGTTCTTTTTTTACCGAGATTTATTCTTGCGTAATTTACCATTTCTTGAGTAAATCACCATGGTAATTCAAAGAGCGGTAATTTACCGTGGTAATTTACCAAAAATATAAATTATGGTAATTTTACATCACTGAGTTTCCCCTAAATACAAAAGACAAAATCGAATATGCAAGGCATAAGCCGCTGTTATTGTGTTTTATATTAAATATTGTCTATGCACGGGAATGATTTTATAATACAAAATGTTATCTGTTATAATAATGTATATTCTTAAAATTAAAAAGGTGACGTAAGATTTTCATTGACGCCAGGCTTCCGTTAATTGAGATTTGGTGAGATTTACCAGATCCAATTTTGAGCTCACGCCCCCAAAGGAAACCTGATGGTGTTAGGGAAATTGCCTGAGAATTTAATTAAATGAATAGATACTAGAGATGTGGAGTTTTCAAATGTGTGCAGCAATGAAAATTACCTATTACAAACCCTTCTTTCGAAATGTATTGAGTTTGAGGTGTGTTGTCCACTTCGTCCGAATCCTGTTCATCATTAGTGAAATATTTATCCACATTGATGCAATTTCCTTCACAGTTTTGGCAAATCCGGGAGCAATATAAGCCAGCCTTCTTACATTCCCAATGCCCTTTGCACTCTATCTTGCATTTGCAGGAAATGAGCTGCAGCAGTTTGTCAGGTGCAAGGGGCTCGAGGGTAGTGATGGACTAAAGACTATATCTGCTCTTCATCCACCCCAACTGTGTAAGATTTCTCACGAATCCCAGCCACGCCTGAACTTGAAGGTAGACCCTCAGTGAGTGCACCCGTGCTGCAGCCTCTGTTGGGGGAAGAATGGCGCTGTTAGATGTCACCTTAAATGCAGATGTTATGTATATTCTATGTCGCAGTTTGTTTAAGGAGGTCATTTGTTGCCGAATACATAGAGAGTAAGGAGAATTTTTTCTCTTCCACTCACAACTACCTCTATATCTGCCTGAGGATCTTTAAATATGTTGATAGGGACGTCCAAGTCCTGGATTCTTCTTCAGCGTCAGTAACCGTCTGGAGAATCGAACGTGATATTATTATAGGAGATGACTGGTAGAGGCTTACCCGGTCCAGAGATAAGTCTTAACTACGTATCAACCAAATTCAAAGGAGGACATTCTCCCTTGGAATCGCAAACCAACCTCTACGGCAACGGTTCAGTTGATATATAATTAATAATTAGTGGTTAATTATATTTATATATAATTAATAAGTAATTAAATTAATTAATAATTATAAAGACCAAATAAATACTTTTTAATGAACAAATAGTGATAATATAAGTCTCTAATGGATTTTGGGTGAAGGGCTCTTGACTTAGATGTTCGCGTAATATGACGGTTTGACCAAAATAAGCGATTAAGATGTGCAATTTGTAGGGAATTAAATGTAGTTTTCGCGGAATTCAAGCTTTTTTCAATTACAAGGATAGTTTTTGAGTTACAAGTGAAAAACTAACGCGAAAACTGGGTTTTATAGAAAGTAGAAAATTTTGGTCTTTTTTCAGCGCGAAGTAGCGGCCTAACCGTTCAAGCAAAATTTACATTGTTGGGATGCTTTTTGTAGGGAATTTAATCTACTTTATTTTTGTATATGGTCTACCTCGAAAAGAGCATAGTTTTATGACTTTTAGCAATAAACTGAGAAAAGGTCGAACATTTTGAGGTTTCTTGCGATTTTCGTTGTGAAGCCATAAAAAAAGTATATAGAATGAGTGAAAAAAAAAACTTTCGTGAAACAGGAACTTCCGGAGACGATTTGAGTAGACTACTACCCAATAGAAATAATTGGCAAACCGAATCATTTCCTTTTTGTGCTCTTAAGCTGATATTTTTAAAAATAATACACTTGTGGTGAAAACACAGATGCTATTGGTCAATAAAAGAAACCACTTCCAAAACCCTGTATATCTACTAAATGAAATCATACAAACTTTATTTGTATGGTTTTTGTACATTTTTATTTCTGGGAGTATATATATTTTTGTGCATCAAGCAATCTGTTGCAGTGACAAACTATTTAGAAATATCATGTATACAAACCTATTTTTAGTGTTATCCGAATATGGCAAATCTAGGGATCGGAAGTGAGGTTTACACGACGTCAATTCCAGGATTTACTAAGTAACAGTGAATAAACCATACCACACATCCTGACTATTCACTGGTCACGTTGAGAGTTCAAATGAAAATAAATCACCATTAATTGTTCCATATGATCAGGTGTTGTCTTTGTCTGTCACCGTAAATACATGTATGTATGTATTTAAAGTACATGAACTTTTTAGTGCCGGTACATTTATCCCCGGTTCGGAAAAATCTACTTCTTTATCAGTAAACAAGTCAATAATTCAGCATACAGTACTAATTTCTGGACTGTTTTTTAGAACTGCTTCAAATTTTTATTTGACATTATTAGCTGCAGCACCAGATACATAATTGGGAAAGGAAGACATCATGCTAAACATGTAATATGCTTCATACTACTGTATGTTGTAAGAGCTGACCAGTTGCCTTTATTTATGCAGCTGCATCTGTTATAAATAATAACACCTTTTCTTTATTTTCATCATGCTTTTCATCCCATAACGATTTCAAACACGAAGTTATGTAATATAATGTGAATTCTGCACTAGTTCTTTCGAGTCTCTTAGATGCAGGTAGATATGTAGACATTGCCGTGTCGCTGCCCATCACCCCAACCAAAACATTTGCAATATTGCGTCCTTTAACATCAATAGTATCTACTGTACCAAAGTATGTTTATTGTTTATGTTATTGGCAAATAATATCTTCTCAAGGTGAATTCCGCGGGCACACGCAAGTCACTATATTTACCGTTAACACAGTTTTGTAAAACATGAATAAATTCAATATGATTCATTGTATTCCATGGAATGTTATACACGTTACCAGTACTTTAAGCAAATCCGAATCAAATGCTTTCTGCCGTTAATAAGCAGTTGCAGAGCCAGCAATGCGTGCTTTATGTGTATCTGACGGCACATGTTTTAGTACGCGGGTTATTACTTGCCACAATAGTAATACATAGCTAATTTTGAATTGCAGTTCAATACTGTTGAATTGTAGCGCAGGCTTTCAACTGTATCTCGCGACGGATGTGGATGCAATAGAACACATGCAACTAATAAGAATAAACAATAGATCGGCCTGCTATACACAGTGCTTACGATTTAGCTATAATACTTTTGGCGCAAAAGCCCGCCCTATAACGTCGCGTACATTCACCACGATAGATGTAACTACTTTTATGTATACATATCGTAAGTTGTAATCATTCAAAGTCCAGTCTGGAGTGTAAACCTGACTTCTGATCCCTAGTTATAATAGTACTAATATTGTAATAACGGAATTCATGATGAGATTAAGTCATTTTTGCGAATGCACTCGAATAATAGTATAAAATAATTAGGGCATGTACTGAAACTTTTGTTTACACAATTATGTTAAATTTAGATGCTAAGTTAAAATAAATACTATATTATTTTTTATACTTTCTAATAAACATAAAATTAGTTTTTGTATGTATCTGAATATCCATACATATTATACATATAATTTACAGGTAAGTTTATCTTTTCGTATCTTACATGAAAAATGGATACTTTCTTGTCCAAACGATGTTTTAGAATAGTATAATCGTATTAAATGTTGCTTTCCCATTATAAGTCTTCAGCAAAGTGATTTTTTCAACAGTTACAGTTAAAATACGGAGCTTATATGACTATCAGTTGCGTCTAATGCAAGGGGCCGTGCCTCCTCCATCTGGTGTGGACATTGCGAGCACAATAAAATACTTCTCGCAAACACTGTTAAGTAATCTTTCTGTGGAAATAAGTATTATGATATGTTTTCTTTATTAAAATTTCCTTCCAGACGTGTTGAAAGATGTGCCAAGTTCGCCGCTAGAGCTTCTAAAAAATCCAGAAATGGATACCACAAGGATGGCACTCTTTCCGAGTTTAGATTACAAAGCCCTTTATAACTCGTTGATTCCGTTGATTGAAGTGGCGCCTTTAATTCAATATGGTTTGCATGGTAAACATTTTGCACTTAAGGGAGTATAAGCAAATAGAGAAAAATCATTTCAATTTAGTATTCCGTTTCTTGGAATTTACATTAAAAAATAATGAACATTTTTCAGCATTTGGACAAGCAATATTACAATGCCTAGGATGCCTTTTGCCGTTTCTAGAACACGACTTGATAGACAATTTGCCTTATTTAACTGCATCATCTGTGGCAGTATTACCGAGTAGCCTTCATCAAGACATCGTTAATTCTCTTTGTTTTTATATATTGCCGTTTACGATAAGTAAGAATTAAATTCAACGTAAGTCATATTTTGACAAAAAAATAATAATTATCTCATTTTTCGAAGCACGTCATGGTAACAGCGATCAGGAAATTTATCAGTCCGTTTCTGCCGTGGTCATGATGGTATTTCAATATTCAACAAATCCAGCACACCATTGTCAGTTATTAGAGTGTTTAATGACTTTGAAACAGAATATATTAAAAGATATCTTAAGTGTGATAGCTTATGGAGCAAGTACTGCACGGTCCTCGGCTGCCAAATTACTTTTCTATTATTGGCCTACTTTCAATGCAAACTTATTTGATAGGAAAGGTCTTATTTGTAAGATCGCAGGTATGTACTGGTAAATTTTTAATATAATTATTCGTATTAGAAACGTTTTTAGGAGATTATGCACCGTTTGTCTGTCAAAGAGACCTATGTCCCAATTCTGGTAACGCTGAAGCAGCAAAAGTCTGCTACGACCATTGTATATCAATAACATTCGCTAATGATACGCCACCGCCCTTATACTTGTGTATTGAATGTGCAAATGAAATACATCGGGAACATCCGAATCAAATGTTCTTCGATATATTACATCCGATGCAGCAAGTCTCTATGGTCTGTGAAAACAAGGTAAAATATTGGCGGTTGAAGTAAGTTCTTGAGTTTTTCACATGTCAACGTGCTATAAAGGAAAAGGAACTAAGGTTCATTCGTTGATCACCTGAAATTTCATAACCACGCCTTGAGTCTGATTAGGAGCAAACTGACAAGTTATTATTATTATTAGGTTTATCGGACCTGCAGTTGCAAGTAGTACTCGAATTGTTCTAGAATTTAGAATTCTGCTTCTGAAACAGTGCAACAACTAAATGATTGAAGCAACTATAAAATAGGCATTTTAGGAAAATTATACTACCAACATTAGTTATAGAATAGAATAATTTATTGGTTCACAAATGTTACATAAGTAAGTTGGACAAGTCATGTTACAAAATATTGGTACTTAAAATGTTTGGGTTGTAGATAATGTTGTAAAAGACAAAAAGCTGGCGCAGTTTCCGTTTAAACTCTTGGGCATTTTCCAAAACATGCAATTCATCGGGTAACCTGTTAAAAAGTTCTAGCCCCATGAACACCGGTGACCTCTTTGCAATATTCAATCTATTGTTCGACAACCTGAAATCGTTTCTTTGCCTAGTATTGTACGCGTGTATTTCATAGTTTTTTCTAAAATCGTTTTTATTTCTAAAAATATACACCAAAAGTTCTAAAATATATACACTAGGCAAAGCAAAATATGCTGTATTGCTTGAAATATGGCCTGCAAGATGTAGTTGAATGAATACCGGCAATAGAACGAATTACGTGCTTTTGCGCAAGAAATACTTGATTGGCATATTGAGATGATTCCCAAAGGATGATTTCGTATGCCATGCGCGAGAAAACCTGCCCGTAATAGAACCTGACTAGGTCCTTAGTATGCAATGAATGCCTCAGTACTCTAATCTGATAACATGAGGAATTAATACTGAAGATCAGCTTATCACAATGAATCCTCCAATCCAAGCACTCATCAAGCGTCACGCCAAGAAAACGAACGCTAGACTGATGACTAATGCCAGTATCTAGGTAAGCAAGATCCAAGTGAAAAACCGCCCTGGACTGCGCTGTATGAAAAATCACAAAATGTGTCTTTGACAGATTCATAAATAACTTATTACTCTGAAACCAGTAACAGAGTCGCCCAAGGACCTCACCAGCCGTGTCACGCATGCTTAAAGGGTCAGATACCGAAACCAACGCGGTATTATTATAGAAGTATTAAAAACACTAAACAAGGCCAAACTGACGTAAGCCAAAGTTTAACAACTAATGTACCTAACCGTTAAAATTGGGCTAGTACAGACAGGAATTTAAAGTAATTCAAAAGTTGTTGTTTTTTAGAAATATAAAATGATTATATAGTAGTATCGAATTGAAACAGAACAAACACAAATTGTCCAAAAGAAAAATTTTTTGCTTTTAAGGAGTAGATAATTTTATGTTATTTAATATTAAATGAAATAAGCACAGTTTGGCGGACCAATTTTTGATTACTATTTCGAGCACCTTATAGGGCCGTAGCTCCTAAATCATCTAACATCGTTGGCTTATCTGTGTCGATTATGGACATGATTTATCCTCAAAGAAAATAATTTAGAGGTGTTACATCATACTGTGCAGGTATGTCGTTTTATTTTTTGCAAGAATATAAAAAAAGCAGTATGTATAACTATATGTATATAAAAAGTTCATTTTAATCTAATATGAATTTTGACTTTCATATGACTTCCTTTCATAAAACTGTTAATTCAGTGGTACTGTTCCTTGGATACTTGTACTGATAATAACGCTTATTTCTTAATACATTCTTTGTTATAATGTTTAGTTTTATCTCTTTAATTCATTGTATTTAATTCGGCATTATAAATTTTTATGTTGACATTTTTCTCTCATTAATAATAATCAATATTTGTCCGTTTCCAACACGATCGAACAAAAAATCATATCTGTCATATGAATTTTTTAGTAGGCTTTTCTTATTACAGTTTCAATGTGCAATATATTGTTTCGTTTACGGGGTCGAAATGAACAACTCGTGCAATTGTTTTGAAACAGTCTGTATATTTACATACTTAAAACTAATCACAATATATAAATATAAAATAAATGTAACGCACTTAAAACTACTATACGAATAAATTAACACGTATTTATTTCTATTACTACTATTTATGTCTGTAATATTTATTTACTTCTTGAACTATAATAACACTGCACCATTCACTGTATTTATGTTTATTTGAACTGTTCAGTAAATACCGCGCGCGACTACTATTGAATGAATGAATCCCTTATCCCACCGGTGGCATTTATATCTCCAGACAAAAGGTCTAGCAAATTCTGGCTCTCTTCTACCATATTCCAGACTTTCTGTCGCTGACACAGTACATGAGTGCAGTTGATTTATGACTTATTTACGGTGCGTCACGCCGATGTTTACTTTTCTTTTGTCGTCGCCCGGAGGTCTGCTTCTTTTGTGGGCTTGTTTCGTTACAATATTATGTAAATTTGCAATTCTCCTTTACAATCAAATAGATTCCACGCTTATATATTAAGCATGTGTTTAAATTGACATCTTAAATAAACTTTAATAATCATGAATTTGTTTTACTATTGCTAGTTCTTTTTATTATGTCCCTACTAATGGTGTTGATTAAACTTTTCCTTTCATTACCGTCCTGTTGAAACTACATCTTCTCAACACTGTTGCTAATAGGCTTCATATCTTAAAAAACACTGCCTGATAACTACTCAAGATGGGTTGCTATATCATGCTCGAATTAATCGCAAGCGCGCTGCATTTTCTCGCACAAAAATCGCAATAAGAAGTAGCTCATAAAAAATAAAACAGAAAAAGTGTTGATTAAACTTATAACGGAAATTTTAAGGGGGTGTGACCATCAGTGGGCCAATAGGAACGATAAATTTTAGTAGCTATTTATGTAACTAGTTCATAATCTATATTGTTTATGGCCGAGCGAACTTGGGAGCGAGGCTATAATGAATGAGGCGAGCCCATAAAGCCCAATTATGTACCAATTATATATGTATAAAATTTTATGTACAACTGCGAACAAAATTGACAGTTTTAGATAAAATTAATTTGACATTTTGAAAAAAAATTATGTTTGCTTTGATGGTTGTCACAGTTGCCGTTACTTTTCAATTTATTTCTAAACGATTTTCTTGGTTCATTGACGTGCCCTGTCCTTGCGTACGTCGATAATCCTGTTCAATGTGTGGATGATGTTTCCTGCCTTCAAGAAGACTTATATACTTTGTCAAACTGGTGTTCCAGATACAAATTGCATTTAAATATACGTAAATGTTGATTTATGTCCTTTACACGTAAAGTAGATTGTTCTGTTGGAGTGGGAAGACACTTTCCGAGATCTTCGGGTCCTTTTCGAGACCAGATTAAGTTTTTCCAACCATATAAATCATGTTTGCGCATCCACCTCAAAATCTTTGGGTTTTATTATGCGTTGCTGTAGATTCTTCAGTAATCTATTATTTTGAAGACGTTGTAAAGATGGAGTATGCTTCACTGGTTTGGTCTCCGCAATATATTTACTTCCAGCTCTAAACTGAAAAAGTTCAGCAGCGAATTCTCCATCAAGATTACTGGGACGCATCCTCTCCGTGGTGATGACTAGGCATTGCTCTTGGAAACACATGGGCTTCAGTCTTTGAAATGCCGACGCGATAGTCATGGAGCGCGGTTTATAAGAAAGTTGTCTAACGGACGGATGGATTGCACATATTTTCTTTTCTTTCTGAACTTCCTCACACAGACTATCCGCTCGTTCCTCTTCCATGTTCCTAATTCTATTTTCGGAAACAAATTTACTACTGGGATCTCCGCTCGTCAGGATGCGTCATTTTTCAAACGTCCACTATGAATACGTTTTCTATACTAATGACTAATTAAATAATGACTTCTTTGTTTTTTATGTTTTTATAAATATATGTAATAGGTGTCCCAAAATTTGCAGAAGTTTGAAATTTGAAACGCATACCCCCTAATTTTTTTCATTAGGACCTAAAAACATCCTACAATAAATTTCAGCCAAATTCGAGGACATTAACCCATGCCAAATAACACCCAATTGAACTTCTTTTTACGTACAAATTGACGTACCGATTTTTATCGAATTATTTTTTTATTAATCTTACATGTTGGGTGAAGCAAATGCACCTAATTTTATTATATTTCCACTTAGGTTAGAAAAAGTACCTAAGTGGTCAGCATATTCAAGAAAATAAATTCTTAACACATTTGCTATGCTAATGAATAAATTATTCGAGGTATTTTCTTGTCAATGTCTTTTTAGTGCAATTGAAACAGCTTCCTGTGTTCATTACGCATTGTAAAATAAATTGCTTTTGTTCTTCATTTTCAGTAAGTAGTCCATTATACTCTTCCACCAATTTAACTGCTCTCTCAGTAGTGTCGTTAACACAAATCAAAGTTTCCACGATCTTTTTAGCCTTGATGAACTCTTGATTTTCATCCCATTGTGAGGGATCTAATAGAAGAAACCCAGTATCAATTTCTAATGCCTTTAATAAATTGATAACTTCTGGACCCACGAAATCGTGTATTGTTTTACCTACAAGAATAGTAAAAAACAAAGAAAGTATTACTATTTGCAACCAAATGAATGCAAGATAAGATTGATCAACGTCATATCTGTTCCCGCTAAACACCCAACACGACCTGGTTTTCTTTGATTAATTAAAAACGTTTTATCTTTTTCGATCTTGATCATTTTCATTGCAGGCATGCGCGATGTCAAAAAGTTTCAGTTCATAGTCTTTCTCCCGTTTCCGATACATTTCACCGTCCTTTGTCGAATTTCTCTGAAGTTCTCTCCATTCTGTATGCAAGTTAATTAATTTCTGTACGCAATACGGAACAGCTCTAGTGGGAACTCGACCTTTCTCCCAAAAAATTAAGCATTCCCGAATTGCTATATTGGCGCTTTTACTGATTTTCAACTTCACTTGACACGTATTATAAAATAACACACTTAAAACTTGTCCACTTGATGGCAATCCTGAACCTAGAATTTGATGAATAATCTTTTCCCACAATACTCTCGTCACATCTTAATTTTCGAAACATTTTTCAGCAAATATGAAGCACTAAGGGTACTTTAAGATTATTAAGGAAATGAATTTCCGTGCTATTCAAACGTTACCTTATCGTCGACTGAAGAGCAGTGCTGCCGGAGCCATACGTCTGTCTTAGCCGCATATGCGAATATAAAATACCCGCTTTTACCCGACATTTCAAATAGCAACCGCCAAATTTAAAAGTGGTCTAAAATAATTCAAATATAAGATCTTTCTTTATATATATTTTAAGAAAATCCACAAAATAGGACTAGTGAACACAGTAGATATTATTATAAATACCAGACCCTTAGCATTTTAATAACTATTTTGTCCAAATTTTCGCAATAGTCATATCCCGATTTGGTTCAATTTTACACAACGTCCCATATATTTAATGTCTCTTTTTGACGCCATTAAAGATGTTAGCGATGCGGTGCCTAACGCATTTCTGTAATCTGTCTTGATATTTTTCAAATCACTGAAAATTCTTTTAACAAATGCGTTTGGAAAAGGCAGAATAAAAAGTAAGGAGAACACTACTTTCATATTGGGGAAAAGAAGAACATCTGCAGCATTTTTCAATTCAAATACGATTTTCCAATAAACTTCACAACTCATTTTACAATCTAAACCATACTCCATATGATTAAGAAGAGCATACTGCTTCCATTCCTTGTCCAAAATTTGGAGATTTGTAATTTCTTTATTTATTGGAAATTTTTTGCAGAGATTTTATTTTATAGAATTGGGCCGTTTTTGGTTCAAAAATTCTTAAAATGTTAAATGTTGGACCAGAAAAATCAAATCGCGTTTTAATGTCGGGGACAAGTTCTACATAAAAATTTAAACGTGTTTTGAGAAATTGGTCAATTTCAGTTTGGGATGCATGATTTTTCAACATTTTCAAACATTCAGTGGCAGATATATCTAAATAAACTTTGCAAACTGGCACAAACAAGCGAATATTTGTGTGGTCAACAGCGAAAACATTTTTCTCTTCACTGAAATTGATAAAATTTGCTGCATAAATGCATCAACAATCTTTCTGTAGCGTTTAAATTTGATAGACAATAAAAATACATATTGATATCTGATGTTGAGCAAATTGAGTTAAGAAAAAGCAACTTTAATTGTTTTATATGAAAATACCCGATTTTACCCGTTTCACAATTTTACCCGACAGTCTGATTAAAATACCCGTGCTTCGGGTAAAATACCCGCAATTGGCAGCACTGCTGAAGAGGTATATCGGTGGATATTATGAAGATCTCTCGAAACGCGCGCGCGCGTCTCAAATGACATGTTCAAACGTGTTAACAATAAGCGGAGTTCTCATGCAAGGGTAACATCCGACTTTAGGCTAAGATGCACCACAGGTTAACATTTTTAGAATAATTTTATTCACTTATAGCATTGTTTTAAGCGCAAGACCGTATAAACACGTGAAATTGGATGTTATTCGGAATGGTAAATGTTTAAGTCCACATCGGTATGAGTTAATGTCCTCGAATTTGGCTGAAATTTTTTGTACGATGTTTTTAGGTCCTAATGACAAAAATAGGGGGTATGCGTTCCAAATTTCAAACTTTTCAAAATTTTGGGCCACCCTAATATGTATGTACACAGAATAACGTTGCCCTTTAAATGTAAAGCGTTGGACAAATAAAGTTATAATTATTATTATACAATGTTAAAGGAAAAAAAAAATTCCGTAACTTATGAAATCCTCCGCGAGGGGCAGTATTTTGTGACATATTTTCAACTAACCAATTTTCCGGAGAAACTTGCCAAAAGTGGTCCGAGTGAAGCGATTTCTTGTCTGCTAAAGTTTATTAAAGTCGCTTGTATCAAATTTCATTTTATTTTAACTAAATTCGGAATGACTGACTGAAAATGGATGATTTGTACGGTCGAAAATAACCCGACTTAAAACGAATAGCGTAGAGTGGGGTTTCTGTGGTTCATTTATGGAATATAAAGGAATATAATAATGAATAATGTGGTGGAGATGGCTGTTTAAAAAACGGAAAATATTTGTTGTTAAAGCAATTTACTTTCTTCAACAACGTTATAATTTTTCATAATTCTAATCACTACTAGACGCGGAATCATCTGCTGCAACTGAGCTGACACCAGGGTTCTCTGATGTCATTATTATTACTTGAAAATTTCGAAAAAAATTGTTTTTACTTTTTGTCTGCTTTCCGAAAAATCGGTGAATTGTAATGATTACTTCTAAAAACTTTATTTTTAGACGAAGTATTTTTCACGTTCGTAAATATGTTAATTCAGAAAACATGGAACGTGGAGTGCGCCTCTGCATCCTCAAAGTGTTGGCGTTTGATACGCTATAATGAGAAGAAAGATTATTGGTCCAAATGTTTGACTGCCAAAAAATATGGATACTTCTGACTTTCATTAATAAGCTTCGTAATGATGAACTAGTTATGGGCTACTCTCAACAAGATGGTACTAGAGCCCATACATTGAGTGAAATAATTAGTAGGTATGTTTTGAGAAGTATTTGGAAATCGTCGCATTAGTTTTGAATTTCCTCAAAGATTTTGTCACCTAACATTTAGTGATTTATTTTAACCGGATAAAATGTATTTGGTAGCATTAGGAGGAGGCACGTACAATGCTTAAAGGAAGGTGGTGGACAATAAATTTGAATTTATTATGGTCATTATTATTGTTAAGTTATACAACTATAACTTATTATATTTACTTTAAAAAATCTAAGGACAATACAAAAAATTAATTTTGTTCGATATTGACTTCTTCATTTTACAGTAGTCTATATCAGCCCAGACTTCAAATTTTCATAGATTGTTTGACCCCGGATATGTTTGAACACCCGTTAAATTGTTTAAGTTGAATCAGTGTGCCTGTTTGCCTAGGACTTATGACAATTCTCTTTTAACTTCACTCTCTGAGAAAGAATCACTTTTTCAACTCGAAAACATGGTACTGCTTGGAAAAATTTCGCTAATAATAAACCACTATTTAAATAAATTTGCATGTTTGATTATATCGACTTTTGCTAATACAAAAATTGAAAATTAAATAAGAAATTAAACTAATATAATAATTACAAAGAATTATACTCAAAAAGCTAACACTGGACTAATAATTTTCAGAACTTGCTTCGAACAACATGCATAGTTATATAACTGCTCAGAATTGCAGGTCCGAACAAAATTATTATTATTAGGTATACACATTATACAAAGAATGAATTTCAACTTTAATTTTCCTATATTATTATTTTCTTATTAAAATACGTCTTGCAATAAAAATAATTGCTCAAGGAAGGTTAGATTCAACATTTCTAACTAATCATCGAATGAATTGTAGTTAAATCATTTACTTACTATTAACAATAATATCTTGTTGTATTTTGTTGATCAATGTTTGAAAACAGCAAAAGTCGTACACACCTGACATGCCGCATCATCTCTATTATCTCTAGATAGATCGCCTGCCTATTTTTTACGTAATCGGTCGCATGTGGTCATTTCCCCGACGTTTGGTTATTTATTTACTTATTTATTTTACACAAAAAAAAACATCTATAAATATTGGGATATCAAGCGCAGAGCGGTTATAAAGACGGAATGCAATTCATAATAAGTAGGCATAAGTCATGTTATTTGAAAATAACATTTAGAGTTGCTGTTAGTTTTCAAAACGTTTATTTTTCAAGAAATGTAAAAACAAGTAGTACAAATTAAAAATTATGTCCGTGACATTTCGCTGAAAATTATGAAACGAAACATTTAACGTAATACATACGAGGAAGCGTTCTTAAGTTCGCGGAATGGAGGAATTGGATGGTAATTGGAGAGCTCTTTCGTATTGTAGTATCATAGCGTGTTCAGTGATTCATTATTAGTAGAAATCGCGTCAGTAGGCTTAAATTATCGTCGACCAAGTAACTTATTCGAGAAGAAGTTAGCGGAGCGACATCTATAAGTAAACGGTAGAATTATAAATTGTAGTCGGTTAAATGAAAGGACTCTTCATATGAACCTAGGTTAGGTTTCATTTTCATCTGTTAATTCTATCAGTGTTGACAAGCTAATTGTAGTTGACGTGTCAATTTATTTGTTTACAATGGCAAATTTGAAACATCGTGCAGTAACTGACTTCTTTGTTAAAAAGGTTTAAAGGCGATTGAAATTCATTTCGAGATGGTAAATGTGTTAGGGGAATCTGCTCCTTCAAAAGCAATAGTTTGTAAATGGGCAATTGAGTGTCAATTTGCTCGTGCAAGCATTGAAGATGACCCACGAAGTGGACGTCCAAAAAGCGCATCAACACGAGAAATCATTGAGCAAATACACGTTATTGTTTCTGAAGACCCAAGTGTGACTACGCGTGAAATTGCTCTTACCATAGGCATCTCAGATGAACGGGTACGACATATTTTGCATAAAGAATTACAAATGGAGAAGCTGTTTGCAAAAGTGGTGCGCCGCACATGTTAACAATTCAACAAAAACTTGCTCGAAAGCAAATTTCTCAGCGTCATTTAAAACATAGATTTAAGAAGAAGCAAATCGATTTTGTGCGTCGTTTTATAACTATGAATGAGACTTGGATTTATCACCATGATCCTAAATTGAAAAGGAACGTTTACAGTGGACTTGAGCTAGATTTTCACCTCCAAAGCACGGGAAGCCTGAAAGATCATCATAAAGGTTATGGCATCAGTCTTTTGGAATGCTCAGGGATTTTGTTCATTGATTGGGAAAAGGTAAAACAATTAACTCAGAATATTGTTGTAACATTTTAGATCATTTGGACGCAAAACTTCGTGAGAAACGACCTGGTTTTGCAGCAAAAGATCATTTTTCACCAAACCAACGCACCTGTTCAAAAAAGTGTTTTGTCAATGTATAAATTCAATGAATTGAAGTACGAATTGGTTGATCAGCCATCGTCTTCGCCAGATTTGGCTCTAAGCGACATCTATCTGTTCTGAAACCTGAAACAATTTCTCCGTGGAAAGCATTTTTTGTCGAATGAAGAAGCTATAGCAGCCGTAGAGGGGTATTTCGCAGACCTTCTAGAAACACACTTCCGCTGTGGAATAAAATTATTGCAGAATCATTTGGCCAAGTGTAATGAAGTTAACGGAGACTATATTGAATAATAAAATCATTTTTAGAATTATGTATTCTCTATTTCAGTATTTTAGAACTTCTCATGCAATCTGTATGGAGAAAATCGAGTATCGCGCCGTTATCAAGTTCCTTACCAAACAAGAAAATTCTGTTCATACCATTCTGGAAGAGATGACGTCGATTTTCGTGGATTCTTGTCAGGCAAAAACAATGGGTTTGAAGTGGCACAGTCGCTTAAGCAAGGTAGGGAATCACGGCCGGGGCAGCCTATCGACGTGACCATTCCTGAACTTTTTAAAAAGTCGAAAAATTAATAACGGAAGACGCTCGGCTAAAAATACACAACTCGCAGGAATGACTGGTGTATCTGATTAAACCATTTTAAACATTCTTCATAATCATCTTGGCATAAGTAACGTCAGCGCAAGATGGGTGCCGAGAATGCTCACGCCGCCGCAAAAACAATAGCACAACAGGTTCCCGTGCGTTTTTGGACTTCTGTAATGAAAGCAAGGATGGTGTATTGAGTCGAATTATTACTGGGGATGAAACTTAAGTCCTCATTATGAGCCAGAGTTTAATCAGGACTGCATGCAGTGGCATAAAAAAGGCACATAATCAGGGCCGCCGTAATCGGGCATGCAAGGCGTCTACTGTACGCGGGCGGCACGATCAGGAGGGCGGTAAATCCAGCTACGTGATCCAGGGCCTGATGCGATCCTATCACTACCAAACTCATTTTCATTAATCAGTATTAATCAATACAGCATTATGGATGTCACTAGGTAGATTTATTTGAATGGGTTTTCGGACTCCAAGCATTTATCATTAACGTGAGACAAGCATTTTCCACAGTGAAAATGTAAAAACATGAGTGCTACAAATTAAAGCTACGGAAAATCACATGTGACTGACACTATCAGAATCAGAAAATAAGCATTGGTGTGAAGTAATAGAAAGAATTACTGTCGTTATTGAGTTTTTATTATGGAAATGGCTTTTCGTGTTTCATCGAAAACATTATTTGAGCATAGTAACGGCAATTTTCAGAAAGCTATCGAAATGATAGCATCATTTGATTAAGTTATGTGGGAACATGTTTGCAGAACTGAATCCTTGAAATATTTTTCCACCATATTATACTGCACACCGGATGTAAGTCACACTGAACAAATAACAATAATTTTTAGACATGTTTTTTAAATAATACAAATGAAATAGTGGATGTATGTGAAAATTTCATTGGTTTGTGTCCGATTACCAGTTCCACTAGCGAGTGTCTTTACGAACCTATGCATTCAAATTTTGCACGGGCAAGGATATGATAATGGCTCTAAGAGGCGTGGAAAATATAATGGATTGCAGAAAAGAAAATTGGATATCAATAATCGTGCATTTTATGTTCCATGCTCAGCTCATAGTCTAAATTTGGTAATCAATCATACAGCAAGTATTTCAGACGAAACTTTTAATTTCTGCGACATACTTCAAATAATTTACGTTTCCTTTTCATCAACTACAATCGATCGATTATATCTAAATATTTACCAAATTTAAAATTAAAAGCTCTAAATACTACGCGATCGTCCAGCAGAATTGATGCATTCAAACCAATACGGTTTCACATCGACAAAATATTTGATGCTCTGCGGGAAATATCAAAAAACTCGTCTGAGTGGGATGGTACACTGAGAAAAATAGTATTGTTCAGACAATAGTTTTTAGACTTTTCACCTTTTACACGTTGACTTAACAAATAATATATTCAGACAACCAGAAGCAAACTAATGAACCAATTACTTTACATTTTTTATTGCCAGTATTGTTGATTCAACATTTTTGCTCATTGACTGAGATTCAATCATTCACAACTTTTGATCGAAGGCTGTAAATTGTTGTTCAAATAAATTGACATTGTCGCATTAGCAACGCGAGACCTTCTTTCAAAGTTCAAGTTCAAATAATATTCTATACAATATTATATCAAACACGCAAAATCATTGATTCAAAAACATAAGCTTGATAAACCATATACGTTTTGATTCAAAATTTTGAAGTGATTGCTCACCGGGAACTAGCGAAAACTATTGATTCAACTAGAAATTGGTTGACTGAACATTTTATTTCTGTCAGTGTACCCCAACTCACAAAGAGCATTCACTTACTTTAAACATTCAAAATTATAAATTTAATTGCTCTGTTGTAATGTAGTTCAATATTCTAAACGAAATTAATATTGCACGGACGAATATTTTGAAATGGTTTTACAAGAAGCTACGAAAGTAGCTCAAAAACTCAATACTGAATTAAATTTCCCATCATTAAGTGCACTTCGTCCAAGACGAAAACTGAAATACTTTCAATATGAACAGCGTGATGAACCTTTTAGACCCCAAAATCAATTACAAAGTAGAGTATCTTTATGGAATCCTAGATCAGATATTAACTTAAGAAATAGATATGAAGAGTTAAAGGCATTTGACGATGTATTTGGAATTTTCAGTAGTAAATTATTTTGTTACCCCCAAACTCGAATTGATGAAACATTGCGATTTTAGAAATAAATCAGATACTGATGGTGTAGATTTCTATAACGAAATAAACGCTTTATAGCTGCATTTTCTAAAAAATCAGCCTAAAGATCTGCATACTTTTTTAAAATGTCTTTTTATAACGATTTAATCTCAACTTCCCAACACAGATAAAGCGTTAAAAATATTACTTACTCTGCCGGTTTCGGTTGCATCTGGTGAAAAATCTTTTTCAAAGTTAAAAATTATAAAAAGTTATTTAAGATCAACAATGCATGAACAAAGACTAAGTAATTTATCTATTATTTCAATAGAAAATTAATAGCAGAATTTGCAGTCTATTAGTTTATCACTATAAGGCTTATTAAGTCTTGTCTTCATAAACAAGTTCCATTCTTATTCATATTTTATGCATAAATTAATAAAAATGTACTAACTAAATTGTTCTTGCTTTTTGCTAAATACTTACTTCCTATTTTTTTCTAACTGAACATTAATTTTTGAAAATTCGACGTTGTACGCATAGTAATGACGATAAAATCTTTCATTTTGAGAAATATTTTTTTTTTTTACACGCCCAAATGTAACAAAAGTAAGAGTACAAAGACAGAGTGAAAACAATAAATAGAGGATGTAAGTGAGTAGGGGGCGGCATATTCGGTTCGCACGCGGGCATCGAAGTCGGTCGGAAAACTCATGGCGGCTCTTTTTTGGGACTCAGAAGGAATCCTGTTTATTGATTACAAAGATAACTCGAGAATACTACGCTTCAATCCTGGAATAGATAAAAGAAGTCATTATAGAAAAAAAGGCGAAAATTGACGAAAGGTGTCTTGCTTCTGCACGATAATGCTCCCGTCTACAAGAGTCGTATTGGGCTGGCTCCCCTGCATAAAATGGGCGTCGATATTTTGAACCACCCATCTATAATCCGGACCTGGCTCGTAGCGATTTTTACCTCTTCCCTAAAATTAAGAGAGCTGCTATAGGACGCAGATTCGGCGTATTTTTCAGACAAAGATAAAAAAATATGAATAACATACAGAGGCTAATTAAAAGATCTAATAAACGTATTAGGATTCCATGTGAATATATTGAAAAAAAAATATTTTTTTTCTTCTTCCCCATTCTGCGAACTTAAGAACTCTCCATCATATAAATAAACAATAATGAATACGGAAGAAAATAAATGAAAAACTAAATTATTCAACTTTTCTCCAAGATCATGAAAGGTACAGTTCTAACAAGTTTTCATTGTATGCCCTACGCAGATATTGCAAAATTCAGATCTTCCTGGTCTGCAAGTGATGGGTTTTCGTAAAACTTCTTCTGTAACATGCACTAAACTGCAACCAAACGCACGCAGTTCATTTGAACACGATCTTCTCGAAAACGTTGTAGAATGTAGTGTTCTTGGTTAGACTTGAAAAAAGTTTTTTCAAATAGGCATCCCCGCTGTCATGTCTGTCTTTGTTTTAGTTTCGTAAATTATCTTAATGTTTATACCAGCAATATACAAAATAGAGAGAGAAAAAACAGTAAGCGGCCACCTTGCACATTTTCTGGATACATTGTAAGTTTCCTTCATTTGATCTACACTATCGACGCCATCTAATTTTATTATAGTGCATTATTTCTGGTTTCATTCTTTCTCTAGAAGTTTCATTTAATTTAGGCGTATGGTGGAATGTTGAAAGCAAAATTACAGTTTTTCCTTTCTTCGAAATATACAACACGATAGTTTTTTGGGTGCTTCGAATCCAAATAGGCTACTCTATTGTTATCTACCTTTACACAATACACAGGTAACAATTTCATCAGTGGTTGAGCTGGAAAAATATAAATTCCAAGCATCTATTGCAGTTTTTTCATGTTTGTCATGTCATTAACAAAACGTATGATGTCGTACGGATTTTGTCTCACTCTTGGTCAAAATGGCTTTTTGAGCCATCTTGTACCATTTCTAGATCGGAAAAATATTAACCTATCAGCAAGTAGAATATCAGACTTGTCAACTGATGCGTCTGATTGTTCAGGGTCGTTAAAGTGATCACTTGTTGTCGAGATTATCAGAGTTAGTGGAAGAAGTGTTACCATCTATTTCTTTGTCAGCTTCTACCTCATCCCAAAGATTTTGCACCAGTCTCTGATCCTCTTCATAGTCCATTTTTTAATATTAAAAAAAATTAAACAAACCATATGTCAACCAACGGTCAACGATACGGTCAAAAACACTAAAAACTTGTGGAACGTTATCAGTCGCAGTACGGTCAAACGTGTCTAACTCTCAGCTGCTGGAAGAATTCCAACTCGACTGGTTTGAATTCAAGGATTGCGCACACGCGTCTGAAAACTGACAGCTGATTTCCCAAAATGTCGGTTTAAATGACCATTGCGCCACCGATTTTTTCCTGAACAATGAACAGTTTTTAAATTATTGACGAAACAAAAATTGCCGGGAATGAATAAATATATTAATTCATAAATGTACTTCTGAATACTTTTTATATCGGACAAATAGTAATAGTAATAGTAATAATCTATTTATTTGATCTTGCTTGCTCAAGAACTTTCAGTCTAAAGGTAGTTGAGGAATGCTTCCATAAAGTAACTTGTGTAAATAGAATTGTAGGTCAACTGAAAAGTTAGCAATATCAATATGTTTCTCCACCGAATGCGCAAGTTATAATGGTAATCACCCGATAAGATACTGTGAACAGTGTCACAACAATAGGCACAACAATAGGCGAGGTGGAGATCATATCGTTCATAAATGTATACCGCCAACGTGGTCGATGGATTTAGAAATGCAAACTTACATGGTCGAAGCAATCGTTAGGTGTGTGACATACTTATATTTTATCTTATAAACGAGACTTGTTCGGCATAAAATTGTATCAGAAAAGATTATTGAGTAAAGATCATTTCCACGCTGCCATGGCAGCGAGAAAATTTTGTTATCGAACAAAAATGTTTTTAATATTCTTAGTCTAAACATTCAAAGTGTAAAAACTAAAATTAATTTGATTCAATTATTAGCTGGTAGATATCGATTGGACATTTTATATTTTACAGAACATTGGCTGACTGATCCAAATGAAATAACTACATTGTATATTCATAATTTTGCGCTTCTATGATCTATGATTTTTGTTAGAGACACGATGCTAGACTTCTGAACATTCATAGTATCAGTTAGCGAAATTAAATTATAAAAAATTTGCCGCATGTAAAATTCGAACATCTATTTCTTAAGGCTGCGTTTGAAAAGACTTTGGAGGGAGGAAAATGAGTCAAAAACTAGCAATTTTATTTCAAGTTTTTGCGATATTAGAAGGTAAAATGTGTAAAATTTAAACTTTGAGCAAAAAGATGTTTAACGAAGTATGCTCTGCAAATTAGTTAAATTGAGTTTTTGACCCAAATAAAAGCCTAATAGTTGCTTTACACTCATCAATTTCTTGACTAGGAAGATTGATCAAGTCAAAATTAACGATAACTTGTCAAGACGAGTAAGTGTTAGCTTAGAACATATTCTATATTTTTCTTCGACTTTTTAAGAGTCTCTTTTCTTAGAAGGTAAACACACACTTTATTTCACAGCTTTGTGGCATACTCTTAATTCTATTAATTCAATGTACACTGTTTTTATTTTAGTGACATCTGCAACATTTTAAACAAGTTACCGTGACATTTTAAGCTCTTATCCTTTTTATTGAAAATTATGTCTGTGAAATGATAATAAGATTACTATTTATCGAAACCTATTTATTGAATACTTGAAATACTGTCGAACAAGTCTCGTATAGTACAGTAGGAGCAGTAGAAGTTAAAATTACTTCATTTGTATATGTCGTAGGCTAATTAAAAATTTAGTCGTTTTATAAAACGCCAAGTTATTTTTTAAATGTTTAGGCACATTGTAGGACGATTATTAAATCCTAGATTTTTATAATTTGACTGATCATTTTAGGTGCCTCATGAAACTTCTTGTTGGGTGATGAACGTGTTGGCGATTATTTATTTATTTATTACATTTCAACTGACATTTTAAACAAAAACATTTGTATGTGTGCCCTGCGTTAGCTTGTTTTTCATGAACATTTTTAAATCTTTGCCCTTCAAATTTAGAAAACTTTGTTGAAGCTTCTCTGAAAGAAATTATTTTTCCCTCGAAAACACGAACTGTTTCGGAATTTTCAATGCGACCATTCTCATATTTTGGAAACTATAAATTTAAAATTCCATATATAATACCAATTTTCTATAAACCATTTTTTTATTTTCGTGGTCCCTTATTGAAATTAGGACTTCAACCACAATATCTTGACCCAAAAGTAGAGGTTTCAACTTTGGTTGGTAGTTTTGAGCATATTTTTTGCATCACCTTCTGACCAACATCATATTGCATTCCTTGTTTTTGTATAATATCGTTTTTTAGCATAAGTCACATATTCATGCTGTTTCAGCCAACTTTAAATATGAAGAACTTCGCTTTAAAGAATTAACATAGTAAGCCCTTGCATTACCTCAGTATGAAATACTTCATTTTAATTAACTTCATGTCAATTATCCATGACATTTTTCTGCGCATTGATTAGTTTCATGTAAAATACCCAATAAATTGTGGTTTTCTTGTTCGGTTATAATATTAGTCAATACCTTTTCAGGAATATCGTCAATGTTAAATATCAGATTCTCATCAATATTAATTGATTTTACGAAGATGGTTGGATTATCGTGGGAGTCAAGAACTTCATTCTGATTACTGTCATGTGCATTAACATTTAATTTTCTGCTCATTGAGTAGTTTTATATGAAATCCCCATTAAATTGTTGTTTTCTTCTTCGTTTATATTAGTTGTTATTTTTCTAATTATCTCATCAAAAGAAAAAGGTTCAATTGATGTACATTTGATTAACCTATGCTTATAGGAGGATTTTTTTTTGCCACCGGAAAAAATCATGTCCTAACAACCAGTTTGCTGAATTACTGTCCTTAAGCCATGGTCTTAACATATTGTCTACGTCTTTGTTGAACCTTTCAACACTGTGGGTCACAAGACCGACCTTTAAAAATAAAGCAGTATAACTACATATCTATTTACAAATAATAATATCAATAAAAGAATTTATTTAATAAATACTTCTTGTATTTTATATGTGTGTAATGCTACTTTCAATTAGTTGGACTTTCACTTAGGACCACTAAAATGATGATTATTAAGCGTAGTAGCCTGCTAAATATGGATTTTTTTAGTTGAAATAGGTTTTGGTAGCTGCTAGTTTTCTCTATTAATGAGAGAGACAGCTGATTATCGCGATTTCTTTAACCATTGCTTGCAACACGGTTTGATGTGGAGGAATTTTAAGAGAGCGCGGGAAGATATCTGAATACTGCTAGTATAGTTTGCATGCCCAGTACGAAGAATCGATGTGTGTGTATTGTATTAAAGTGGTTAAAGTGAATCTTAATAATATGCGTATTTCTTGTAGTTTATTAAAAGAAGCAAAAGTACCAGTTACAGAGCACAAAGACAACGAAGAGAAAAGTAACAACTTCTCAATTCTTGATAACATAACAATCGAGGAACGACAACTACTCGGCCGTTATGGTGTCTGGTTGTTAGTTGGAAGATGTAGTCCAAATGATAAAACGCCGGAACAAATACTTGGTAGACTGTTGGCTATGTTATTTCATTGGTTCCACGTGACTGAATGCAGTTATGAAGGTAATAAAAAAATATATAATATATCTTAATTGTATTTATAAAGAATAAGATTTACAGCTCGAGAAGAAAGCACATTAGAGAAATTAAAAAACGAATACGTTTGCGATTGGTTAAGAGGAATAAGCAAAACGCACTATAAACTTTTCATATCATGCCTTTTACCTCACCCACCAGAATACGCAAGAGTAGGTGGACATTGGTTGAGTATTTTACATTTTATAATTTTCCACTAATTATATCAACATTATATCACACACAGGGATACTTTAGCATCAAGAACATCCCATTTAAAGGACGGATTAAACAGACTGTTTTGTTTAGTACCCTATGATGTTATAACTCAAGAAATTTGGGATTATGTTATGCCACATTGGATGGATGCAATAGTTAACGATGTACCTGAAAAAGAACTACCCGAATTAAGGATTATTTTAAGTAAAATCCTAGATGCGGGAATGAATCCGTTAGGATTTGACGCAATAAAAATGTATCACTTTGTAGCCGTACGGTTCGAAAATACTACGGCAAAAACACAACAGAAAGCTTTACAGTGGTTACAAGTATGATTTGTGAATATATTATAATATTGATATTTATTAAGGATGGATCAAATATAAACTAGAATATCGTTTCATAATAACAATTTAAAAATGTGAAATGCCTGCTTCAAAAGATACAAATACAATTCGGCAAACTCCTAATTTGCCATTTCTCTCGAGAACAAACTGTTTTGATGAATTATAATGGAAATGTGATCGGATGTTTTGTGAACTGATGACGTATTATACTTTTAGTCAATTCCACCCAGTATATTTCCTGTAGGTAGTCTTATAATTTCGCGATGTTTTGAATAATACGTAGGTTTGATAAGTGCTGTAAAAAATGTTTTTTTAAAGATTTATTTTCTTACAAGAGTGCAATAAAGGAGCACTTTCTAAAATTATTTTGGATTATACAGAGTGTTCCATAACTTGACGGTTGACCATAGTTATAGTTTTTAAATGGAGCACCATGTATTCCCCGTATAATTCTTAGTTAAAACAATGATAAGAAAGCCTAAAATTTAAGGTCTTCGACTTATTAGCATATTTCTGAAAATTTCAATGTTTTTATAAAATTATATTTCTCAAAAACGACGTATTCGATTGACACAATTTTTGGTAGCGTTGTTTATAATAAAAGGTCCTAATACAATCATATTTTATTTTTGCATTTACTAACTGAACTTGCAGAAGACTGGATTAAAGCTAGATGACATATGTTTGCGTAAAAGTGAATATTATCAAATGGAACACCTATATATCGGTTCATTTTTGCATTGCTTACTAAATTTCACACCAAACACATGTAAGACTTTATGTTAAAAGTACCCATTACTGAGCTATTGTCGTTTTTCGATATTTTTTTCGTTGAAATATTTTGGAACTATTTAGATCAATATGGAACAGCAGTCAGAATTTCAATTTTCGAAGGAAAGGGGGCGCGAAGAAAATAGTTTTTTTCCTGTTACCTCGGCCGATAATGAGTTTTTCTGTGTAATACTTTGGCAGAATTTAGAACAAACCTAGAACCTAGAACAACTGTTGGAATATAGATTTTTGCAAAAAGGGGAGCTGGCGAGAAATCGTTTTTCGCCATTTTCTCGGACGATTAATATATATTTTTTGCTTATATATATATACTTTGGAACAATTTAGAACAAACGCAGTATAACTTGGTACAGCCGCCAGAATTTCGATTTTCGAGGAAACTCGACACTTTTGAATTTCGTTTTTTCTTATATCTTTTGATATATAAGATATGCGGTTTTGGTATTAGAGCAATGTTTAGAACAAACAGAACAACCTAGAACAATCGTCAAAATGTTAATTTTTTCGTAACCTAACTTCATATTTTTGGATTTTGTTTTTCCATATTCTCTCGACTAATTTTGATTTTTTCCTTGAAATACTTTGAAATAATTCAGAAGAAACCTAGAACAACATAGGTCAATCGTCAGAACTGGGCTGGTGAAAATTCGTTTTATTCGATTATCTCGGTCAATTTTAAATTTTTTATCGAGATTCTTTGGAAGAATGTATAGAAAACGTAGAAGAACCTGGAACAACCTTCAGAATTTCAACTTTCGAAAAAAGAGGGGCTGGGTGAAAAAGTATCTTTTTCCAATTATCTCGGCCAATTTTGACTTTTGTTTGAAAATACTTTGGAACAATTTAGAACAAACCTAGAACATCCTGTAATAACCGTCAGATTTTCGATTTTCGAAAAAAGAGGGGCTGACTTTTCACAACATTTCTTGACGCTAGTATTTGCAATAATAAAGTTAATAAATCACTCAAGACATACATAAATTACTTCTTATATGGAAAATGAATGAATGTACATCTGCACCAAGCTGACATTGCGAACGACAACAAACAGACTCGTGTATTGATCTTACACAGATCTCGTCAGTGCACGATCGTATTGTTTTGTATTGTTTACCTACATTTATTGTCGACTTGTGTAACAAATGCCTAGGAGAAATACCAGGGGCATCTGTGACCCAAGCGCAATAATGCAAGGTGGTGCTGAACCCTGAGCAGTTCACATCTTCTATATCGGACAACTGCAGATATATGTGCATTCATCCACGTACGAATTAATTCGTGTGTGTATGTCTTCAGTGATTTAATAGTTTTGGAGCTTACTCTCCTAGTATTACTTTTATTACATTTTGTATTATAATAATGACAATATCGAAAATAGTTGCGTCAATTTTTTTGACGTACTGTAGATAAAATCGCCAAATTTAAATGTTCTCTTTGCATTTTAATTTCAAGGAAATAACTCGATCTAACTAAACCACAAAATTTCAAATCATAATAATAATTGTTTGTATGCAAGTCAGAGACAAAGCACGTTGTTCATTTCATGTATTTCAAGTTTATATTTGAACCATTTAGAATAGTAATATTCACAAATAAAAACTTATTCAAATGCATTATCTTAATAATGATAATATTAATCTTTCTTTTCATCTAAATATATAGTAATAATTCTCACCGAATGCCATTTTTTATAACTTAACTGTCATTTAATATATATATATATATATATTCTTTATTTTTATAGACCATAACTATGTTAGAAATAGTAATACCTTTACCCTTGTTATTTACGATTTTTGGTGATGGTGTTAAATATATGAAAGATGGAGTAAGTCTCGATGATGTTATGAAAAATAAAAAAAGCAATAATAAAAAGAAGTCGTCTTCATGTAAGTGAATATTTGGAATATATCCTACTGGATGTTACAAAAAATATATTTCCAGTGCCAATAATAGGCGATTGCGAATCAACAAATTCTTCCTCGTCCGAAGGTGACATACAACAGTGTCAGGCGGCTGATTTTGAAACAGATGCTGAGCATAATTTATTTTGTTGCATATTGATGTTGGATACTTTATTAAAACAAATGGAATTACAAGATATCGACAAACATACGGGTATCAATTCTTCACTGAGCAGAGATGTCTGCTCTTTGTTAAAATCCATGCTGACTGCGGCATGGATAGGTAACCACACTTGCAATACCAAATCAGAATGTGCCTACTGTGAATCGAGCATAATGTGGCACCAATTATCGCACCATTTAATTAAATATTTAAGTCCAATATATCCGGTACACCCACCAGATGTAAACTTAGTAATTCTAAAATTTCTCGCTCTGTTCCTTCTATAACCGTAAAATTGCAGGCCCCCATAGAGGATAGTTACGAAAATGGTCACAGTAGGAAAAGTCCTCCAGAAGTAGATAAGAAAGAATGTAAATCTGATGTAGTTTTGAGCATGCCTACACCGGATGTACCCTCAGTTGGGGGAGTTCTTGTGCATATGCCACACGTGTGTTCTGTACGCAATATAGATGCCCCAATACTATAAAAAGAGTGATGGTGAATAAAAAATTCATAAAAAAAATTAAACACCTAACTGAATATTTATAAAACTTGTAAAAAAGATTGTTAAAGAACGTAAAAACATTGTTAAAACGAAATTCTGATCAAACTAAATACGATGTATCTTCCAAAAGATCTTTAGAAAATATTGATGACATGAGTTACCATAAGAATTTAGGCATCATTGAGATTTATATTTCCTCTCTTTAAAGATTCGCCAATAATTCAATTTTAAATATAACTACAATACATTTAGCCAAATAATAATGAATTGGTAATCTGCCCTTAAACATCGTATCATAATTTCGCTAAAAGCAGTCCTTTAATTGTTTTGAGCATGAAAAAGAATGTTTAAAATAATTTTTGGGATCAGTGTATTTGTGAATGTGTATCTGAACATATTGCAGTCTATCTTGCCTGGGCGAGTTTTAAAGCGATATTGTTGGGAGAATATAAAATGCAGCAATTTTACTATAGGAAAATACAGAAATATTTAATTTTACAAAAGCTGTACTGCAATAAATGTTACAATCTTTATAGCATGGACTCAATTAGCAAATAGAACATTTCTTGGTAGTATTTTCATGAGGCAACATATCTTTTCTGAACATAACAACTGGATTTATGCTCGATGGAGACAAGCTTCATCGTCCATAAAAATGAATTTTACTGCCAATGCTGGTGTATACGGAAGAACAATACGCCTCAGAAAGTCATCCAGATATCTCTGAGCAATGAAAGCTTCATTTTTTATATCACTGCTTGTACTGAGTTAACACTAAATTAGAGTACACCTATTATCTAGCTGCAACATAACTCTGGATTCGCCATTGAACAATACTCTTTCCTATAACTATTACTTAAAATTATAAGATGTATGATTTTTGACGTATTCACAACATTATATATAAAAATTGAATAAAGTTATTATTGTTAGTATCGACTTCTATACTTTTCAACCTGAAGTAAGTTGACGATCAATCACCTCTCCGGGGCTGAGTGCTAATGGAGTAGGCTCGATGCGTTTTATTGAGTATATGATCAGATTACAGTTTGCTTATGAGAGGATCGATTCATGGGCATTAATTTAAATGCTGCTTGTTATCTTTCTTGCTATTGTACAGGTAACGGGGATTATGGTGACTACGTCCTGTTTCCACCTGGCTTTTATTTCTGTTGATAGGGAACAGAGATTTCGAGAGAACAATGGAGGGGATTCTCTTAAAATGTTAAAAATTGTATTCTTGAACTTGAGAGATAGATCCCTTCTCTCAATAGTTGTGAGAATTTACATCTATCGGTTCAAGTCAAGCGAACATATTAAAAGTTAAGAGAAGCATGCGCATATCGACTTAAATTATTTTGTGCATGTGACCGCGATGAATGCATATAAAGGAGTAGTATAGGTTATGATATAGATATATTCATAGGCAGTGCAGTAGAATAGGTACTGTACGTGCATTATCACAGCATTATACATGTTTGTAATCAATGTTGCGGAAGCAGACGAACTCTCTCAACGTCCTCGACGTCGTTTTTATATGCTAGAAAATGCGTTTAACTTATCTGATATACAATTTAGAAAATTATTTCGTTTACACAAAAAAAACAAGATATATTATAGATATTATTTCTGAATATGCTGAACAACCATCCCGAACGTCCGCTATTAACATAAAATGACAAATATAGAAACACATTCGCTGTACTGAAACGTAACATTATTATAATATTTCAAATTTACTAACACAACATTGTCTTGTTTTCCAACCGCTCATGAGGTGCAAATGCAAAGTTAAACCAGTATTTCACAATGCGTTGATACTTTAGTGTGAATTATACTGAAAAATGTTAAACATGTATGATATCTAGAAAAATTAATAATAGTTTACATTTCGATGTTTAGCCTAACACTTTACGGAAATCCAACTGATTATAATGTATTCTATAAACCCTTTTAACATTACACAAGCTATTTAAAAGAAATTGTTTTTGTATTACATATTACCTAATATACACTGTTCTATACAACAATTGTCCTAATCTGCCTTCATTTTCAACCTGGCAACATTGCACTGCTCTTTCCTACGTCCTACACGATTGACACACATCCCCACTTAAAAATAGCTATTCTTGAAGTTAGGAGAACGAGGGATGGGAATGTGATCTATCACTTCTCTCAATAGAACGTTCACTTCTCTTAAGTTCAAGAATCGGGCCCCTGATGTTTTTGACTAGATTGGCGGCATTAAGAACATCTACGTCTATTATATACGTCGTCTTAGACGGTTTATCGGTGAGAACAATGTCCGGGATGTTGTTTGGTATGGTTTTGTCGTTGGTGATGTGTCTCGCCCAGTACATTTTAAATTCCTCGTTTTCCACAATACTCTCTGTATCGTACTTATAATATGGTCGTTTGTCATCCGTATGCACTCATTGTTCCAAGAGTTGCTGGTGTAGGATTTTTGTTACCATATTATGCCTTGTCGCAAAATACGTTGACGCCAGTATATGGCATGCGCTAACAATGTGGTCTATTGTTTTACGTTTTCCCCTGCAAATTTTGCATTTATCATCTATGCCTTCTTTAAGGATGTGTGTGATAGTATTTGGTGGCCACAACCTTATCTTGGATCGCAAAACTAACCCTTTCGTTTGAGCACATATTGTACCAGTATTGAGGCGTCCGCATCTACCCCCTCCATGTGAATTTGCACTGGGAATATTCCATGCAGTGGTTTACCCCTCCATCTTTCTATTATCTGCTGTTCAATTTCAATGTGGGTTTCCATCTCTTCTACTTTCAGCGATGTCCTTTTATAGTATTATGCACAATGTAATGATGTACAGTGATGTGTTGAACTTGTTCCGTGAAGTATGTTTGTAGGTTTTTTATTTGTCTCCGGTAGATATTACAGATGTTCTGAATGCCCCTCCCACCGTGTTTCCTTGCCAGACGAAATCCTTCAATGGCAATCTTTGGATGATGAATTCTATACATCGTGGCCATTGTTCTACTTTTTCTGTCTAAAACCGGAAGTTCATTTTCTGTCCATTTAAGTATGCCGAAGCTGTAAGTCAATAAAGAGAATGCAAATGTGTTTATGGTTTTGGCTTTATTGACAGGTGTCAGCTCTGTCTTCATTATTGCTCTTACGCTTTCCTTGTATGCTGTCGTTATGTCGTTATTGTCCGATCAATTCCCCTAGCCCGCCCAAAGGCCAGATATTTGTAGAATTCATCCGGATCTAACTCTGCAATCTTTTGCTGTTCTCTGGCCATATCGTATGATTCCAGTTCACGCCACCAACTTCAAACTGAGCAGTTGCCTTAGTTCTTTCTCAGTACTACCATACAACTTAATGACGTCCATGTACAACAGATGGCTCAGTTGGACCGTGCCCATTTTATATCATTTTTCTCCTTCGTTTAAAGTTTAACTTAGCGGGTTTAATGTCATACAGAAGAACCACAGGGGGCTTAGGGCTTCTCCCTGAAATATTCCCCTTTTAACGTATACACTTTCAGTTATGATGATGTGGGTGTTAGTAGCTAGTTTTATGTCCGTCTTCCATCTCTTCATAATGTTTCTTAGAAAAGTTAGCAGGTTTTTATCTATTCTATAGCGCGATAGAATTTCAAGTAGCCATGACTGAGTGACACTATCGATAGCTTCTTGATAATCTATGTACGCCGTATATAGATAGTTTTTCTTGTGATTTTATATGACAGATAGTTTTTCTTGTGATTTTATATGATAGATAGTTTTTCTTGTGATTTTATATGGGTCGTCAATGGTTAGCTGCTCTTTACATCCTCATCTACGTCCATTTTGTTTCACAGCCAATACTTTATTCCTGGTGAGCTGGTCGTATATTTTTTACTATTGTTGTTAGCAGTTTATAGCCTATACCTATCGAGAGCTGGCAATAGGATATCCGTTTTTGATAGTAGGAAGATCATTGTTTGAGATTCAGGGGTGATTTCGTCGAACAATCCGGCCAGTAGTGGGACTCTGTGCACTATCTATATCCACTTTCGTCTCGTCTTGGTGAAAATTGGTACTCTGTATAACATTTCTGTCGTCGATCTCGTTTCCCTTTCCATTCGCCCACTATCGTCTTCAAGCGAAGCCAAGGGATGTCTCGTTTAAAAAGAGACATCTCTCGCTTTGCAACTTCCCGCGTATGTAAGAGAAAGACAGAAAACAAACTAAGTATTAAAGTGTAGTAATAAAAAGAAAATAATTTGGGCAAGTTATAAAACATGTGGATACCACAAGTAAAAATGTTTTTTCAAAAGAATTGCTATATCATTTTATTTATATTTCGTACACCATGTAGGTAAGACGATATTTATATTTGCTTTACATTTGATATTTTCATTACTTTTTGAATTTATTAAATATGAATTAGTAATTCTTTGAAATATCTGCTTAAAATATATATGGAAAGTTTCGCTAAATTTGTGTCATTATTTAACATTTGATATTTTCATTTCTCTCTGAATTTATTAAACGTGAATGAATAATTCTTCAAATATCTGCTTAAAATATATGTGGAAGGTTTTGCTATATTTTAGTAATTATTTTATAAGTATAAACATATATATTATATTAGAGGTCGATATATATACAAAATATTTATGCAAAATCAGCAATATTACAATCTGACTACAACTAGCACACCAAGAAAATATTACTTAATAAAGCGAATCTACAACAGTAAATGTAATGAATTTGCTGTTTATACTTCCCGGTAATGCAAAAAATTTTGCGATTTCAACAAATTCCCTAAAATACTGCTAAATATTTTTAAACAACGTAGTATTCTTCCGATCTTTGCCGAACGCGTATCGATAGTTACACAGAGTACCATTCAAAGCGAGAATCGTTAGCGATAATCGATATCGATAATCGATTCAAGTCGTTGGAAGTCGAAAGCACACAGAGTCCCACTACAGAAGCAGATGTGTGACCTTGAATTTCTTCATCCAGAAGTTATGAATCCCATCAGGTCCTGGCGCATTCCAATTTTGTGTTAATATTAAGGCGTTTTATATTTCCGATGGCGTTACCTCTGTTGGGTACATTGTTATTGTTTGTGTGGTATACCTGCAACACTGCCTGCCGCTCATAACCTAAAAAGCAGTTGACACAGACGAAGCGTCGGATACGGTACATACTATATACATTTATATCTAAACAAACAATTGTAAGGCGATCATTAAGTGTAATTAAAGTTATTGTGCATTTAACATGTGTGTATCTATAGACCCGACAATACTACATATTGGCGACGAGGACAAAAGTGCAGTTAAATCGTAATAACAAAACATTTGTGAATTTGTGTAGTAAAACAAAGAAAACGAACATGGCAAACGCAGATAACAGGGAGACAGTAAGGAATTTCCAATTCGAAGGATTTTGTCCAGAAAAAGAGGAATGGGAGTACTATTTACAGAGATTTGAAGTAGAACTGACGCTACATGGGTTGGATGAAAACACACCCCAAACAAAAAACATATTATTAGCAAAGGTAGGCTCGGAACCATTTAAAATCCTTGTTGATCACTTCAGGCCTGAGCCAGTAACTAAAAAATCATATAAAGAAATGGTCATAGTATTAAATACATATTATGGAAAGAAAACATATATTTTATCAGAGCGTGTGACTTTTTCATCCAGATACAGGGGTGAGTATGAAACTATGGCACAATATGTAAATGCTCTGCGAGGGTTGGCTGGCTCGTGTGAATTTGGCACAAGTCAGAATGAAAGATTAAGAGATCAGTTAGTTATTGGTATTAATAATGCCACTTGGCAAGAAGAATTAATACGGGAGTTCCCAACAAACACCGCTACATTTACCGAAGTAGAATCATACGCAGTCAAGTTAGAACAAGCATCGATACACACACAACGTTTAGCAAATTTGACACATCAAGAAACACAATCGAGGACAAACAGAGTAAACATTAACAGAGATAACCACAGCGCACGAAATACGAGACCACATAACAAAATAGGCAAACCCATTGCTCAAACATTGGATTTGGATAAACACTGTGTTTTCTGTGCAAATGCAAAACATAACCGTAGAACAGAGTGTCCAGCAAAAGGGAAGACTTGCACAGCTTGTGGTAAGAAGAATCATTTTGCTAGAGCATGCATAGGGAGTGGCCAGGCCCATATCACTAAGAGGATGGTGTACAACGTACGTTGGAAAGAATCCACATCAGACGATACCAGAACATCAGAAATTGCTGTCATTAGGAACGTCCATTCAAGCAATAAGGTAATACTGAGTGTTAAAATAAAGGGAAAAAAGATAGACATGTTGTATGACCCAGGAGCAGTTTATTCTGTTATAGGAAAGGCTGTATGGGAACAAATTGGCAAACCGACACTACATGGTACAAGGAATTTAGTAGCTTATACGGATTTGGAAATCAATACACTAGGAAAGGTAAACGTAAAAGTAAATGCATTTGATGTAGATCTAGAGCTATCACGTTACGTCGTGGAAGCAAATGACATACCATTGTTTGGATTGGATTGGTGTTTGGCATTTAAAACGCCAATGCCAGCAGGAGCAAAAATATGTAGACTCGACAGACAACGCAGACAAATACAGACAGAGGATACACAGAGCACTGAGCAGAAGCTACTAAAGCAGATCTTAAATGAATTTGAGGATCTTTTCAATAACAAAATAGGAGAAATGAAAGGCCATTTTGCAAAAATACACATGCCAGAAGGTGTCAAACCTAGAGCGTATAGACCAAGAGCTGTACCAATTGCACTACAGGATCAGGTAACTGCAGAATTAGAGAGATTAGTGAAGGAAGGAGCGCTGGAACCGATTGACACAACAACCTCACTAATAGAATGGGCAACACCAGTAGTGATCTCGATAAAATCAAATGGAAGCATCAGACTATGTGGAGATTTCAGAGTTACAATTAATCCACATGTCGAGATTGATAACTACCCGTTACCGCGCTTTGATGAAGTGATGGCGAAGATCAGTGGTGGCCAACAGTTTTCCAGAATAGATTTAAAGGACGCTTACTTACAGATGCCAGTGCATCCAGATTTCAGGAAATATCTGGTAATAGCAACCCACAAGGGATACTTTTCTTATAAAAGACTGCCATTTGGGCTTTCATTTGCGCCGGCACTGTTTCAGCGAACAATGGACCAATTACTAATGGGAATTGAAGGAGTAGTTTGCTACTTGGACGATATCTTGATAACAGCACCAAACACCGCGTTACACTTAGACAGGTTACGGCAAGTACTACACAGATTAAAGGCTGCAGGCATCCATACTCAACAATCAAAATGCAAATGGTTACAAGACAGCGTGATATTTTTGGGTCACCGGGTGGACAGTGTAGGGATACACCCAACAAACGAAAGAATTCAAGCATTACAAGGAATGGAACCACCTACAACCGAACTAAGGTCAGTTTTGGGCTCCATTACCTACTATAACAGATTTATCGAAAACTTACATATAAAATGTACACCTCTGTATAGGCACTTAAAAAAGGAAGCATCTTTTAACTGGTCAACTGAGGATGATGGAATATTTAACGAGTTGAAGAATATTTTGACATCAAGCGTTACGTTAGTACATTACGATCCAATACTGCCAATTGTCATTTCCAGTGACGCCTCCGACAAGGGGGCGGGTGCAGTTTTATCACACAAATATTCAGATATCACTCTCCGACCAATTGCGTACGCATTTAGGACTTTTTCGGAGGTAGAGAGAAAGTATTCTACAATCGACAAGGAAGCCTTGGCATTGATATTCGCTGTGACGAAATTTCAGCAGTATTTACATGGGCGACGTTTTGCATTGTTGACAGACCATAAACCGTTGGAGAGAATTTTTAGCGAAAATCGTGAAACACCCAAGGTTGCGAGTAATCGGTTGCTGAGATGGGCAATGATTCTGAATACATACAACGGTTCCATTAGATACCAACCGGGGAAAGATAACGTCCCAGCAGATGTTTTGTCGAGATTACCATTAACCGACCAAAGGCCATCAAAAAGAGAAGAGGAAGGACTTCCAGGACGAGGTCATTTACTACGTGTGAGATTAAAACACATGCCAGTAACAAAACGAAATTTAACGGACACGGTTGAACGTGATAAGATTCTTAAGATGGTGGAATGTTACACAACAACACATTGGCCAAGCAAATTGACAATTGATACAAAGTTAACACCGTTTTACGAGAATAGAGATGAATTGTCGGTTGAAGAGGGGTTAGTGTTATGGAAGGGACCAATCTGTATACCGGACGAATTAAAAACACCAACATTGGGGATGTTACATGATGGCCATCCCGGAATTCAAGCAATGGCAAGACTCCATGTGTATTGGCCGGGCATTGATAACGAAATAATTACATATGTAAATGGCTGCAAGGGATGTCAAAGCTCCAAACAGACTGATGCGAACGTGCCGCTATACCCATGGGCTGCACCAGCCGAACCTTGGTCGAGATTGCACATTGATTTTGCGGGACCTTTCAAGAAGAAGATGTGGCTTATTGTGGTGGACGCTTATACTCGCTGTTTGGAAGTAATACCCATGAACCGGACTACCACTAAGGATACAGTCAACATTTTGAAGGAGATGTTTGCCAGGTATGGACTGCCAAAGTTTCTGGTCTCGGACAATGGACCACAGTTAACCGCCGAGGAGTTTGGACTGTTCTGTAACGAGAAAGGAATAACACACATTAAGATAACCCCATATCATCCAAAATCGAATGGGTTAGCCGAACGCATGGTAAGAACTTTTAAGGAACATCTAGAAAGAACAGACGAGAGTGAAGACTTACAAGACGTACTCCAAGATTTTCTGTTCTATCGCAACACAATACAAAGAGGAACCGGCAGAATACCGAGTGAATTATTATTTGGTAGACATGTACGTACTATTTTTGACCAATTTAAACCGGATATTGCGAGAAACATGGAAAAAGAGAAATGGAAACAGAAACAACAACATGACAAAGGAAACGTAAAGGATATGGTATTTTTAGAAGGAGAGGAGGTTTGGGTGAATAATTCACTGATTAAAGGATCCAGTGCAGGGGAAATCAGCAAACAAACTGGGCCTTATTCGTACATAGTAAAAATAGATGGAATAGAGAGAAGGAAACATGCTGACCAACTACGGAAAAGAGAGCCGCTAATAGCTCATGAGATGGCAAAAACGTTGGAAACTCAGCTAGCACAACAGACGCAAACGGCCCCAAAGACACCAGGACCGTCCGTGGAAATATCAACAACACAGAGGCCAGAGGAGTTCCTGAAGGTGCATTCCTCGCACCAGATCTCACAACCCAAGTTCCTTCATTTTCCTTTCCAATAGATAATTCTATTACAGACAGAAGCCGAACACCGGACGTGCCAAACTTTGAACCGTCTACGCCGGTAGTACGACGAAACCCAGCCAAGAATCGACGACGCCCGGAGAGGTTCACCTAGTCCTCCAGAAGGGGAGGAATGTGGTATACCTGCAACACTGCCTGCCGCTCATAACCTAAAAAGCAGTTGACACAGATGAAGCATCGGATACGGTACATACTATATACATTTATACCTAAACATACGGTGATCATTAAGTGTAATTAAAGTTATTGTGCATTTAACATGTGTGTATCTATAGACGCGACAATACTACAGTTTGTATATTGTCTGTTTTGCTCTGTGTGTGCATCCGGCATTTCATATGCCGTTTCTATTCCTTTTTTGATCTCTTTATTATTATTATTATTATTATTATTATTATTATTATTATTATTATGCTCATTGCCCATATCTACATGCTATTTTATGCCATGCAGAAAAACAATACAACAGATTTGTGGCATATAAGCTAGATGTATGTAAACTATTTCTGATTATTTTATTTTAACCTGAGCTTTCCAGTGACAGGAACATTTCTTGATGTTGAAGTTGTCCTGCCATGCCCTAACCTTGCTCAAGCACCTTAAGATTACAAAGAGCGATTCTTAAGTTTACAGACTTCTAGACGTTTTGAATTATGCCAAGCTTGATTCTTTAAAATAACATCCATCAATTATACCAGTAGTAGTTTAATATTTAAAGAGAGAGGACGTATTTTTATCGGCTCTGCATATAGTGCAGTGTCGAAAAGAAAAATATTGTTACTTATTATTGAGACATACATGAAATTGTGATGATGTAAACTATTAGTGAAATTCATCGATGAATCAAATGGATGATTGAGCATTTGTCAAGTGGATCAACATATATAAAACAATACAAATATGTCATACAATAAGTGCTATGTTTGCCGAGTGGAATTCCGAAGAATAGAGAGAACGGTAAAGTGTTTCGTATGTGAGGAAAAGAGACATGGTAAATGCGCTGCAGTCAGTTAGGAAACAGCTAAGAAATTGAGTGACACGAATATTATTATATATGTATGCGATATTTGTCGTAAAATGAAAGTGTGTCAAATAGTGAAGGAAATGGATCAAAAACTTAATGATTGTCTCCAAACAATATCGGAACAAAATGTATTAATTCACAAAATTTTAGAGTTTATTTCGAACACCGAAAATAAGGCTGAAAAGAAGACATTATATAGCGACCTATTGAAAAAGAAAAATGAGGTGCTAATCGTTAAACATAAAAAGGATGATCAAAAATCACACGAAGCAAAGAAAGATATTAAAAATAAAGTGGATCCAAGTAAACTAGCACTTGGAATTGAAATAATAAAAACTCTTGGAAAAGGTAGTATCGCTATTAACTCTAGTGATAGCAATTTTAAAGAAAAATTAAGAGAAAAAGTCATAAATGAAATTCATAATTAGTATGTCGTTTCTGAACCGAAATTAATAAATCCGAAAATAATAATTACTGGTGTTGAAGCAGATGTTATTGATGAAAACAATGAAAAAGTGTTAGACGAGATTATTAGGCAAAATGACTCAACATATGTAGACAAATTAAAATAGAAAAAAAATACTTAGACATGAAAAAGAAGAACTATGGAAATATTATATTGTCTGTTCAAACGGAGATGTATTCCAACATCATAGACAGGGCACAAATAAATGTAGGATGGAAAAAATGTAAGGTGTATGAACACCTACAAATAGGTAGATGTTATAAATGTGCAGGATATAATCATTTTGCTAAAGAATGTAAAGATGCGGAAACATGTGGTGTATGTGCTGGTAGCCATTTGACAAACAAATGTGATAGCACAATTATATATAAGTGTATAAATTGTGTAAGCACAAATGTTAAATTTAAAATGGATATTGACACTAATCACACACCGTTTGATACAGACTGTATACATTATAAACGAATAGTAGATAAACAAAAAACGAAAATTAAATATATGTAGTAATGATTAAATTGTAGTTTTTTAAGTGTTGAACAATTAGTCCGTAAGTATATTACAGAAAAAGTTTTAGTTTCTAAGTTTCTGTTTGTATATTTTAATAGCAATTGCTAATAAAGATTATTTTTATTATTATTCTCAAATCTTCTTTATTTTCCACTGGAATACTGTTAACTAATGTCTTCAAATGGCTCCCATAAGCCACATACTAGACCATAAGTGAAGTTCACCGCGACCAATTCAGCGATCTTCATTTGCTGCGTATAAAAATTCACGAGTAAACTACTGCACCAATATGCAAAACCCAGTGATTTTTCTAAAAAGAAATGTAGCTGGTAGAAACACCGGTCCAATGAACTATTCATACATACTCCCAAACCAAATGTTTAAGGAAAATTGATGTTGAAAATTATGTCTTTTATCGCATGTGGATCGTAACCATGGTTGTTAAGGAAACTTCCTGTGTTGAAAGTACCCTCTTGTGAAATGAAACACAAATTACGTTCAAATACATATTTATTTTAAACTCGGTGTGCGCCGATGGGGTCGCTCTACATCAATACATAGGATTATATACCGCATGCGTCAAATATCATTAGGCATAGGGAATCACTGTATACGTACACCAAGAGAAATAAGGAACCGCACATATCGCGGAGATGTAAAGTGGTATGGGCATGTTTGCCGTATACTAATGCATAATAAACACCCCCAACCACATTATATCTTCGCGAAGTGTACAGTTAATTATTTCTCTTGGTGTACATACGATGTATATGTATGTATGTAATACGTGGCAGCATGGTATCTATTCATCGTACATGCATACATACGTATACATTGATTCCCTATGCTTAATAATATTTGACACATGTGGTATAGACATATATATGTTAATCAAATGGCCGTTTATTGAATTTTAAGAAATATTACAAATAGATGATACAATAAGAAGTAGTAAACAATGTGTCGTATTTCGTATAATCCACATTCGCATGTATACCCAAAATAATTTTAAATACACAGGTATAAAATATATGAAACATTATTATGATATAATTAAAAGTGATAAAATAGATCATTCATTACAAAAAATATATTAATGCATAAAAACAAAGAAATCATTCACATATAAAAACAAGAAACATAATTCAAAAAAATCAAGTTGCTTAAACTTTAGGTCCTTAACAGTGTATTAGGAAAGCTTCTAGTTTGCATTTCTTGCAGAACACCATAGTTTTACTTAAGGCACGTTCATAATTTTAAGAATATCCAAACCTCCAAAAATCATCCAAGGACAAAAAATATTATTAGGAGTAACCCCCTAAATTTTTGCTGCCTGTTTAGTAAACAGATTGTATATCATCTTTATTTTTAAAATGTTATTTTATGTAGACGGAAATAAAGGCATTTATTATTATTATTACTGGAAAGAATACATATTTTAAAACAGGTCTGGGTATTTGTTTAAAAAAGTTTAAACATGTCTATGAAAAATGTTATTTCAAGTAGTACTACTTCTGATTATATGGCATATCCGTTAATTAATTAACGGATATGCCATAATTCATTTTCAACACAATTAATTAATTAAACTGTATGTACGTATATAACTATAAATTACAATAAAATATCGCTTATGGAAGATATATCCTCATTGTAAAACAAACATAAAAACACAATTTTAAAATGATCACTAACACTCTTTAAGTATTTTGGGGACTTAGATTTTTCCAAATAAAATAAATTGTATTAAGTGTTAAAATATAATTTTTTAGATCATGACTGCCACAGTAGAAACGGTATCCGAACAATTAGATTTAGCCGCAATAATCCCAGCAGAAAGAGTTGTTAATGCTGTCACCAGAGCTATAACTCTAACAGAGATTGAAGAATGTATGTTAATGTCTTCGAGTAACTTTCGTATAAGAGAGAATGAAAGGTGCTTTTCAGCTACAACTCCGCAAATGCTAAGTCACGAAGATTCAATTGAAGCTAATCACGAAGACGAAATGGAGAATTTATGGCATACGTCGCAAGGAAAAGTCCAATTTAACATTGATGAATTACCAGAACCTTTGCAATATATTTATCAGTTACTTCAAGTATATTGTGAATTATGATTGATTTCTAAAAATTATTGAAAAAATCTTTGTTATTTTAGGAGATACCAAAAGTTAATAAACCGGATATTCTGTATTACATGCTTCAATGTTTGAATGTACTTTGCTTACATGGGGATGCTTGCACAAAAGCATCGAAAGAACATCGTGGATTTTTCATATGGTGCCAGGAAAACCTTTTGATCAGGAAGTACGGACACTTTGTAATACTGAAAGATCATATTTTTTTTCTTGGTTTTCAGAATGCTGTACATGAATACTTGCGACTTACTTTTTTCTATACAAATTTCAGCTTATGGAGCTTACTAAATTCTGAACATTCCCATATTTGCAAAGAAGCCGTACCTTTACTTCTCCATTCCATAACACTTCAAGCTGGTTCAGATGTCTTCTGGAGAGTAATCGAAGAGGAATTTCATAATATTGACTGGCGTGTTCGGTTTGTTGCAGTAGAAAGAGTTACTGTATTGGCGAGATTTATGGATTCCAGTCCTTTACGTAATATTCTACCTTTACAAGCAGCATTGGCGGACGCATTTTGCTATTTGATCTCTAGCATGGATGATCCTAATGTTTACGTTGCTCAACGAGCTACATTATATCTTGGTACCATTCATGATTCAGCAATTAAAGTAAATATAATATATTTCCTTATTTGTAACATTATTATTAAATGTGACAACAATGCTGATTATAGAAACTATTGGTGTAAATTTTGCACTTTACCAACACAAATTATTTTAGCACCGTACCACTCTACAAAAGCATTTGGTTAAGAACCGTATGAGATTTTAATTCTTCTATTACCCACGGATTAGAGGGTAGGGGTTGTTCTTATCTTATTATAATATTTATTGATCAATCGCCTGTCGAACTAAATTTTAGTTAATCGCTGAAGATGATAGCTTAGCTATCGAAATGCGCATTCTGCTCAGTGGCGTAACTTATTTTCTATGATATTGTATATTTGTAAAATGAATTAATTTGTGAATTATCTTATTACTTCAAACATCGTCTATTCCTGATGAATTTGATTATTGCATCGAATATTTATTAAAGTGAACGTACCTAATTCAATGAAACCTATACACGAAAATCAAGCGCTAAAAGTAGACGTACTCGGGCACTGGATGTTAAAATAAGCCCATACCTGGCTTTACGGCCTAGAAATGTTCCGAAAGAGTTGGCCGTAAGGCAAAACGACGTATAACGAATCAATTATTTTGATACAAACCCATGCAAACTTAACCTGTTTCAATTTTTTATAAAATAATATAGTTTTTAGTCCATGACGCATTTTATTCCTTTTGTTTCCTCTAAAAATGCTTACAAAAAATAAAAGTGCAAAACAATGTAATAATAAACATAAATTCAAAAAATAAACATATAAATTAAAAAACAAGAAATCACAGGCACATATGTTTCTTTCATGTAATAAAAAATATAAAAGAAAATGTTTAAAAACTGTTTTAATCTGATGACGAAAATTAACATGAACTAAGCTATAATATGTTGCCATCATCACTTTCTGTTGTTGTGGATTGACCCTCTTTAAATTGTCGTCACATTTAAAATTTGTATGAGATAGGTATTCCAAATTCAAATTACCTTTTTCCAATTTAATCCTAGTCCCACTTAGTAGAAAAGCAGCAATAATTAAGTACTTGCTTTCATATGTACACTAATAGGCTTTCTACAACAATCAGTTAACAAGGGCGTAAAATTCGAACATCTGGGTTTCCAGAAAGTAAGTTCATCTGTTTGTGAATTGTAGTCTCTCGCCTTTATTATTTAATCCATTAGATTTAAATGTATGGCAAAATACTGCGGTAACAATGCTTTTTTCCACTTATCTAGTCTTTAATAATGTGCCTGGAAACCCAATTTGATTCTGTGATAGTCGATAGACCAATGGTGTTACAATCCATTTACCAACTACACAATTCACTAAGCGAAAGGAAAATACTAACATGGGAGTTCTTTTTAAATCGATTTGATTCGTTGTTCCTGGAGGCCCAAATAAATTTAGAAAAATCCGGAGATATATCTTATTTGAAAGGTATAGTAAATCATGATTGTGAATAGTGTTCCAATGAAAAGTGTCCATAATTAAAGATAATATATACTTTAAATATTAAGTGACAAGTATCAACTACTGTTTAAAAAGAGACTCCTCAAATATTTTTATTGGAACATTTATTTTGCATAAGTTTACATAGAAGAAATAATCAAAAGATTTTGTACATATTTCAGATTTAAGAGAAACTGATTTGAACAGTGAAGTATTCCTTAGGAAGATTCATCGTGCACATGAAGCGCTCTCACACTCAGATGGAAGTGGTGTTAGTTCAGTGAAGACCCTGAGTGCTAGCTTTGGAACAAAATGGCCTTATAAAAGAACTATGTCTGCTCCAGCATCTATAGTGCCAAGGCATGAAAACAAAGGTTTGGCTTTTTTTCACGCGATCTGTATTGAATCTAAAGCCTGTTAGCTTATAAAACCCTCAACCTGTATTATAGTTAAATACGATTTAGTGGGAAGATTGATGAAACTTCAGAGGTGGCAAAAAAATTATATTTCACGGATTTCTCAACGGGTCGTTCTATCATTTGCTACACACAAGCATACGTCACTGCAAAATTAGGAAATTTTGTCCGAAGTTCTTCTATACTGGACTCAATATATACCACGACCATTCTCAATTATCTAGTTTTACACCACTTCGAAAATAGTTTTCAGTATTGTAATCATGGTGATTTATTGTATCAGTAAATCAACCCAATTTCTCATTTCACGCATACAAAGTGCCAATAAGTATTAATAGTTGCTTATTGAAATTATGTCTCTCATGGAAATTGATGAATCAGTGTTTTGTGTGAGATATTCACTCATTTTTTTTTATATGAAAGAAAATTTTATGGCATTAAGGCCAGATTTCGACCGACCACATATTCAGATTGGAACGGAAAATAGGGGAGTATAGATGCATCTCGTGTTTCCCCTTCCAAACCAGAACACTGTCTACGAGCGAATATGTAGAATGAGATAAATGATTTGTTTTAGGAATATATTTCTGTTGTCGATCTGAATAATTCAGATGTTTTCTATGTACATTTAATAAAAACGCAGGAAAAAAGTTTTAAAATAAATGTGGAGAGAAATTAATTTCTGGCACGTAAGAGTTAGTTATATTGAGAGGTTTCATTTTCAGTTTTTGTTTATGTCGTCAAATGGCTGAGTGAAAATCTGTACTTTTTTTTGTTAAAAGTTTTCCTAACAATGCAAGTAAAAACATATGTCACACGGTGCACAGTATTATTTCTATGGTGATTATGAATGGATAAAAAAGTCAGGAAAAATAAGTAATAAGTTATTTAGTACAGTTAGGTCCAACAAAAATAATAATAAATATATTCTTGAGAGTCAAACAAATATATTAAATTACGGTATGAGTAAAACAGAGAATGTTTAGGATGAAGCATACTTTTTTTTTTGATTCTTTTGTAAAAGAACATATTTGGCAGAAGCCGGCCACTTACACGTCACCAGGTCAAAGTGAGTAAGTAAAAGGGTGAAATAAATAAATAAAACATAAATGTATATTTTCCGCTAAATAAAAAGTGTACAAAACCAAAAACAAATTCTCTATAAATATGGTAACAAAAAAACATTAATCTCTAATAGTCATATAAATTTAAAAAAATATCAGTATTTTCTAATTTACAAGACACAAAAATTAACTTTCGATAAGAAAAATGAGTAACTAGATATCTAAATCTGTCATTGTAAGTGTAAATACAAAAATTGAATACATAGTAGGTAGGTATTTTGTAAATTATTCATCGTCAGTAGAAATCGCAGGAGGAATCTTGATTTCTAACATCTTAAATGACTGTCCTACTAGCTTAGTACAATTTAAATGAAACCACCTTAGGCAAGTATCACATTTTCTTCATCTTCTTCGTCGGCATCACTGTACAATTCTTCTTCGCAGATACCGCACTTCTGCTTCGCTTCTGCTAGTTGCACGTTTGGTTCTTAGTTTGTTTTTATTTTGGTATGAACTTTTTTCTTCGATGTTGTGTTCTTTTTGGTTTCAGATTCATTTCCTCTCCGCTTTTTCATTTTTCTTTGTCCTCTTTCTATCTTTCTATGTCAATATAATAAGCTCTCCATACTTTGGCAGATATACCAAATACTTTATGAATATATCTACGGGTGCCTGGCCTGAGCTAAGTTTTCCCTCATCTAATTTACTTGTCCACTTTTTCAGTATCCAGTTTTTCGTCATCGTTTTCCAAATTTTCTGCCTCCAATTTTTCTTTTAGTTTTTTTTTCTGGTTTTTATCCTTCTTTATTAAGGTTTTCTTCGTCTAATTATATATTCGGCTACTTTTTTTTCACTTTCCACACTCAAATATGGATCTGGAACTTGTGGCTTGTTAGCAGATCGTTCCTTGAACCGGTCATGTGGTGTTGCACAAGGAATATCGAAATGTCTGCAAGATACTCTGATTTTTGAATCATTTTGTACTGCTTACAACGCCTTTTGTATATTATCCTCAGAATATGCAAAGAATTTTCGTTTTTGGGGATTTGCCATCTTCTGAAGATGAGTAATTTAAAATTTTTGGTCCGAAGATAGCACTGAAAACAACTTATAATCTTATGGCCGGCAAATGGCAAAATCAACATTTGGCGTCTATGCTAGTGGTCGGCCGTTGCTTTCAATGTTGCTAAACATTTTTATTATTGACTGTGCCTACGGCCTATTGCTGGTGTTGAGAATCAGCTTGTGAAACTGTAAATGACTTTTATACATGGATATGGGCTGGGATAATAATCAATATGCTAAGGATGTGTTGCAGATATTTGCATGTTTTAATATGATTCAGGATGTAACTATCATTGATAATGTTTTTGCCTGTGAAGATGCAGCCCTGTTTTCGTGTTTTAACAAGAAGTCAATTAAGCGATCAACGAATAATTTTATATATAGACGTTCTTTTTCTGATTGTGCAACATAACAATTTCAAATACTTTGAAGGAACGATTGTTGGTTATTGGTCAATTCGTCTGAGGGAAGAGAGCATGAAATGTACAGTGCATTTCAAACTGCAAGGACAAAAGCAAAACCTCCTAGGATATAATTGAAAATGTGACTCCTGGCAATAAGAATGAGTATAAAGGAAATATTACCCCACGTAAACTGAGCATACTGTTGTACTGTTGATGATCATGCTGGGCTGACGGCATTGTTTAAGGTTTCTTTTATTGAGCTAATAGGACCATCTAAATCTCGGACTCGAGATGGTGCTTGCAGTGTCGGGATGTCTATTGGAATAATTGCTCTAATAATAATGTATACATGGCTTCTACGGATAATTTTGAACTGGTTAGGGTCATTAAAGATGCGTTAGTTAAACACTCAGCCGGTATTGATGACATTCCTTGTTTCACTTTAAAATATGTTATTGACGAAATGATCGGTCCTTTGGTGTTCATTATTAGTAAGGGTGTTCCAGTATATAAGAAAGATAATAAACAATTAGTGCAGAATTAGGGACATGTTGCTGTGCCCTCGGTTATTGCAAAGATCACTGAAAAGACGTTTTATATAACTTCCTTGACGATGGCGATTTTTTGGTAATTGATTACTAATGATACATACCTTGGTAAGCTGGGAACGACATTTATATTTTCAGGCATATTTTCCGGTATACTTCTTGTTTCTTAACGTTGTGATGAAATTTCACTGGAAATTAATTAGGTGTAGGTATTTATATGTATTAATGTTATGCTTATCCCCTGTTTTTTATTACCTGTTGATTTCAGCGGATGAAGAAGCTGCATTGCTACAGATAATGATGGTTCTACTTCTGAAATGTGAATGCATATGATAACAAAACAAGCGTTTCTCCCCAAAATTACAGAAATAATTGTTACTCCATCAAAAGTGCTAGTTCATTTTATGTATCGAGTATCCATCAACTGATAAATAAACGAGATATAGTTTTTTTCTATAGGACCCTGTATATATGGAAAATACGATTTTCTTACCTTGTTCGAATTCGTTTCATGCGTTGTCTGATACTCAGACGTTTGTCCCCGAGACGCAGTTGATATTTAAAATTACCCATTGTCTAGAAAAGATACCTCAAAAAACGATAAACAAACCACAAAATAATTGTCACAAACTTCGTATAATATTCAATACTAGACAGACTGTATAATATTGAATACTAGACAGACTATATAAAAAACCGCACTTTTCACCACTCAAGCACACGTGTTTTTCAGTCGCGAAAGAGAGACGGAATTGGCCTAGTCCGATGAGGAGGACCTAAGTGGGAGCGTATTCCCCTCATAAGTCTAGGCGGCGATCCTTGCAAATTTCTCGGTACAAGGTGTTTTCTTAGACGTATTACTCAATTACAGAATTTTTTAGAGCTATTGGAATTTTTTATAAAATAAATGAAAGTCAGTTCTAGAACTGTACAGAAATATTTTGCTTTATTTTTTACCACACACTGAATTAGAATATGTTGAAATTGTCTGATTTCAACAATATTTGCGATTTTTTATAAGAGTCCCCTAATGAAAAACATAGAAAAGGAGTCTGTAGAGTTCAATAATAATTGTTTCTTTGTGACTAAAAAAAAATCAGATTAATATATCTATAAATAAGGGAGAAATTTGTCTATGAAGCAACGTCGTTTACTGCTTGCATTTGCCAGCCGAAATCTCGCCTTAAGTATGGAATAGTTGTTTAACTCTGAAACCTTCCATGATGATTTGTCATACACTACTGAACAATTCACAACAAATTTGACAGACGTTACTTTAACAACGTGGCCCCTATAACCTAACAAATTTCGAACGTCTCTATTGAAAGACCTTGTAGTTGCAAATTGCAAAGTTTTTCACTTTCTATTTAGATATTGTAAATTACTGGGACATCAACCTCAGTTACAGACTCAGTAGGTAATTAAATAAATAGTTCCACATTAAGAAATTGATATTCATAATATTTAGAAGTACTTACTACTTAAATACAAGCATAGTCCTTTAAGAAACGAAATGAATTTTAAAACGTTCGAATTAGAATAATACATAAAGCGCAGAACTAGAATTTTAGGTACTACGTACAATAACATTACTTTAAACTAACAGCAAGATATAGTAGATTACTTTACCATGTTGTTTATAAATACCCAAGTTCAAAACTATAATAATTACGATTGAATTGAGAAAAGATATGGTCATGTTTCGGTGTATCTTTACAGCTGGTGATGACGCTGTTCCAGGTTTATGAGGTTACATTTGGTTTTTATATCATAAGTGCTACGTTTTCTTACATGTGAAAACGTGTTAGAATTAGACCAATCTTCAAAAACGGTGGTGAATCAATAAATAATTATAGACCCATTGCAGTATAATCTATTTTTGCAAAACTCGTTTATTCCTGCTTATTGGTAAATATATAAAAATACCAACATTGTTTATTTACTAGCAGATCGACAATGACTAAACATGCTTCGCCAGCATATCAATGGTTGTTTGGGTAGGCAGGGTGAGGTAGATGTAATTAACAGCAATCAATTGCCTTCGATTGACCACTGGCAAAACTTGGGTTATTTGTTCTTTTTAAACCTGTCAGTGGATGGCCTCATTGAATGTACTCTCAATAAAATTGGTACTGAGTCTGTTCAATAAGTTGCTACTTTTAAAGGTCTTGGTATACTTTTTAATGGCTTAGATTTCCTCTTTACATTGAAAGAGTATGTCCTTCTGTCTCTAGAAGAACCTGATATGCTTAAGTCGTTGTTCCTCGCTTTTATTTTTGATATTCTTCTCCTGTCAAGTCCCCTTACTACGAATATCACCAGTCGTCTATTGTAATGGTAGAATCGGTTTTAGTGATAAAACAACCATTTCCGGCTAAGAGACTCATCCTTCCTCTTCTGTTTTTATAAGTTTCACTCCACTACACTTTTATTATACAGGGTTGCCGCTAAATAGGTACCAGGCTATGCGAATCTGAAGAATACGTATAAATGTCTAATTGGAAATCAAAAAAAAAAATATTTGTAACTCATCATAAATTTTTAGGGCCAAATGTAGTTAAAGTCGGTCCATAACTTTGTTTATCCTATACGCATTTGCGTAAATACCACTAATAATTCCCGTTAAGGTTATTCCATAAAACCGATAAAATGCAAAAAGTTACAATCTTTATTACAGAATAAATTGCAGTTGAAAAGATTTTCTATGGCTATGTTTTTTTTTGTGAATCACGTCTTTATGTGGAAAAGCTCGACAACCTCGGTGCATTACCATGTTTCTTTTTTCCTGTTAAATAGAAGTATATTATTTTGAAACTTAAATTCCTCTACTTGAAAATTATTATGTTTGTATATTAACTGCGACAGGCTCGGACTCGAGGAAAGGAAAATCAATTTCTCGTCACTGCGTGCACATTGGACCGCGATTTTTTTTGTACGGGTACTAATCATATCTTTTTTTCACCTTGTATATATATTATAATGATTTAAAATTTCAATATTTATAAGTATAAAATCAAAATTAACTTCTCAAGGAAATTAATTTATGTTATAGAAATAAGTTCATTCGTATATAAAATAGGAAAATTTTATTAGAATAGTAATGGAATGTATAAAATGTAAAATAGGAACTAAATTTATTGTAATCTCATTCTTATTGAAAGATTTTAAAAATTCACAATATAACTAATATTGTCAAGACATAAGATAGGCAACTTAAATTACTATACAAGAAAATGTCATTATCATGATAAATCAAATACATATATGGAAACTAAGTAAAAATATCCTGGTTACTGATAAACAAATAGATGGTTGGTGAATTTTTACATGAAAGTAAAAGAATTATGTAACGAAACGAGATTGTTGGAGTAAAGAAGAATTTATATAAAAAATTTGGTATGAAAGTAATAAATACCTGATTTTAATAAGTTAATTATCATCATCTACATGTTTGATAAGTCGTAAACTTGTGAAACTCATATCGTGGACCGAAGTGATTACTGAACCGGAATTACCTTGATTTTGCTTGTAAAAATAAATGGAATTGGAGTTATAAACTGAAAAATACATATAAGAAACGTTTTAGCTAAATAGAAGAAGCCCATAACGTGTATACAAATACGAAGAAAGCCTATTGGATGAATTTAATTTGGATCTTATATGACATATTATCCGGACCAGGATAGATGTATTTTATGAAGAGATTTTATAAACATTAAAAAGAAAATCATTTTATAATCGTTAATATCAAACATTGAATTAAATCTTTATAAGATAAAGAGAATAATAGAATTGATCTTTCATTTATTGTAAAAAATGATTCTATTTTATATTAACATCATCTGAATAGTTATATCTATATTATTGAATTAATAATTTCATTAAGAAGGAGAATTTAATTTTGAAATTGAATTTATTGTTTATGTGTTAAAAAGAGTTTTTTCCATCATTACTTAACTTATTTAGTCAACAAACATACATTATATTGTGTTTAAAAAATATTATTTTGAAATAAATATTAAAATAACTTTTACAAAAGAATTCATTCCTGAGATTATTATTTATTTTTCATACTCGATTATAATTTCTACCGACTGAGCTTAGCTAGAAAGACATTATTAGTATAATATATACAATAATAATACCATAATTTTAATTGAAATTGATAATTTTTATAAGAGAATCTGATAATTTAGTTTTGTCGACCTATCAACATTGCAAAAGCATGTACCCACATACCTAGTGCGATAGTGCCTCAACGTATGCCAGATTTAGAGTAAAAACAATGAAGTAACGTCTACTTCATTTCCTCCTAAAATAATACTGATCTTATTGTAAAAGCCTTCCAGCAGATCATTCGACAGCAAAAAAGAAATGTTTTTTTTTTGTGACACAAATGGGCACAAATTTAGTTGGGCTGTGTTGCATTCCTTAATATCTTTTTGATTTGCAACCCCATTTTAATGCTTTTAATAGTAAAACGGCTACTCTGAAGTTTTTATTTCTTTCCCCAAAGCACGTAGTCATATATTTTGTTAAAAGTCCTTGTACCTTTGTTTATAAGTAATAAATATGTTATTTTCATATTTTGTTCATCAATCACCTATTTTAAATTCCTATTTTCTTTCAAATCCCAACGTTTGTGTAAGTAATTCTTTTCATACATTTGTCTTTAATTATTTAATAAAAATTGGTATGTTTTTCCTTACCTAATGTAGTCTCTAGTTTTATAATTAATCTATTAACAGTGCATTTTAAGTTCAATAACCGTGTCAGCAGACATGGTAAATAGAAATTCTATTTGGTAAAAGAAGGAGCCTTTATGTTTATTTGTTGTCAGTGTCAGTCAGTGATATAGTTTGACATATATCTTCAAATGTGTAAGTAACATAAATGTTAGAAGAAATATTTTCTAGACTGTTGTATGGAAATAAAATAGAACAAAGGGTGATAGCCCTAAAAATCGTAGGATCTTACATCAGGTGGAGGCTACTAACCCAGTAATTATTGTCCACATTTTTTAACTGCATAGAAATTACGAATAAATGCTTAGTTATTGTTAAATGCCATTTAATTCGTAACTTAGATTGAACTAACAGAGAGAAAAAAACAGGCTTTACTTTGGTTTTTATAGTCAAACAGGCATTAGATGCAGTACGCTCTTTAAAGACCAACAAAATAATAAATATATTCACATATTAAGTGTCCATTTATAGTTATAGAATCAAGAGAGAAAATATATAGTCGTCAAATATCTGCACCCATATTAAAAAGGAAAACATCTAGATTTGGCTTGGGTCAGTTTTTAGGCACTGTAAACAACATTTCAGGTAGAAAATAGATTTAGTGTCTTGCTATAGTTGGCGCATGTGTTATAAAAAAAAAAACTTCACACCTTCGTAAGTTTCTACTTTTACCTACTTATTTATCTTTTTTAATACCTTTTTTAATTTTCTAAATATGGCACCAAGCATGATCTGTAGGTGTGTCAGACTAGAATTTCAAATCAATTTAACGGATTCTACATTTTAGATGGCCACGTGCAATCTTTAAACGTTGTACACGATCAAAATTTGCTGGGAGTTCTCCAAAGGGTGATCGATTTAGAGGAAGTGGATAGGGAAACCATGCATCTGTTAGTTTTCCTATTGATGCAGTTCTTATCGAGGTCAGATCAAGCATATCCGTCAGAAGAAAAGAATGTCGCAAAAACTCAAGGGATCGTTCTCAAACATTTGTATTTATTATTAGGTTACAGTCAAAATGATCGGATTTTGTTTATACATCCTCAAAGATTGAGATCTTCGCCTGCATTTAGTGTATTCTTGTCGAATTTACCGCAGTTACTGGATCAAAATCATTTAATGGGGCGAATGTTATTGTCGACATCTTTATTATTATTACAATATGCTCCATCGCCATATTATATACCTAACAGTTTAGAATTACAACAGCCCACATATAGCCTTTGGTCTTTAGAACCTCATATCAGAAGAAATTGGTTAATGTCATTGGTAGTTTTGTTATACAAGGTACAAAATATTACCAATAAAAAGGAAGAAGACGAAAATAATTTAATATTTTCATTCACAGTATCAGTACAACTTACAACCATGTTGTGTACAACTGACGTCCTTGATAAGAATTATTCTGAACACTTTAGATGCACAACACCATCATTGCAGAAGAATACCGGCAACTATAATTATGGGTGCACCTCCATCGAGATCCAGGGGTAATTACTTTTAGTATTTTATACCGAGGTTTAAAAGCAGAGAGTACCTATAATAAGTACTATGATGCATCATAATCCGCCATATTTCCGCCTTTTCTTTTTTTCAGATTAGTTTAACTACTTTTTTTTCGTGTGATAACGCTATTTTAGTGTAATAGCAAAGGAAGGAGATTCATATTGAAACTACTTTATCTGCTAACTAGTAAAACGCAAGTGATTAGTTTTAAAAGATTATTTTCAGAAACTAGGGGATATAATTAACACTTGAGACTGTACCCATTTTATTTAACTCTCAACAAACAGTTATCAAAACCAATGAGGATAAAACACATGAAAAGTTAAAGTCACCTGTGTCTAAAATAAAGAATTGTAATTTTGTTCCCCCCACTCATGCAGATGTTAATTCTGTCTTTAGGTATAAAAGTAGGTACTGCTCCCTAAATCCAAGTTGTATCTTACATCCATCTGACGAACTGATAATATATTTATAGTGTCCGTAGTAATTTTTTTTGAAGCTAAACATGAGTGCTTTACTAGTTAGTCGACGTTAATTTAATATTACTGTTCTCAATGTTAGTAGGTAAAAATATCTGAATTAAATATTCTATACGAAGTCTCTAAATTCAAACTTGTCTTTCGCCTCCAATCTCAACATTTCTGAGAAGAATTTTCTAATTGCTTCACATCCACTTGCTTTATCAAGGCCCGCATACACTGTGTCCTAATAGTGAAGAAAATCATTTTTTAGTTCCTGGTTCTACTTGTCTTAAATTCTTAATGACACGAAGGTGACTCTCAGCTCATCAAAAGATTTAAGCATTTATTTAAAGTAAGTTTGGGTATCTATCGATATATACCGTGTGGCCGCCGTTCATAGCGCGATGCATGTATTAGTAACTACTGGTCGACTATAAATGGGCATGCCAACTTGAATTGCCACACCGATAGCGGGCGTATAAGTTATACGTATAAATGTATTCGTAGGCAAATCAAGTGAAAAGCAGTGTAATAGGTATTGCGTTCCCGTTGTAAGTAATTATTTGTAGTTGTTTGAAGCATCAGATAATCACTGATAATATGTGAGTGAGGTAACTCATCACAGCTTCATAAACAACATAAAAGAGCAAAAATAAATAATAAATAACTCCTAGACTTTAAAATAAAAAAAACTTCTTAACTAAAATAATATTTTTCAACAAATATTATAATCTAAAAACTCAACTATAATAAAATATTGAAACATAAAATATTTACTTCTTAAAACAGAATTGTAATTCAACATTGCAATTAACCTGTAATTAGCTAAAAAAATGTTATTCTTAAGCAATAATAAAACTCGAACTGACGCCCATTGTGGAAGCGACTGCCCGACTACAGCGTATAAATGTAGATTTTTTGGACAAATCGAGTGCATCATAGGCATATGCGAAATACTACCTCTGTTGTAATCCAGTATAACACTGGGTCCACTTGTTTACCGTTCTAATACACAGACATCTCTATCTGTTTCGCTTACTCTACAGGTATCGCGATAATGCAGTCGCACACGGTCTTATGGTATATTAGAAATGTAAAGTGGTCATTTCAACAACCTGTGTATTAATAATATTTCAAATTATGTAGATAACATCACAACATTGACAAGAAATAGTTTATCAAGCAATTGAGCAATAGATTTGGAAAAAAGTTGCCAAATATGTAATTACTTTCCTTGTATATCTGATATTAGTAGTAAAGGGTTTTCATATCGCTGATCACGAATCTGTAATTAAAATGTTCAAAAACAAAATGGCTGATCCAATATGCCGGTTGATTTTTCAAAGTCTAGAAAATTTCCGTCCTTGTTGATATTAGCTTGATGGTGCCATACGAGAATAAACACATAAAATTTCCCGTGAATTACTGTTTCTACATTATTACGACATTTATGTGTTTGGTCCTAGTTATAATGACGCAATACATTTGTTGTATTTAAGCCAACGCGTCCTGTTACCTTCACTTCAACAGACTCGACAATAGAGTGTGTACGAAAGTACTTTGCGATGTACTGCAAACGTATTGGCAAGTTTAGGTATGCAAATATACACGATTCCGATTCCATATGGTATTGGCACAGTATAAACATATCCAGTAGTTGCAGTCGTTGTCGGCACCTTTGATCTTTAGAAACCAAGTTGTATGTTCGCGCATTGTAATGCGCAATGTCGCATGGCGGAGAGATCGGAGCGTTATTTAATAATCAGGTCCGGATCTAGCCCTATCTTAAAATAATCGGGACCGGATTAACTAAATTTCTTAAAAATGAAAGTATTGAAATTAGTAATATTTAAACAATAATTATGTATGTACGTCATGCATATCATTGTCTTAGATTTGAAACCTATGGCCAATTTAACAAATCTACTAAATGGAATAAAATGATATGGAAGAAAATTATACATTTTAATGTTGGTTTGAATATATGAGTTACATTTAAATGTTACAATATATGATATATTTTGTAAATGTTACAAAATACCTTAAAATTAAAAACTATCTTGGAAAAAAAAGCCTAATAGATGGAATAAAATTATTTATTTTAATGCTAGTTACATTTAAATTTTACAATATTTGACATATTTTATAAGTGTTGCAAAATAACTTAAAATTAAAAACCATTTTGGAAAAAAAGTCTCATAGATGGAATAAAATTATATATTTTATGCTAGTTACATTTAAATTTTACAATATTTGACATATTTTATAAATGTTGCAAAGTAACTTAAAATTAAAAACCATATTGGAAAACAGTCTCATAGATGGAATAAAATTATATATTTTAATGCTAGTTTGAATATATGAGTTACATTTAAATTTTGATATAATCATCCTTTAAAACCATTTCTAATCAAGAAAATATTAATTTCAAAAAATAAACAGATGATTTTATAAGTTTATCTATCCTTGGGCTTACCTGTAAGAAATAAAGTGGGCACTGCAGTAATTTCTAGCCTGTTCTTCATTACATTTTTAAAGTAACACTCTTCAAAATGAATGCTACAGACTTTGGCATTTTTCTTTACAGAACTTGTTCCTCCAATTTGAGCAATCCATTCCTTACGCCTAGTGCAGAAAAAATTATTAATTATATGCAACTATTATTATATACAAGTATGCTTGAATGATGTAGCAATTTAACCATTAATAATTTGCGTCAATATTTTTTTTATATTTTACAATAACTTTTTATAAATTCTATAATCCTTTATGTCGTACTTATGTGCATGTATATCTGAATGTTTATTTGAATTTTGCGCTTACCTTATTTCCTCAGATGGAATATTAAAAAGACTAATGTCATTTATGTCCTTTGAATACACACCAAATCAAACAAATCCTTCGCAATTATACACAAAAACCTGATTCAGTTTAAAAATGGTTGGTTATGTTCAAATGTTCAAGTTGACAAACAAACTATAAACAAGTCTAATTCTGTTTCTTACCGTCACTGCGACGCTGCGCATTACAATGCGCAAGAAACTACTTTGTGTTAATAAATTTTGCGAGTGCAACTACTGGAAAGGTTTATACTGTGGTATTGGCGTCGCAAATAGGGTTAAAGTAGCCCGGGTGGTAGTAGGCGAACACTTTATAAACAGTTTTGCTTCAAGTATTCGTCAATAAAAATGTTATATTTTACAGGCATCAGTCGTTTTTCTAAATTACTATAAATTATGATTTAGTGACTTTAAAACATATTCAAATATTGTACAAACCTTCAGGATCACCATCCATTGAGCGGAATTGATATCACACACTTGAATAAAAAGTAAACAGCACTTTAAGTGGGAAGCGCGTTTTACTTCAGAGTCACGAGCTAGAGGCAATTTTTTTGAATTAATTTTTTTTATTTTTGTCCACTTTTTTCCAAATCTAGCCCACTGTACAGGCCAGCATTCTACATTATTTATACAACTGATTATTTGATATCCCATAGAATGTAAATTCTTGGGTTTTATTCTTGGGCACTTACAATCAAATACACATGCAATCAAAATCTTACATTTCCAAGGATATCAAGTAATTAATCCTTATATACTAATATACATGTATACACTTTTGGGGCACAGTATATCCCCCTACACAGATACTCCTCTAAATTTTTCTTTTTAAGTTCAGATGTTAGTCAACCCTCTTTAGGAACAGAAAATGAACAGGCAGATCGTTTAGCTACTCCTCCATTATCACCAATGTATTCATCAGATGGTCAGTCTGTTCACGTATCAGTCAGTTCTAAAGGTGGCAAAACCCAAGTCGTTTATATAAAGCCATCTTCAGCTACAAGTATGGAGACACATTGGGAGGAAGCAATTCAGTGCACACACCCAGATAAACGCTTACCTTTAAAACCTAAACAAGCGGAAGTGTGTGCAGATACTGATGATACAGAATCAGAACTCATCGTCATACCAGAAAGCGATATGTCTGATAGCACTTTACACGATAGTGTTCAGGATTCGTTTGATGAAGGCATGGATGATTTATGTTGCCCCTATCACAAATCGGAAAAGTTCTGCACCATATCTAAGAAAGACCAAACAACACGTTCAATACAACATAAAAGACCTACTTGGATTATTGGCAGCGAGGAGGAATCAATAAAGTCATGCGAGAGTAAAACGTATATTTTGCAAGAAGTGACGAAATATGAAAATGGCAACAACCAAAAGTATGCAGATCTATCAAAAATTTGTACTTCGAAAATATCGAACTTGGCAAGTACGGTTGCTGTTGTTGCTGGTATACCAGCAAAGACAGTAACAACAGATTCGCACAGACAAGTCACGTGTTATTCTATAGATACACAACATGTCGGGAGGCCAGCATTGATGGGTAAACAGAAGAAGATCATAGAACCTTGTATAACACCTGCCAGTACACCAGTGTCAGACTGCGAGGAATGTTTTAAAAACCAAAACCAAATACTACCAGTGCCTACATTTGAGAGATTATTACCTATAGGTTCCATAAGACAACAAGGTAAGGTTTTTTATTTTTTACTTCCATTTGTATAATGTTATATCATTTGGCAATGACCTGAAATTGAAAAAAAATCATTTTTAGAATCGCCGAAAATGAATACGTTTGCCTACACACGAATTTTGGATGCACAATTGGAAATACCCAACCGTGAAAGATTATTGCCCATTGGACAATATAATAAGGATGTTTCTCAATTAGTTGATAAGGTTAAACAAACATTAGGATTAAATGCTCAATTAAATAAGTCGACGGATAATAGGAAGACGGAAAATGGGCGAGAATCTCATCACACGCAAAGCCCAAGAAGACTTATTAAACAGGTCGCTTTAGAAAGTCCAACCCAGGGAGATTTCGACGAAACTTTGGCATTTAGAAATGCAAATGCGGATAATAAGCGTAAGTTTGTTTTACTTTTTTGAGTTTTAGAATTTGGCATATTATATTATATATATTATAAGGTTTTTTTTGGACTGATAATTGAATTAATTGTCACTGTTCAATATCGTTAACACTAAGAATGTGTTGTTGTAATAAATTCTCATTAGGGTTTATTAACGACAATTAGGTCTCTTTGCTTAGAAAGCAGCTAAAAAGCATTAGGAAGCAGATCAGATGAGCAGAGAATTTGAGGAACCAGCCCATAGTTGGCCTCACGGAAAACACTCATAGTCAAATGTTATCAGAAGCATTGTCACAATCGAGGAAATTTTTAATATCGTTTTCATTAAATTATTGACTAATAAAAATAATTCAAGTTCTACACTAGAAGTAATTTAAACAAATTCATTTAATGAAGGATTCAAATATTGTCTCATTTTATTCTTAAATATTTACATCACACCTTCATCAGTTAGCGGAATGCGATATTTCGATTTAATAATCTTCATTTTAGAAAACGCAGATTTGCATTGATAATTCAATGCAACAACCCCTTTCCGCCTGCCAATCCATGGTCAACTGGATCTGGCTATCGCTGTGCGATATCAATGTCGTAATACGAGATTTGCTGAGTCTGCTAACCTAAAAATTCCGTACTCTACTTGGCGTCATTTATCCAAAGCAATATAAACTATTTGGTAATCGCAGAGCACCTTAAAAACACATAAGTACTTACTAAAAATGTGCATTATGATTGGATTATACTGAGCCCAGTTAACATTTACTTTATTACTATCATTGACATTTGACTCATTTGGCATTTACTTTGTTTATTTTAGACTTGTTTCTCTTCTTAAATTCTTCTGATACAACAAACATTTAGCCGTTTCATTTAATGTGTGCCACATATTGACTATAATATACAGGGTGAGTTTTTTATCTTGACACAACGGAATATCTCTAAAACACTGCATAAAATCAAAAAAATATCTTAATAAGATTTGTTATAAAGTAGGGGGCTCACTGAATGGTGCCGAACTCGATCCCCTACCCCCCCCCCCCAGAGTGGGAGGGGGGGCAACTTTGAAATCTTAAATGGGAACCCCCATTTTGTATACAGATTCGGATTCTACGCCATCAAGTATGTACGTTTTGTTTGAAACTTTTTTTCTATTCGTTACGGATTGCGCTGTAATCGCAAAAAAATGATTGTGAACGTCTAGAGAAAATACACAAAAAAGAGAAGCAAGCAAACATGATTTTGTGTTTTTTTTTTTATTTCAACATAAACTAACATTTAAAAATGCCATGTGTTCGACACCGTGGCCCTCCACTTCGATACAATTATTTACTCGGAATTGAAATGCTATTCAACGATACAGAACCGTACTTTATTCAGTACTTGACAAGATGTGAATACTTACACATTGTCCGATCCCCATTTAGATTATTATAATAATTATAATAGTGTTAATAATTGAACAGTAATGGCGGCTGTAATATTATAAGAGAGAATTGAAATGATTTACATCTATGGCGAAGGAACTGTACAGCCAAGAAAACGTAATCGGCGAAAAACAATTGCTGGAAAAAATAATGTAATCGCGGTATTAGCTGCAGTAGCTAATAATTGGCACATAAATACTCGAGAAATAGCCCGCGGATCAGGAATTTCTCAGTCCACTATCTGCCAAATATTAAAGCGTAGGAAATATCATCCATTTAGAGTTTCCTTGCATCAAGAACTTCATAGCGATGATTTTCAAAATCGAGTGCGATTTTGTCAATGGGCGCTTCAACGGATTCAAGATAATCCCAATTTTTTTGTTCGAGTATTATTTTCTGACGAGGCGACATTCACAAATTACGGTTCGGTAAATCGGCACAACATGCATTACTGGAGTATCGAAAATCCCCATTGGTTGCGGCAAGTTGAACATCAACATCCTTGGAAAGGAAATGTTTGGTGTGGAATAATTGGCAATAAGCTTATTGGTCCATATTTTATCGATGGAAACTTAAATGGTGAAAAATATCGAAACATCTTGCAGAACGAACTTCCTGTGTTACTTGAAGACCTTCCCTTGGACGTACGACAAATAATGTGGTTCCAATATGGCGGTTGTCCAGCACATTATTCAAGAATAGCACGAGAAGTATTAGATCGAGCCTACAATCGTCGATGGATCGGAAGAAGTGGTCCAGTGTCTTGGCCTGCAAGATCGCTAGATCTTACTTCATCTGACTTCTTTTTGTGGGGCCACTTAAAGATTAAAGTTTATACAGAAGTGCAACCACGAGGGAAAACATGATTGAGTGAATCACCAACGCTTGTTCAAGGATTACGCCGAAAATACTTCTCAGTTGTGTGCAATCATTCCAATTGCGAATAAATAAATATATCGAAGTGGAAGGGCACATTTTCGAATACATTTTCTGAAATGGGTATGATAAAGTAAAGTTCTTCGTTGTTGAATGGCTTTTTGAAATGTTATTTAATGATAAAATAAAAAAAACACAAAATCATGTTTTCTCTTTTTTGAATATTTTTTCTAGACGTTTACAACCATGTTTTTTGGAATTACAGCGCAATCTGTTTCGAATCGACAAAAAAGTTTCAAACAAAAACTACATACTTGATGGCGTAGAATCCGAATCTGCAATACAAAATGGGGGTTCCCATTTAAGATTTCAAAGTTGTCCCCCCTCCCACTCTGGAGGGGTGAGTTGGAGGATCGAGTTCGGCACCATTCAGTGAGCCCCCTACATTATAACAAATCTTATTAAGATCTTTTTTTGATTTGATGCAGTGGTTTAGAGATATTCCGTTGTCTCAAGATAAAAAAACTCACTCTGTATATATATATAATATTCGGCAAGTTACATAGCTGTGGTTTGCTGTCCTCAAAGAGCTCTACTAGTATCACGCGTCTGACTAGGGGTGTTGACTGTGTGTGTGGTGTGTTTGAATTCAGAATCTTCTAAGGAGTCCCTGTTCAAATCTGAAATAAATCGCACGGCTAATTCCCGAAATATGAGTGTTTGAAGTTCGCGCATTTTAGGGCGATTGAGTGTGGTATTCGTCCTGTAAAATCGGTCAAATGAGGGTCCGGGCTTTCGCACCGGAGTTTCATTTATTACATGGAAATAATAGACGCTTTCCTTTTACTAGAGATCTGAGCTGAACTAAAGTGACGTGAGTGTTTCTGCTCACTTCAAGTGAGCTTCTCTCACTAGGTTAAAAGATATTGACATGTGAGATTTTAAGTCTGAGTCCTTACTTGTTATAAATCATAGTTGTGTCAAACTCTGAACTTTCTGTAAATCATTGCTATAGTTATATTATAGGTACATAATCAACCAACCAACGCAATTAGAATGCCTATTTAGAATTTCATAGTATGTAGATATATTAAATGCATTGTGTTACCACCACCACCAAGTGATATTTAAATCTCTGTAGTGAGGATAGTTTTGACCGACCTCAGAATCGGTAAGAGGGGAGGTAAAAATCTCACTTTGTCTCAGTCAGCTGTACACAAATGGAACGCGTCTAAATATAACCTCAGTTAAAGTGAGGTGATATTATCTGAGATTTATGGCAAAAGGAAAGCAGCTAATGTATTAGAAATACATAAAGTTGATACATGAATATTAATATTTTTTAGGCGTTTCTTACGCGTTTTCCATCCGGTTTTCTGCAGCTTCTACAGGAGAGGTTTCTATTAAGTTCACCCTTCGGAAGAACTTTTTGTATAAAGTCTGCCAGTGTGGCGATGTTCTTGATGTGTGACATCGGCGTGGTCTTCGGTTCTCCTGTGGCGATCCTCAGGAAGCGGTTCTGCACCCTCTCCACGCGTTCCAGTGTGGTTTTCGGAATGGTTGTCTATGCAGGGCTGGCGTACGTCAGGATTGGCCGGATATGTACTTTGTGCAATATCACAGCAGCCTTCGTGGTCAGCTCCTTGGATCCCAACAGCGGCATAAGCTGGATCAATCTTCCTACAGCTTTTCCGCACGTCCTGGTGGCGTGCCTCCTAAATGTTAGATGGGTGTCGAGTGTTACTCCCAAGTAGTCAATCTCCTGGTTCCAGTCGACCTCTGTACCACCTGAAATTTGAACTTCAGAGGGTTTCTTACGTGTCTCTTCCATATTATCGCTGCCTGTAACTTCTTCTGGTTGATGTTGAGGTCCCATAAATCGTAGAAGTCCTTCACCTTGTCCAGTAGGTTTTGAAACAACTTGACTGCGATATCGAGCTTCATGGACTTTGCCACTATTGCGGTGTCGTCTGCGTACAGTGCATTATACACTCTGTGGTCCTCTGGCTTCGGGATGTTGCTCTCGTAGATGGTGAAGAGGACCGGCCCGAGGGCTGATCTTTGTGGTACTCCTGATCCCATCCTCCCCGTGTCGGAGTTCATACCGTTGAGTAAGGTGTTGAATTTCCTATCGTGGTAGGATCGGAGGAGTGGCACTATCACGGTGTACTCATTCCTGTTGTACGATGAGGTCATCTGCTTCGTGAGCCTGTATACCTGCCGAGTCGAGTGTTGGTTCCTGAAGCCATATTGGTCCGGGTCAGCTAGCTCGTGCTCTTCAGGTGCTGGTTGATTCTGAAAAATAGAAGAGTTTCAAGTACTTTACTTAAGGTGTTCAGCATTGAGATTGGTCGATAGCTCTCCGCCGACTGGGGGTCCTTCTTGGCCTTGTGGATGGGGATGATCTTGGCAAACTTCCAGGTGTCTGGGAAGTGGGTCAACCTCAGCACGGCAGTGAAGATTGCTGCAAGGTTGGTAATTAACCTCAGCGGTGCCTTCTTTAGGACGCCATTGGTTATTTCGTCTTTCCCAGATGCCTTGCTGGTGGCAAGTGACTTGATCACCTGCAGGACCTCCACCGGAGTGACTTCGTCAGAGGTTCCCGCCACCTCTCGTCGATCTACCGAAGTTTCTTTGCAAGTCAGGTCAAGGTCTCTGTCTGTGGTCAGTTGATGTGTGAAGTGCCTTCCGAAGGTTTCCGTAAGTAAGATGGCCTTATTGGGGTCAGTGTCGCCTCTCTCGGGTCCGTTTCTTAGTTCCGGGATTGGTTTTCTGTCCGTCTTCAAAAGTCTGGGGATCTTGTGGAATTCTCAGTCCTGGTTGCGTTCCACGAACTCTTCCCACTTTCAGCCCTGTACTTCTGGATTTCGAGGCTGATGGTCCTTTGCAGGTAGTGCAGGTCCTGGGAACCATTTCCTGTGATATTCCTTCTGTAGTCTGTTCTTTGACTTGATCTTTTTCACGATTTCTCGTGGTAGGATCTCTCCGTCGAATCCTCGGCTTTTCTTTTCTGCAGACTTGATGGCAGCTTGTATGTGGCCGGTTGTGGCGGCCACCGCTTCCTCCAGGTCCTCGACGGTATGTATATGGGGATTTGCACTAACCCTCTCCGTTACCAGCTTCCTGTACAGACTCCAGTCGTGCTTCCTGGAGCCAACACAAGCCCTGAGTGTTGGGAGTGCGAGGTAGGTGTTTACCACCACAGGATAGTGGTCGGATGACAGCTCCTGTCCACTTCATCATAACTGCTATGTTCAGGACGTCGGCATCGTGCAGGACGCGGAGGTTTCTAGAGCTGTTGGCTTAGCTCATTCTCCAAAGATGGATTTCGCCAATTCTACGAAGAAGTCCATCCTCTGCAGGTAGTTATCCAGCTGCTCCAGCTGCCTCATGCCTATTGCGGCCTCTGGCGTCCACCATGATCACCTTGCATCTCGAGGTGTATCCGCCTCCGCGCACCTGGTGCACCTCCATGCCAAGGTGCAGTTTTCGGACGAATGTCCGAAACGCTGACACTTGTGACATAGTGATGGGGCATCCCTCGTCTTGTAAGGCGTTACGCTTACGCTCATCCAGCCGATTTCCGAGGTAACTCCGAAGTATTGCTTTATCTATATCTGCTTTTTGTGATTGAGGTAATCTGTACGGTTTGACATATATAGGCTTTATATTTTCTTTCAAAATAATTGTTTCTTTAGTTATATTGGTTACAGATACTTCATCATTTTCTAACAAAAAAACGTCACTATACTTTGCACAAATCCTTGCAATAGAGTCTTCTTCTTCCTTATCTAAATTTTTCATATCAATTAAATCTAGTACTTTTTCTACTCTATTTACTGTTATTTCATTTGTATTAAAATTGTATAGTTCGTAGTCTGCTAAATTAGCTGTACTTGGTTTAAAATTTCTAATTTTGACCTCTTTGTCGTTTGTGTTTAAAATACGAACTGGAATAGTATAAGAATTTGGTCTTGCAATAATGCCTGCAGTAAATACTCCTTTCTCAATTTCGGAAGGATATACCAAACATTCATTAGCATTGTCTATCCAACAATGTTTTATGATTTCACAACGTGCAGGGATTATTGTTAGACTATTCTGGTGTGATTCTAACATAGTCGTTATTTTAGTATTATTTAAGAAAAATGAAAAAGAAAATTCCTCGTAATTTATTATTCCTTTGAATTTTATAAGGAAATCTGCTCCAAGTATACCATCAAATTTATTTGTAAAACTATTTACTATGTGAAACTCATGGTTAAATTTATTCCGATGTGACTCTAGCGAAATAAAAGCTGAGCCAATTGATTTTACTGAACCCGATATTCCATTTATATTAAGTTTCTTATTCTTATTTATGTGCTGATATTCATTTACAAATTCCGAAAAAGTATGCTGACTGTAGCGCCACTATTCAGTAAAAGCATTATATTTTTTGTTCCGTATTTAAAAGTAACAAAATTTAAATTATCTACATCTTGTAAATGATTAATATTCGCCTCGAAAAAACTGCTTGCCTTGCGAGCTGTTATGTTTATTTGCATTTGTTGATTCACTATGATCGGCTACTGTTACGTTTGCATGCTTTCTTGTAAAAAATGAATTATGTTTTTGATTACGATTGCTAGAATTATTGTCGTTCTTTCGTTCATGCCTTGACCTACACCGTGGTTGAAACCTTGCAGTGTAAGTTTGTTTGCCGTAATTATACTTACTGCCATTGTTTTGATTATTATATCGACCGTGAAAATGCTCATGTTTATTTCCGCGCGTTTGCTTAGTATGAAATATATTTGCCGTAGAAGGCTTGTTTAAGTCCTCCTCGACTGCCGTTGTTATCGCGTCTTTTCATGTTTTCTCATTTCTTGCCTTAAGAATAGTTCTTAAGTCATGATTTCTCAGACCATTACAAAAAGAATTAATTGCAATTTTTTCATTTACGGGTCGCAACGCCTTTAACAATTGGTCGTCATCTCCTGACTGTGCAAGAGTAAGTTCACCCAGTAACTGCTGCACTTCTTCTCCAAATTCACTTACTGATTTATTAGTTTGTCGAATTTGCTGTAACTGAGTGGACAGTGTTAAGGACGATTTTTTAGATATAAAATTGACGGATATGTCTTTTATTAGAGCTTCTACAGAATCGTAGGCTTTGTCTAAACGAATCTTCGCGTTTTCTGTTAACCTCGTTTTGAGCACATACCGTATCAACAATTTCTTTTGATCTTCCGCAATGATATCCGAATAAAATGAAATAGAGTCAATCAACTGCTTAGTTGTTTGCTCATTACCGTTCATTACTGGCAATAGACCGGATGCTACTTTTAAGTCAAATTTATCACCCATTGTTACCGACTTTTGTTGTCTACTCTCAAGTATAGATTGCAATGCTATGATATTAGATTTTATTTTCTCACAATAATACTTTGCTTCTTCTGCAAGGTCTACTTTATTAATATTATTTTTGAATTTACTTTTTAAACTAGTGAACCTGTTTATAAGTGTTCCTAAGTCTTTTAATTTTTTCTCTGTATGTTCGAGATTTTCTTACCTATCTTTATTGTCTTTTGCCCTATTTAATTTAAACTGTTCTGTCTCTTGATATAACACTTTAAATTCGTCAATGTTCATTTATACTATCTTTTATGTACTAACCTTAAACTTTTTCGATCATTTCGAGCTGTTCGCGACTTTTTATGATTTCCGCTCTGATCTTCTTCTCCCAGTGCTTCTTACATCTGTACCAGGCGAAGTAAGTGAAGACCATTATGATGAGTAGTATCGCTGCTGCTCCACCAATCTCCCAAGGGGTGAATGTTATCTGTGCTGCGCCGGTTGGTCCTCTGTTTCCAGCCTGTGCAATTACGATCTCCTCCTTTGTTTGGGAAGAACCCATATTTCTTTCTGAAATATCCTATTGCTCTGCAGTTGGGATCGCTTCTTGGCTGCCAGAAGATTCAATGGTTCAATTGCAGGATCGCCATCCGAGGTAACTCCGAAGTCATCCGAAGTTCCCTCTCGCTTGGGCCCTCTACGCCCATGGTGCGGGTGTAGTTAGTAAAACAATTACTTGTTGTGTGATGTAGTTTTATTCAGAGTTTCGTACATTACTAATACTCATCCCTTAAGACTAACTATAATACTAAGACTTATTATAAGACTAAGACTTAGACTTAGACTAACTTATCGACTAACATGTGTAACTATATATAATCCTTAATTAGAGTACCCTCCTTATAATTGTTCTACTTAAACTACTTATCCTACTTAACGGGGTCGACATCGATTTCATTGATAATATTATATGTTGCATAAATAAACAAAACTGTGTGCTGTATTTGGTCGTTACAAAATCCGCGCACTTATACATTTCGTGACCTAGTCTATTTACACAACCTACATACATACACTGCAGATTGTTCTCACTTTGTAGATGTTCTCCACATGGTGTCGGGGTACGTATACCATTTATACAGTGGTAAGCTGACCTTTTCGGTTCTTCAGATTGACGGCCTTGGTGACGTCGAATCCCTGTTATTGGAGTGGTTATAGAAGTTCTTCCTCTGGGGTTCCAGGGAGAAAGTGCTTCACTATCACTGTCATCGGTCTGGTGCTGGTGGGCTGGTACGTGTAGTACTGGATATTCTTCGCATGTAGGTGTTCGTTGATATTCTTCCAGTCGTCGCTGGAGTTTAACTTGACACACAAGTGGTCCACTCTAAGAGAGAAAGTTACGTTAGGTGCAATTCTCTTTAAGTCCGCAGCTGAAGAACTCCGTATCGAAGATGTAAATCTTCGGTATGGGGTTCCTCGAGCGCTGACTGGTGCTGCGGGCGGTTCCTGCGTTGAGGTCCGTGGTGACCTAGGGGGCGGCGGGAATTTCTTGCATGTCTGCGTCCGTTTCAGGTGTTGACAGCTGGGTCGCTGAGCTGAAGTGTTGCTGTGCATCTTGTGCCGCCTGTTGCTGTTGCTTCTTTTCCTGCTTCTTTCTCTTTCGGTGCTTCTTGTTCTCGACCGTCTTGAAGGTTCCTCCCTCGGTGTCGATGTCCGTATCATCGGTCTCCATGGTTGTTGGAAGTTCCCTCTGGCGCTTGTGTCCTGTAATTAGAGAATTGTTCCGGACTACGTCCATCGGCTCAAGGAATTCTCCCGTTGGAGTTTCCATGGCCTTATTAAGTGGATTTCTCCTTTCTTTTTTATATACCTGTAAATAAGTTTAGAGAGTATATAAATCGTACAAAGTACGTTTTAGGAAAATATGTATAGAAATATTCAATTTGGTTCGCCAGTAAAATTCGCTGGAGCAAAAGAGTAATACGTCTGTTTTGTGCAAAAGACAAAGACAGAGTCTATGGGAAGTTATATCGTGTACCAGTAGAAACTATATGTAGTTTTTACACCGCAAAAACATGGATGCTAAAACGCATATAATTCTCTAGGCAATTCAGAAAATGAGAATTGATTATCGAAAATGTAGTATAAGGAAAATTCTTGAAGCAGCCATAATTTTGCGTTTTAGGTTAAAATTAGAAATTCTTTAGTAATAAGTAGATGTGCAAAGAGATTTTTCTTAATTCTAATGGAAAAAATGCCGGGCTGAAGGGAAACAGCATTGGCAGACGTTATTGGGTCATTAATACTAACAATAAGTCTGAATATGTGGGTTCTAAGGTAATTGAGGGCTGATTTAGTACAATTTTAAAGATAATATCAGAAAAGAAGAATTATGAATATATCATCATTGTATCTGTTGGATAATAAAGCTACTATAACTATTATAAAATGCTGTAATTATTATCAATAATGCACCTTGTTATCATCGTAGAGATGAAAAGTGTCAACAAAAAAGTGATTCGTGTTGAAGCGTCTTGAAATTAGTGTATAGAAATTTAATAGATTTACAGAGACACATCGAATAGTGTAAGTAACAAAATTAGCAAATTGTACTAAAGTAGTATAGTAACATTTTCAAAATCGAAAAAATCATCTACAAAATCCAAACACTTTTCAACATAATTGAATCCGACTTAATTTTACCTTTTGAACTACTAGAACAAATTAGAAATGTAAGTAAAATTATTATTCCTGAAATTACACAGCAACTTAATTTTCAGCAACACTTTTTTAATTTTATTTCGTTTTATTTCATTATTTTAAAGTTATTAATATTAATCATTGTGAAGTGGATGTTTAAAGTGTTATTTTAAAGTTTATTTAAATAAAAAATCAATCAAAAATCATTCCTTTTGGGTTTATTATTCTTCTAATAGATGGCGTTACGGTATTTTGAGGTTAGCAGAATCAGTTTCAACAATGTAATTCGACGTTATGATAAGGTATTGTTATCGCGATGCGACAGCGACATCCAATTGGCCGGCACCAGTCATGGCTGGAGCTCTATCTGTTCTAATGTACACCACTTTATAAACCGGTAGTTCGATATTTTGCAGAATTTAAATAAGTGTCGTTAATGTCTTTACCGTGAATTTTTTCTTTTTAAGTAATCATTGTTAAAATGTTTTTAAGCCGACATATTAGCCAAGCGAATATACCACTGGGCAGTGTCTGTCATATCCGTGGACTCTACATTCCATGATATTTTGCAGTTTGTTTTCCATATCCTTGTTAATGAATTCCACACATCTACCGACTGTCGGACAAGATAACTTGAAGTTGTTAATAGCAAATATGATTTTTATATTTGAAGTTTCCAATTAACACCTTTATCGCTTACAGAAATCTTCTTTCACTGTTGCCCTATCTTCGAGGGGTTTCTTGTGTTTTGTCAGTAATTTCAAAAGATGCAGATGATCTAGTGAATATGGATTGTTCTGCTTTCAAACCACTTCTTAAATCGTTTACTTTTCGTCTTCTTAACTATCCTTAATGCCTGTCTAAGTTCTCACGCTTAAGCAATGCAACTGAAACTCAACAAACGAGACAAACACACTCATTTTTGAAGATAGTAAATGAGAATTATTCTTCCCAATTATCATTAAAATATGTTTTATTTTCTTGGACGCGTTCATAGTATATAATGTTAGGCAAACGCTGTTCTGAACACACAGATAAAACATAGCATAAAAGTACTCTTTCAACACCTCTGATATAATTCTCACCTTTTGTTGAAATAAATAACACAATACGACAATTTCTAACACTCTTTCTGACACTGTCGCTCTAGATTAGATCGCTCTACCTACCGTTTTTGAATTCCACAGAAAGACTGACTCGCTGAGGCCGAATAATCCTCTTTTAAACCCCTATAGAAAACATTCCACACAATTCTAGTAACAAACAGGCAATAAATGTTAATATAATTGAAACAAGTAGGTACGCTAAACAGTTAACCCTTAACTCCAATTCAATTAACGTGAAAGCAAATATATTCAATGCACATTATCTCGAGGTATTCAAGGGCGTTGAATCACAATTGCTTCGAAGCAATGTGGACCCTCATCGAGTGTGTGAAGTTAGCCCCCCTTTTTTCGAATATCGGAAATCTGACGGTTGTTCCAGGTTGTTCTAGGTTTGTTCTAAATTGTTCCAAAGTATTTCAAAAAAAAAGTCAAAATTGGCCGAGATAATTGAAAAAAAACACTTTTTCACCCAGCCCCCCCTTTTTTCGAAAATTGAAATTCTGAAGGTTGTTCCAGGTTGTTCTAGTTGTTCTAAACATTGTTCCAAAGAATCTCGAAAAAAAAATCAAAATTGGCCGAGATAATCGGAAAAAACGAGTTTTTGCCAGCCCCCCTTTTCTTGGAAATTGTAATTCTGATGATTGTTCTAGGTTGCTCTAGGTTTGTTCTAAATTGTTCCAAAGTATTTCATAGAAAAAATCAAAATCAGACGAGAAAATGGGAAAAAACGAAAGCCAAAAGTATGAAGTCGGGCCCAGTTTTTGCAAAAATTAAAATTTTGACGGTTGCTCTAGGTTTGTTCTAAACATTGTTCGAATACGTCAAAACCGTATCTCTTATATATCAAAAGATATGGCAAAAAAACCAAATCCAAAAGTGTGAAGTTAGCCCCCGTTTTTTCGAAAATCTAACTTCTGACGCTTGTTCCAGGGTGCTCTAGGTGTGTTCTCAATTGTTCCAAAGTATCATAATTGGCCGAAAAAACGGCAAAATTTTTTTTTTCTGGCGGCCCTATTTTCGAAAATCGAAATTCTGACGGTTGTTCTAGGTTGTTCTAAGTTCGTTTTAAATTGTTCCAAAGGATTTCAAAGAAAAAATCATAATTGGCCGAGATAATAGAAAAAAAAACGATTTTCCCACGGACCCCCTTTTTGCGAAAATTGAAATTCTGAGAGTTGTTCCAGGTTGTTCTAGATTTGTTCTAAACATTATTCTTATACATCAGAACCGTATCTCTTATATTTCAAAAGATATTGCAAAAAAACATTTTTAAAAAAGTGTGAAGTTAGCCCCCCTTTTTTCGAAAATCTAACTTCTGACGGTTGTTCCAGGTTGCTCTAGGTGTGTTCTCAATTGTTCCTAAGTATTTCAAAAAATAAATCATAATTGGCCGAAAAAACGGCAAAAAACTTTTTTTTTCTGGCGGCCCTTTTTTCGAAAATCGAAATTCTGACGGTTGTTCTAAGTTCGTTTTAAATTGTTCCAAAGGATTTCAAAGAAAAAATCATAATTGGCCGAGATAGAAAAAAACGATTTTCCCACGGACCCCCTTTTTGCGAAAATTCAAATTCTGAGGGTTGTTCCAGGTTGTTCTAGATTTGTTCTAAACATTATTCTTATACATCAGAACCGTATCTCTTATATTTCAAAAGATATTGCAAAAAAAGTTTTTAAAAAAGTGTGAAGTTAGCCCCCCTTTTTTCGAAAATCTAACTTCTGACGGTTGTTCCAGGTTGCTCTAGGTGTGTTCTCAATTGTTCCAAAGTATTTCAAAAAATAAATCATAACTGGCCGAAAAAACGGCAAAAAACTTTTTTTTTCTGGCGGCCCTTTTTTCGAAAATCGAAATTCTGACGGTTGTTCTAGGTTGTTCTAAGTTCGTTTTAAATTGTTCCAAAGGATTTCAAAGAAAAGATCATAATTGGCCGAGATAATAGAAAAAAACGATTTTCCCACGGACCCCCTCTTTGCGAAAATTGAAATTCTTGCAGGTTGTTCTAGATTTGTTTTAAACATTATTCTTATACATCAGAACCGTATCTCTTATATTTCAAAAGATATTGCAAAAAACTTTTTTCAAAAAGTGTGAAGTTACCCCCCCCCCTTTTTTTCGAAAATCTAACTTCTGACGGTTGTTCCAGGTTGCTCTAAGTGTGTTCTCAATTGTTCCAAAGTATTTCAAAAAATAAATCATAATTGGCCGAAAAAACGGCAAAAAACAATTTTTTTCTGGCGCCCCTTTTTTCGAAAATCGAAATTTTGACGGTTGTTCTAGGTTGTTCTAAATTGTTCCAAAGGATTACAAAGAAAAAATCGAAATTGCCCAAGATAATAGGTAAATCGATTTTACCTATTATCTATATTTTAAAATGAATAATAATACTCATTTGTGATTCAGAATAAACATCTATACAAGCAGTAAATATACATATATTTTCCCAAGTAATATAATTCATTTGTTTGAAAACAATATTGTTACTAAATGCTGATGCTCCTAACATAAAATAATATTAGAACAGTGACGTTAGTTACATTATTAATGTAGATTAAAAACTACCTCATAAACATATTGAGAATGATTATACCTTGCTCATAAAAATATTAGTGTTTTTCTCATGAGCTGCTAGGTTGATGTTTCTTTGTTTATTTTTATTAGAGTTCATGCTTTAGTTTATCCCTAAAATCTAAAATATATATTTTTTCTGTAAAATTTATTTATTGATATTAGTATATTATACTGTGCATGTGTAAGTAATGATGGCGGATGCAAGTAGTGATAAGTGTTTAAAATGCAAATTACATGTGAATCATCAAACAGAAAAAGTGTTAAAATGCGAAAAACTGTGCAAGAGTGTCCTTCATTACACCTGCAGCACCTACAAGCCGGCTGAGTTTAAATTCATAGAAGGTAACAGGAATATAAACTGGAAATGCGACGAATGCTTAAATGGCGGAAATGGAACGGAGGTGAGCGACATTCTTTCTTACATTAAACGATTGGAAACAGAAATACATACCTATGTAAAAATAGTAGAGTTATACTCACAAAAAGTAGATGCACATCTGGTTTCCGCGCCAGCAAAAGCTACTGTTTTAAAACAAACACTTACTAACACAGAAGCAACTAAAAATCAAGATAACAGAGACAACAATATTATGTCTAAGCCAACGACAAGGTCACAATCGTATACGAACACAGCAGACGTATACTCGCGGCATAAAGTTTTGTCGGGTCCTAAGACGAACTATATGGAAGGTATCACTGGTCAACTTTAGTAATCCGATATTTCCGACTAAATTTTAATAAACCATAAAGAGAGATTGTGATATTTTTGTTTATACTTGAGAGATGAAATATTAAATTTCGTCAAAACAACACCTAGCATAATAAAGCAATAAATAAGCAAACAAAAAATTACACAAATAATCTTTTGAAGACAATATATTTAAATAATATTCCAACATTTAAATACCCCCAACAATTGCCTTGTAAATAATCAATATTAATCAAGAACTTTGAATTAAATTATCATAAAAATACCTTATTTTTTTGTATTTATTTTAAAATAAATAGAATGTATATTAAGGAAAAAAATTAATGACAGATACATACTCGTAAATATCATCAATATATATAATTACAAATTCGATAAAACACTACACAGATCTTAATAAAGCATTCATTCTCGCCCTTGAAAAATAAAATAAATAGGGAAAGCCGAAAACATTTGTAGAACACAAAAAGATTTCTTTGTATTGATGACACATCAATGTTATCGTGTCATAAATCATTTGTGAAGATTATTTGAAATATATTTACTTCTACATATATGCCACTTGTATTTTCTTTTACGAAGCAGTATTTACTCAAACTTAGCTATCATAATTCATAAACATTGAATATAATCCCTCTTTATTTCGTGTTAGAATTTACTAGAGTTGACCAATGATACCTTCCATATAGCTGTTCTTACGACCCGACAAAACTTTATGCCGCGAGTATACATCTAAAAAGTAAAATAGATATAAAAACAAATCAAAATAAACCAACATCTCAAAAAAGTCAAAATATAAATAATCTCCAGAAAAATAGTGAGATACGCACAGAGAATACTGAAATTAATGTAAATAAAGAGAATTTCAGATATAAGATCATTAAAGGGAAAAAAGAAAACACCTCATTAAGTGCAGTAGAAGCAAGAAGGTGGATATTTGTTTCCAATCTAATTAAAAACACGACAGAAAAAGATGTAACTGAATACTTACACGAAAACAAATTAACAACTATCGCATGCGAAAAATTAGATATAAGAAATAAAAATATATCGGCATTTAAAATTGCGATTAGTGTAGATTGTTATGAAAGGATGTTTGATCCCGAATTATGGCCAGTAAACGTTGTAGTAAAACAATACAAAAATTTTTCGAAAAGAGCCTCACTATTTCAAAATACAGTAAATTAGAGAAACCTAATGTAAATGTAGATGACAAAGTAAATGAATTTACGTTAGCGAATTATAATATTCAATCTATTCACAACAAAACAGATGCTCTAAGTATAGCTCTAAAAAAACATAATATTAAATGCTTATGTGTCACAGAGCATTGGCTGACTCCAAGTAATATTCATACCTGTACGATTGAAAATTTCAATGTAGCAGCTGCTTTCTGCAGAATGCAAGCTAAACATGGCGGTACACTCATTTTGTTAAAAGAAAATTTAAAATTCACAGAAATTTCACACATTAAATCACTCTCAGAAGAAACTCACATAGAAATGTGTGCAATAGAAATAATCAAAAATGATCTTATTATCATATGTATCTTAGGTCTCCTTTGGGAAATATTGATATATTTATTAAAAAATTGAATGAAGCAATGATGTGCGTAACAAATGGAACAGTTACCAAAACAATCATATTAGCAGGTGACTTCAACATAAATTTCACAAAAACCACGAAAGAAAAGGAACAACTCACAGATTTATTGAGAACATATAATCTAAAATATCTGTTTAATGAACCGTCGAGAGTAACAAATTCCACCTCATCATGTATAGATAATATTTTTACAAATCATGAGCAACAGATTATAATGACGACACAAACAATGAACTTGCATCTCTCAGATCATCTAACACAGATTGCTAGAACAAAAATTCTTCCTATTACACATGAAACAAAGATTCATGGGATGAGAACCAGACAAATAAATAACGACACAATATGTTTATTCAGAGAAAAGCTAGCCTCGCACTCTTGGTGTGATTGGGATCGATTTGCGGCAGATGAAGCTTTTGAAAAATTTCATAATACCTTCCTGTATTATTTTAACTTAAGTTTTCCCCAGAAACAAAACAGATTTAACACATTGAAATTTCAAAACAATGAAATATTTTGTAATCAGCGAATACAAGGAATGAGGAATATCTTAGATGTCCTGAATACTGTGGTGAGCGTCAATAAGGATCATGATCTTTATCAGATATACAGAAGCTATAAAAGAGATTACTTGGATGTGGTGCGAACAGAAAAGCAAAAAATTAATCAAAGGCATATACAAAACGCAGAAAATAAACAGAAAGCAATATGGACAGTAATTAAAAATGAAACTCGTCAGACAAATGGAACAACACACATTCAAACCAAACTAACAGCAAATGATATGAATGACCACTTTGTGCAAATTGGAAATCAAATTATCAGCTCTACATCTACCATCGAGTCAATGAAACACGTAAAAAATCTTAATTTAAACAATACCAACTCGTTTTATTTTTCACCCATTGACGAAAATGAAGTCAAAAATGTTATTCAGTTTATTAAAAGTAAACACACGCGAGATATATACGACACCTCAACATATCTCTTAAAACAAATTACTAATGAAATCATAACGCCTCTGACCAAACTACTAAATAAGTGCGTAAATGAAGGAGTCTTTCCGAAACAACTAAAGAAATCTCGAGTAGTTCCAGTGTACAAAAAGGCGGATATAGATGATCCAAATAACTATCGTCCAATAGCGATATTACCCACAATATCGAAAATATTTGAACAGGTGATTGCAAGAAGAATAACTAAATATCTGGATAAAAACGGCTACGTCACGGCTAGTCAACATGGATATAGAAGAAAGAGATCAACAACAACAGGGATTATGAACATTATACAATCAATCGTAAATGCATATGATGAGCAAAAGCAAATCCAGTTGACTTGCTGTGATTTGAGTAAAGCTTTCGACTTAGTCAATCATGAGGTTCTGTTACACAAACTACAACAATATGGTATTAGAGGCACTCCACATGATCTTTTAGTGTCCTATCTGAGGGATAGAGAGCAAGTTGTTGAACTCAATGGACAAACATCATCTTTAAAATCAACAAAGAATGGGGTACCACAGGGCTCAATCTTGGGTCCCCTTCTGTTTATACTATATATCAATGACCTGCCGCAATGCTTAGCACCGATGGAATGTTGTTTATATGCGGATGACACGGCCTTTTTGGTGACTGCAAGAGATGAAGAAGAGTTGAATGAACAGGCGAAGGACATTATGGAGAAAGCCAGGGAATGGTTCCTTTGCAATGGTCTACAACTAAATGAAGGGAAAACACAACAACTTGCTTTCTGTGCAAAAAACCAACCTCCGAACGGCAAAGTATGCTATCTGGGTCTGACGCTGGATAGTAGGCTTACTTGGGAGGATCATGTTTCCAGTCTGGCTGATAAACTTGCAAAGGCAACATACACAATAAGACGTATGAAAAGTGTTGCAACTCACGAAGCTGCAACAACGGCTTACTACTGCAACTTCCACTCTAAGATGAGCTACGGAGTCTTGGTATGGGGCAGCTTACCATCGGCAGAGAGAATATTTCAGATGCAGAAGAGGGCTGTTCGAGCGTTGTACAGTTTGGGACATCGGGATAGTTGCAGAAAATATTTTGTAAAAGGGGCTATACTCACATTACCATCTATATATATATACAACTGCATTAAGTATGTCATCTTTAATGAGGATGAGTTTGCCGCAAATGGGGACTCCCACCAGTACAATACACGAAACAGGGATAAACTGCGAACCCCTTATCACCGTGTGCAGACTGCCCAAAGATATGTGGACTACTGGGGGCCAAAGATTTACAACAAAGTAAAGCACCTGCACACGATGAATGCTAGTACTTTCTTAAGTAAAATGTTTAAACTTCTACTTACGAAAAGTTTTTATTCAATTAATGAATATTTAAATGATAATTTTAATAATATACAATTTTAATCTGTTTGTTTGTTACTGTATATATGTATATTTTGACCTTTCATGTAATGATTTTATTATACTGAATAAATATATTATTATTATTATTATTATTTGATAACATTGACATAAATAATATATTTTTTTATCAATTTGGTATTGTAAAACAGTAGCCTTTCCCAAATCGGCTACTCTTTGACGGATATACTATCTTAATCTTATATTATCTAAATAGGTACCTATATAATATTTTTTCCAAATAAACTAATAGTAGCCTTTCAATCGGTTTAGTGAGAAAATTAGACAGCATATTTGAACATGTTTACGAAGAGGGGCTACAAAAAATAAGCATACTTGATAGGAATGTCTACACGTGCTTGCATTCCCGGAGCAAAAACCATGAAAAAAAGTGGCCAGACCACGCCTAGACAAAATAACGTTGTAGTGGTTTACTATAATTAAAATTTTCAAACTTTAAAATCAGTATTTTATTTTTATTATTATTAGACAAAATAAAATAACAAAGGGAGCCTGATAGACTTCCCCATTTTGTTTGATTTTAGTTGGGTACCCATATCCAGCGCCTTTTTTTTTGAAATACTTTGAAACTGTAAGAATTTCGATTTTTAAGACATGGGGACTGGGGAAAAATATCGTTTTTTCATAACCGGTTTTGATTTTTTCTTTGAAATAGTTCATCAGCATTTGGTAACAATATCGTTTTGTAATAAATGAACATTATATTTCTTGGGAAAATATATATTTATTGCTATATTAGATGTTTATTTCTTTAAATAGAACTGCATTATACAAAAACTTCCTTCAACACAGTAATGTTCGGAAAGTGCATTCCGCCCATTGTAAAATCGTTTTTTCCTATTATCTCCGACAATTATGATTTATTTTTTGAAATACTTTGGAACAATTGAGAACACACTTAGAGCAACCTGGAACAACCGTCAGAAGTTAGATTTTCGAAAAAAGGGCCGCCAGAAAAAAAAAAGTTTTTTGCCGTTTTTTCGGCCAATTATGATTTATTTTTTGAAATACTTAGGAACAATTGAGAACACACCTAGAGCAACCTGGAACAACCGTCAGAAGTTAGATTTTCGAAAAAAGGGGGGCTAACTTCACACTTTTTTAAAAATGTTTTTTTGCAATATCTTTTGAAATATAGATACGGTTCTGATGTATAAGAATAATGTTTAGAACAAATCTAGAACAACCTGGAACAACCCTCAGAATTTCAATTTTCGCAAAAAGGGGGTCCGTGGGAAAATCGTTTTTTTCTATTATCTCGGCCAATTATGATTTTTTCTTTGAAATCCTTTGGAACAATTTAAAACGAACTTAGAACAACCTAGAACAACCGTCAGAATTTCGATTTTCGAAAAAAGGGCCGCCAGAAAAAAAAATTTTTTTGCCGTTTTTTCGGCCAATTATGATTTATTTTTTGAAATACTTTGGAACAATTGAGAACACACCTAGAGCACCCTGGAACAAGCGTCAGAAGTTAGATTTTCGAAAAAAGGGGGGCTAACTTCACACTTTTTTAAAAACGTTTTTTGCAATATCTTTTGAAATATAAGAGATACGGTTCTGATGTATAAGAATAATGTTTAGAACAAATCTTGAACAACCTGGAACAACCCTCAGAATTTGAATTTTCGCAAAAAGGGGGTCCGTGGGAAAATCGTTTTTTTCTATTATCTCGGCCAATTATGATTTTTTCTTTGAAATCCTTTGGAACAATTTAAAACAAACTTAGAACAACCCAGAACAACCGTCAGAATTTCGATTTTCGAAAAATGGGCCGCCAGAAAAAAAGGTTTTTGCCGTGTTTTCGGCCAATTATGATTTATTTTTTGAAATACTTTGGAACAATTGAGAACACACTTAGAGCAACCTGGAACAACCGTCAGAAGTTAGATTTTCGATAAAAGGGGGACTAACTTCACACTTTTGGATTTGGTTTTTTTGCCATATCTTTTGATATATAAGAGATACGGTTTTGACGTATTCGAACAATGTTTAGAACAAACCTAGAACAACCGTCAAAATTTTAATTTTTGCAAAAACTGGGTCCGACTTCATACTTTTGGCTTTCGCTTTTTCCCATTTTCTCGTCTGATTTTGATTTTTTCTATAAAATACTTTGGAACAATTTAGAACAAACCTAGAGCAACCTAGAACAATCATCAGAATTACAATTTCCAAGAAAAGGGGGGCTGGCAAAAACTCGTTTTTTCCGATTATCTCGGCCAATTTTGATTTTTTTTTCGAGATTCTTTGAAACAATGTTTAGAACAACTAGAACAACCTGGAACAACCTTCAGAATTTCAATTTTCGAAAAAAGGGGGGCTGGGTGAAAAAGTCGTTTTTTTCAATTATCTCGGCCAATTTTGACTTTTTTTTTGAAATACTTTGGAACAATTTAGAACAAACCTAGAACAACCTGGAACAACCGTCAGATTTCCGATATTCGAAAAAAGGGGGGCTAACTTCACACACTCACCCTCATCGTGCAGTAATTGGTTTCAATCTTGCCCGATCTACAATGTTATTAACGTTTATGGTTGCAGGATTAGTATTTTCATATTATTCTTTATTTTACAAGATTTCGTTTTGTTAATGTTTTTATATTTCTTGTTAGATTATCACTGAACTAAACCAATGCCACTTGATTACATTCATGTTCTCTTCATTAGTATAAACGGACATTTTCTAATATTCGTTACACCATAGAACAAACTCAACATGATTATAAAATACGTATGTTATACTAATAAACTATGTCTATTTCACACTGATATAAGTACATTGTTAGATAAGTATATGTACTTCACTTTGATATATTGTAAAAAGTTTCATGCTCAGACTTAAGAGGCTACATCAGTCCCAATATGTCGTCCGTTCTTGCTGAACAATGTCTTACAGTTATTATTAATTTAGATTAAAATGGAAAAGAAATAAAGAATATGGGAAAGATATTTTAGAAAATTTCAATTAAAAAAAAATATGTATTTATATTTTGCGGCGATGTAACTTACTTTCCTAAAAAGTGCATTTTTTCTAGGATTCTTCCCATGTTCTAATTTTTTTTATTGTGACATCTTTAATAAAATGCTTCTTAAGTTTTTATTAAAAAATACACCGTCCGCTGGCGCCCCATGCGGTGAGTCCATGCACTAGAATGATTTAAGGGGAAGTTCTCAGTTGTAGTACACCAATGTTTAAGGGGAAGTTTTACTTGAGAAAAGTTATCGAACGCCGTATGTCGGGAAGCGATGATTGGTCAACTAGAAAGCAAAAAAAAAAACAGAATTTGTCTCCTGTATTTAAATTTATGGCGTGAACACTCGTGCGTCTATTTTATTCAAAAAACGTTTTGCTCTTACTAAATATTCCTCTGGCTGATATTTATTTAGTTTTATTAAGACTCCCGTTTTATGTAATTTGTAATTATTTTAATGATATTTGCCGGAATTAATTGGATATTAAGTTTTAATCTGCAATAAATATTTAGTGTTATTATTATTATGATTATTAATTATTTAAGTTGCACTCTTATTATTTCTCACCATGATTTGTATTTACTTTACATATTGAGACTTTTTAATAATATGTGCGATGATTTAGAGAAAATTAAAATCTAACAAAAACAATTTTGTATTGTAACAACAGTGTCGGTGTTTTTTACTACATGTAAAAATATTTATATTCTCTAAGTAGCGCATGTTTTACATAATTGAAAATTATATTCCTCACAATCGACACTGATATTGTTAGTTAGCAAAATTAAATTAAAAAAATTTCACCGTCGGTAAGATACGCACTTAGAGATTTGCCGGATGAAGTTTTCATTGATTAGAAGCATATTTTAATACTACAATTTAGTTTACAATCGATTGTTATTGATATTATATCTTTTTATTAATATCTTACATTGTTGTTTTGTTTTCAGCAAAGCTTCAACGAACTTTTTATTTATAAATAACTGTTACGTAGCATACAAAACGTGAACGCACTCCCGCACTACTTTAGAGGTAGAATGCAAAGCGCGTTTTTGTCTAAACGCGTGACAATCAGTACTAATTGTCCAATTTAACGCCCCTACCTAATTTGTCTATTTCTCAAAATGCGAGGATCAATAATTTCGGGTATTAAAGCAAGAAAATAACATTACTTAAATTAGTTACCATTTCTGTCCATAGTTCTTCATTTCTTTTACTCCTCTTGTTCATTATCATACCGTGTCGCAAAGGTTCCTGTAAATTCCTGGTATAATAAAGCCTTCACAATATTGGCCTATGATGTGGTTTTCTTGGATCTAATTACCTTGCCAAAATTTGATGCCGTTAATCTTTTTACCCTCATTTCTTTCCACAGTATATTATCTTTTTGCCCTTTCTTTAAATTTTGAGTTTCAGGCAGTCATAAGTCCGTAACTATCTTACCGAAGGTGAAATTTTCATAATTCAATTTTTCTAATTGACATTATCTGTGTCGATTGTGAAGAATATCATTTTCAATTACTTAATCACTGTTGTTACATGACATACAATTGGTTTTGCCAGATTTAAGTTTTCTGTAAACATTGCTCCTATTATTAAAAAGCATCAACATGTAAGGTAAATACAAATCACGGCGAGAAATAATAAGTAACAAGTAAAATTTCATAGTAATAAAAATACTAATATATATTTATTCCAGACGAAGAATTAATATCTAATTCATTCTCCCAAATATCATTAAAATAATTATAGAATAAAGCCGGTATCTGAATGAAACATTCGTTCACCTAACAAATAAAAGACAAAAGGATAAAAACTGCAAAAAGATTTTTTTCTAATAAATCAATCTTATCATGATATAAATCTTAAATAAGGGACAAATTTAAAATATATTTGCTTGATTTTTTCCTTTTATGAACCAGTTTAATTAATATATTCTTTTATACTAATGTAATAAAAAAAGTTGAATATAATCTCTGTTTATTTGGTGTTCAGTTTAATGCAGTTGACTAGGTATACCTTCCATATCACTGGTCCTAGACATTACAAAACTGAAAATACAAGAAACAAGGGAAACAGAGGAGCGATTTTACTCCACTACCAAAATTTTCTTACGTTACGATCGCCCCACCACACAAACGTTTAGGTGTCTGGCAGAAACAGCACTGACACATTTTACTTCCCCCTTCACACCGCCAAAACCGTAGCTGATGACCGAACTGCTGATGTAGGCTCTTAAGCGTTCTCATGCTAGGCTATATCTTCAGTATTCGTCTCTCAAGATTCTTACAAATCGAACTTACTTAAATTTCAGAAAAAAGAAATGTAGGAGTCTTTAGAACTCGAATACATCTTGTAGAAATTGCATTCTCCCAAAAATAAAATTTGTATTTCATATATAGGGGAACCAATAATGAATCATAAAAATACCACGAAGAAAGTGGGATCATTTGCCATAGGTACATATTCGAGTAGAGATGGTCCAAGGAGACCGAGATTTTGGTTTAGTCCCCAATTATCACCAAAAGCTGAAGGAGCCGATATGAAACAGAGTTCGTATAGACTAGGAGAGGAATGTGTTAGCGAAAGGTATTTTTAAACATGAACATTTTATCCAAAGTTACGTGAAGTAATGAACAATACTGGATGGGCCATATTTTTTGCACATTTCAAAACATCCGGGAATTTACGTTGAGTTTTTATGAATTATTTACATCTATAAAAAACTTCTGTTAATTCATCTCGCATTCAGAAAGCCTCGTTACAGCTTTTGCGCCGATAACCATCTGACTTCAGTATGGCAAAGCAATGAATTGTTCTTGGAACCCATTTCTTCGCACAGTGTGGAAAGCATTTTGGGGACAACGGTCGGTTTTTATTAAAATTACCAACTTTTACAGCTTCGGACAAAATATATTTTAAATTATCTGGAATCCCTTTTGTGCAAGCGCATGTCTGTGAAGAAAGCAGTGCGTCCATTCCATATGTGACTAATGTCTTTTAGTTTACTATCATGCCACTGTTCTTCCCTGTTATCGCTTTTGCATCATCAGTATATGCCGCAATGCAGTTCCATTCCAAGTTGTCGTTTCGTGTTGCATCACCAAAAACTTTAAAAAGTTCTTCTTCAATCGTTCAGTCTGCGTCTGACACTCGTTAGGTCTGTGTCTGTTATGTATCTCTATCTCTAGGCGTGTTTTGCAATGTCGTGTAAAATATCATTACCACTCTACGATCCCGTGCGTGTTTTATTAGAAAAACATGTTCGTTGTGGCATAAAGAAGATAAAAAAGACTTTTAAGAAGAGAAAAACCTGTGCCAGATTTGGATGTTAGTAAAGTAGCAAAATGGAAATACAAAGCGTGTGAACGTTAGATCCAGACATAGCTGCACGACTTGCCTGCTGAACGTAACTGATGATCTAATGTCTGCTCGTAATAGTGGTAAAGTTTCTGTTCTCGTTTTGCTCGACTTCAGCAAGGCTTTGGATACATTGAACCACAATATCCTTTTATCTCTGCTGGACCACATAGGGTTATTCGCCAACGAAGTTCAATTTTTTAATAGTTATCTATCTAGTAGGTCCCAGCACGTCAGTACGTCAAAGGGTGTCTTCTATGTCGTCACAGTAGCGCGTGGCGTCCCTCAGGGATCTATTTTGGGTCCCCTCTTCTTTATTATTTATACACACTTATTTCCGAAAGTAGTTACAACCTGTAAGATTCACATGTATTGTGATGATATTCAGCTTTACTTCAGTATTGCTGATAGTGAATGAGCCTAGATTGATATGATTGTCTATTTGAATTCTAGATATGTGACTGCACTACGACATTCCCTCATCTTAAACCCTTCGAAGTCAACTCTTCAGGTCTTTGCTGATAAAAATAGTTATCAGCTTCTTTCGGCTTCCATCAACTTTTCTATTAATGGTACTCCGATACCTCTGGTCACAGGAGCAAAGAATTTGAGTGTGATTATTGACTACAATTTCAGATTCAATACTCAGGTCTTGAAGTATGTTAAAAGTGCTTACAGCGCCTTGAAATTGATTTATCCCCACCGTTATTACTTATCCAGCAAAATTAAAACAGAACTCTGTGATTCCCTAATATTATCACAGTTTAATTATTGTTCACCAGTCTACGGGCCTTGTTTGACTAGGGAGATGCTGTGTAGGGTACAGCGTCCGGTTAATTTTGGCCTTCGTCACAGGCATCAGCTGACCACTCCCAGTCATAGGACCTCTCTATTTCAACGCTCTTTGTCATACAACATTGGTAAATTTTATAACAATTTGTCTTTTGAGGTCATGGACTATTCCTTCCCCTGGTTTAGAACATGGATACGGGAGTACCTGTTGGCTGGTCAGCGGGAGGCCTTGTCCCGGTTTGATTGAGTAAAGGGATCTTCCTCGTGATGCCATATGTCTAATGGGGAATGCTTTTAACTTATATATTTGGTTGTACACTATGTTTCAAATTAAATGCGAAACCTGAAATAAATTTGGCAGTAGCCCATATATCACCGGTGTATTGTGTGTGGTGTCGCTAAGTATACAGCGTTACATAAATACAAATATTTCAATCATACAGGGTTTTTTATCTTGAGACAACGGAATATCTCTAAACCACTGCATCAAATCTAAAAAAGATCTCAATAGGATTTCTTATAATGTAGAGGGCTTACTGAATGGTGCCGATCTCGACCCCCCCCCCCGCCCCCCGAGTGAGAGGAGGGACTACTTTGAAATATTAAATTGGAACGCTCATTTTGTATTGCAGATTCGGATTCTACGCCATTAAGTATGTAGTTTTTGTTTGAAACTTTTTTGTCGATTCGTAACAGATTGCGCTGTAATTCCAAAAAACATGGTTATAAATGTCTAGAAAAAATACTCAAAAAAGGAAAAACATGATTTTGTGTTATTTTTATTTTAACATTTCAAAAAGCCATTCAACAACGAAGAACTTTACTTTATCATACCCATTTCAGAAAATGTGTATGTACAATGTACAATAAATATTTTGTAAATGACTACTTCAAAACAGGAAATTCACAAATCTGTATACATACGTAAAGTGTAATCGTCTCAGCATACACATTATAAATCATAAATAAATGCTTTATATATAAATATTCTATACATATATATTATTGAATACTAAGCTATTCTGTATATCGCTTTTGTAGCTTAATTTCTTGGCTGGTAAAATTTTGACATTTTAATATCTTCATAATTGATTGGCGAGTATCTGTTGCTAAAACGGTTCTATATGTTTTATTCGTATTGTAACGAAACAAGCCCACAAAAGAAGCAGACCTCCGGGCGACAACAAAAAAAAACGTACCGGTAAACAAGTCGTAAATCAACTGCACTCATGTCCTACGTCAGCGACAGAAAGTCTGGAATATGGTAGAAGAGAGCCAGAATTTGCTGGTATATCTCTAGACCCTTTGTCTACAGATATAAATACCACCGGTGGGATAAGGAATTCATTCATTCAATAGTAGTCGCGCGCGGTATTTACTGAAGAGTTCAAACAAACATAAATAATGTGAATAGTGCAGTTTTATTATAGTTCACAAAGTACATAAATATTACTGACTTAAATAGTAGTGATAGAAATAAATACTCGTGTTAATTTATTTATAGTAGTTTTAAGTGCGATACATTTATTTTATATTTTTATATTGTGATTAAATTTAAGTGTGTAAATATACAGACTGTTTCAAAACAATTGCACGAGTTGTTCATTTCGACCCCGAAAACGCTACAATTTGGTGTTAGGTGTTTAGGGTGAACAAGTGCAAAAAAAATGACCAAACGTTTGGAAGAATTAAAGGTCCCCGAGTTAAAGGCAGAATCAGAAGAAAGGGACGCAGATACGTCTGGAAAAAAAATAATTCTCCAGGACCGGCTTCGTGACATTCTAATAAATGAAGGTAAGGATCCCGAAAAATATTTGTTTCAAGTACAGGCTGATCCAAGCTTAACTATGGAGACTCTAAAAGAAATTGCAAATAATTCAAAACAATTCGAGACTACTATGGAGACTCTAAAAGATGAAATTGCAAATAATTCAAAGGCTTTATAAAACGAAATTGCAAATAATTCAAAAGCTTTAACAAATGAAATTGCAAATAATTCAAAACATTTCGAGACTACTATGGAGACTCTAAAAGATGAGATGTTAAATAATTCAAAGATTTTGGAAAAACTTTAAAAAATGAAATTGCAAATAATTCAAAACAACTGGAGACTACTTTTAAGGAAAACATTCAAAAGAATTCATCGAATATGAGACAGGAATTTTCTGAGGCCATCGAAGCCGTAGAACAGAAATTTGAGGAACGCATGTCCAGAATGAGGGACGAATTTAAAGTTCAGCTTCAATTGCCAGCGATGAGCGACTGCAGTTCTCATGACACCTCAAGCGAAAGCTTGGAGATCTGCCGAACAGCAAAGGCAAAGGTAAAACCTCCCACCTTCAATAGAAAGACGTCATGGATGACGTACCTGAAACAATTCGAAGCCGCTGCAGGAGCAAATGGATGGACATCCCCGGAGAAAGCTACTGCTCTGATTGTGTCGTTAAGAGGAGAGGCCAGTGACGTTCTAGAGACCTTACTTCCGGAAGAGTGTCAAGACTACCCTCAATTAATCAAGCGTCTGGAGATGAGATATGGGCATGCACACCTGGAGCAGGTTTATCATATACAATTGAAGAATCGTCTGCAGAAAAAGGGTGAAAGCCTCCAAGAATTCGAAGCGGATATAGCCCGTTTGGTTCGTCTGGCGTATCCAACGGCTCCAGATAGCTTCTCGGAACAGTTGGCTGTGGAGACATTATAGATGGTCTTCGAGATGGCGATACACAGCAAGCACTGAGGCTGGCAAGACCAAAAACCCTAATTAATGCTTTGGCACATAGTCTGGAGTTCGAAACCGCAAAGCTGTTCTCTCGAAACCCTGCAAGAGTATGTTCTGTCAGAAATCTACCAGAATCCGAAGAATCCTTAGAACAGGTAGTCCGACGATTAATGAATCAGGTGCAACCTAAGAGAAGAATGCTCCGATGCTGGAATTGTGGTGAAATGGGCCATGTTCGTAGTAAATGCGAGAAGGGGCCCAAGAAACCCATAGCGGAGCAGCAGGAAACACTAAAGAGAAGAGAGCGGAGGCAATCGTCGACCTAGTATCGTAGACCCTCAAAAGCAATAGCGCGAATTGCATCTCTTAAACACCAAAACGCTGATACTCTTTCAAGGAGACCATGTCTAGAAGACCGGGTAGAAGAAAAATCGGCCAACACACTTAGAACTGCCGCGGTTGACGATCAGTGGCGACCTGACAATTTGAGGATCGATCAGGAAGCTGATGAAGACCTTGGTTCCTTGATGGTTTGGAAAGGTACTGGTCACAGACCAGCTTGGCAAGAAGTAGCTCCTCGTTCACAGGGACTGAAATCCTACTGGACTCAATGGGACTCTCTGAAGGTGGAGAAGGGCCTACTCAAGCGTGTTGTGGAGAACCCAGATGGATATGGGCAAAGGATACAGGTGGTCATCCCTAAGAAAAGGATACCTGATGTACTGCAACAACTCCACAAGGACAGGTCCGGAGGACACTGCGGCGTACACAAGACACTCGAGAAAGTGCGCCAACGATTTTATTGGGTGAATTGCACACGAAATGTGAAGGAGTGGTGCCGAAAATGTGCAACTTGTGCCGCCAGCAATGGCCCCTAAAGACGTCGACGAACACCCCATAGTAAGTCAAGGGTGGTGCATTTCAACCGATTGGCCCCATACCTTGGACATAACAACGGCGAAGTAACGGATGTGCGACAAATTACCAGAGAACATAGAGAGCCAACTTATGGGAATTTCATGCAAGAATATCCTGGTACTAGAAAGGCTGGTTTTGGAATTACCACGGAGAAGCAACAGGATCTTTTTACGGTACCCTGTGATTATGCCCTAGCTCACTGTGTGGCCCAGGACCTATGTATGCGTAGAGGGATTGCCGTGGAATTCAAGAGGAGATATGGCGGAGTCAATGAACTGATCCAACAAAAGCCAAGGATTGGTAAAACTCTGGAGATAGAGTGTGACGAACGATCTATTTTTTACCTGGTCACAAAAGAAGTCTCCAACGAAAAGCCGACCTATCATGCATTGTGGGAGTCCCTTGTTGATTTACGAGAACGTGCATTCGAACAAAACATAAAGAGGCTGGCCATTCCGAAGCTGGGTTGCGGATTAGACCGTCTGGAATGGAGAATCCTAAGAAACATGCTGGAGGTGGTGTTTCGGCATACTGGTATGGAAATAGTCGTAAGCAGCTATCGGCCCAATCAACCCGTTATACAACCTAAGACGGTGGATTGCCATTTCCATAAGGCAACTGGGGGCACCCGTGGGTCCCAATGTAGATTCCGTCATCCACCAACAACAAGAACATGAAATAGCGTATTTCGGGACGAAACGCAGTTTTTAAGAAGGGGCAGTGTAACGAAACAATCCCACAAAAGAAGCAGACCTCCGGGCGACAACAAAAAAAAACGTACCAGTAAACAAGTCGTAAATCAACTGCACTTATGTACTACGTCAGCGACAGAAAGTCTGGAATATGGTAGAAGAGAGCCAGAATTTGCTGGTATATCCCTATACTCTTTGTCTACAGATATAAATACCACCGGTGGGATAAGGAATTCATTCAATCAATAGTAGTCGCGCGCGGTATTTACTGAACAGTTCAAATAAACATAAATAATGTGAATAGTGCAGTTTTATTATAGTTCACAAAATACATAAATATTACTGACTTAAACAGTAGTGATAGAAATAAATACGTGTGTTAATTTATTTGTAGTAGTTTTAAGTGCGATACATTTATTTTATATTTTTATATTGTGATTAGATTTAAGTGTGTAAATATACTGTTTCAAAACATTTGCACGAGTTGTTTATTTCGACCCCGAAAACGCTACAGTATACTAAGACTGTTCGTAACTATTTTATAAATTCAGTATCATTTATTAAAGGTTTTTTTTCTTAATCTTAAACATACATACATACAAGATTTCGAATTAATCTATATTAGAAAAAAATAAATAATGGGGTGTGGCCACCGCACGACTTTCTTATACGTATAAGCGTTTCAAATTATACACAACTTGTTCTAAATTGTTTTAAATACTTTTATTTTAGAAAAATAAAGCTGTGAGGGTGTTCCCTCAAGTCCAAATTTTGAGAATTTTTTTATACAAAAAATATTCAAAATCCTATTCTAAGTACTTCTATTCTCTTAATAAAACTCTGTAGAATGCATACTTTCCGAGATATTTGAAATAAGTGTTACTCACTAAGAGCAAGTGTTACTTCTGGTCCGAATTTTTACATTTCATTTATACAAAAAATATTTCAAATCCAGCTTTAAATACTTTTATACTCTTAATAAATATATATAGAATGCATAATTTACGACAGAGATTTTTAGAGATGTCCAGGTTTCGAAGTCTCCTGGTACCGAAAAAGTGGTTTTAAAAATATTCTCTCTCTCTCTCTCTCTCCCCTCTCCCCCTCTCCCCCCTCTCTCTCCCCCTCTCTCCCTCTCTCTCTCTCTCCCCCCTCTCTCTCTCTCAATTAGTTGAAGATTCATGGTTGCTTGTGGCACATATTCTAAAAATACTTTAAGCTCTGTTGCACTTCCGGTTTCACCGGAAATGCACGGAACTTAATTTTCTTAAATGACTCATCCTCTATATTTTTGGATATTCTCGTACTGTTTTAGATTATCAATTCAACTGTTTGTCTTTTTTCAAAATTGAACCAATATCTTTTGGGTTATTATGTTGTGTTTGAAAAATTTTGACCAAAACAAGTATTCAAAAAAATATCATTTTCGCATTGTTTTTAAAAGTAAAAACATTAACTTTGGTGGTGCTTGTAGCCAAGAAAATAACTACAGTCAGAATTAAGATATTCCAAAAGAGGAATCGTCAATTTTTAATTTTTATTTTAGATTCTTCGGAAGAATGCTTGAGCCCCATCTTTTTCAATTTTTGAAAAAGATGGGGCTGAGTGAACAATTTTTTTTCAGTCATCTCACCCAATTTTTTCTTTTTTAAAATGATTCGTATCACTTTAGAATAAACGTAGGAAAACATGGACCAAGCGTTGGATAGTCTATTTGCTAAAGAAAGGGGGGCAAAATCCACACATCCATCAAGAGTGGTCTATTTTTCACGCCAATCCATAAGCAATTTATACACAACATCGACAACCTTGACGGTTGACAACTTACCGTTACAGCTCTCCACCCTCGTCAGAGATTGAAGTTGCTCCTATGGCAGACTTCAAAACGCAAAGATTAAATGTAGATCGGCTACGTCTACTTTAGAGAATGTGTCTGTTATCGTACCTATCTGGTTATAGGCAACCTGTATTGGGGATTACAACAGGCAACAACATATGGAAATATCTCGTCAACAAAAAAAAACAATTTGTCTATTACGTCTTCATTTAAATTCAAGACGTTAAGCTACGAAAGTGATAGACAGAATTAGTATTAAATAATATACGGCATGTGTAAAATCATATTGGGGGATAGGACATAGGTATACTACTCATACCGGCAACAACGCGCAGGTCGTGCCAGTAAAATACGATTAGCATTTCAGTTCATAATTAATTCAGTTCATAATTCATTAATTAATTTTTATATCTTTGTTTCAGTTGCATACGGTCAGTCGACGGATGAACACGTATTTATCTAAGCATGCATCACACGCTTCGTAAATACATATTTACCAAATAAGAATTCAAAATACTTCTGCGAGTTTTATTATATTGCGTATACAACGCAGTAGGAAAATAAAAGCACAATTCTAATTAAATATTAATTCTTAGTAAATTATTCTATAAATTTACTAAGAACGGAATTTTAATAAAAATATAAAATATACTCTAAACAATACTAAAAAATAAAATGTCACATCGCATAGGCTGAAAAATGCCTCCTTCAGCAGCAAGGCATTGTCCGAGCCTATCAAAAAATTTTCTGGCACATTACGAATCATATTGACTGTTGATATGATTCGTAATGTGCGAGAAATTTTCTTTTTTTATGATAGCCTCGGACAATGCCTTGCTGCTGAAGGAGGCATTTTTGAGCTTATGCGATAACATTTTATTTTTTAGTATTGTTTAGAGTATATTTTATACTTACATTCAAATTCCGTTCTTAGTAAATTTATAAAATAATTTACTAAGAATTAATGTTTAATTAGAATTGTTCTTTTATTTTCCTACTGCGTTGTATACGCAATATAATAAAACTCGCAGAAGTATTTTGAATTCTTATTTGGTAAATATGTATTTATGAAGCGTGTGATCCATGCTTAGAAAAATACATGTTCATCCGTCGACTATGTATGCAACTGAAATGCTAATCGTACTATACTGGCACGACCTGCGCGTTGTTACCGGTATGCATAGTATACATATTGCCGTGATCCCTACCGTTTAAGCATTATAAAATAGTTAGACAATTAAGTATTAGAATAAGAAAATAATTTTTAGTGGTAAACATAATTATTAAGAAACGAAGTATGAGTTGCATAACCGCAACGGCGTAACATTATGATGATGGGTATATGGTAATTGAAATTGAAATAAATTTATATGAAAGGTACGAAAATAAACACAAAAATAAATTCATGTATTCTATATTTATAGAAACGAGGAGCACAAGATGTATTTTCAGTATACTAAGGCCGAACCAAACTTTTTGCATTGTGTAAGAGTGGTACTAAATATATTGAGAAGTGAACAACTTTTCAAGCTTAATAATGTGTTAAAAATAAATAACAGAGAGAGAGTGATGATGAAAGATGGAACAGTGAAAAGAGTTAGTCATTTGAATGCTGTAAAAATGTATGAAAAAGGTGAAATTAGACATGCACGACATGAAAACATCTTTCATCATGAATAGACGTAGTAAATAAGTTTATAAAAGATTGTTATCTGTTAGACATTTTATGGTCACACTTAACATTACAATAAATACCTGATACTTATATTTAATAGTATTTAAAAAAAAGGATATATAAAAAAGTGTTCTTTATTCGACACGATATAATAAAGTAAAAACTTCGGAAATAATAGGATAAATCTGGCTTAATCCGGAAAAGTTCCAGAAATAATGGGATAAATCCGGTTTGATTTGACTAAATCTACAAAGAAAAAGAATAATGTTAGCGTTGTTAACAGCTGCGTGCAAATCAACCTACACGAAGATGAGAGAAGGTGGTTCGAAGACAGGGATAAAGTTGTCGAGGTCCATGTTCCTGACAAAGTAATCATAAAAGGTAGGATTCCATCTGTATGCAATGTCTTTCCGATTATTTCTAACGAAGATATCTACAAAAAGAAAATACGGATAGTGTTAAATAATGGGAAAAGGAAGTATTTAAACAATGATGAAAGAGGCAACAAATTCATTTACAAATACAATGAGGGATGGCGTTAATAGAAGAAGAATATACCTACACAAGACAAGGAATCGCGAATGTGCACGGACTTTAATGATAAACAATTTGTGTGTGTATATTTTTGTGCAATTTTTAACTATCAAAAACAATATAGGTGTAGTTCAACCTGGGGGAAAACTTGAAGAAAACAAATATGAACAGGACAATACCAACATAAACATTAGTGTCTGAGTTGTGGCGTTGCAGATGAATAGTCGTGTTTTTTCGATGACCGAGATGATAAATAGCCGCGAACGACGATAGGAAAGAAGAAGCTGTCGATCTTTTGAATGGTTCGAACGTAAAAATTTTGTTTCATACTCAATTGAATGCAGGCGTACTAATACACTGCATAAAATCATTTTAGTTAAATGTATCAAGTTATTTTTGATTTCAATAAGTAGTTTAGTTTATCACATTATAATTAATTCATTGTTACTTTGTTTAATTTCATTATTTTTTTATTATCAAAATGGTAGATATAAATCAAGAGGAATTTGATAATGTATGTATATGAATATTATAAGTAAGTTTTTCTCGAAATAAATTCATAATAGATATTTGATGATGTGTGGCGTATGCTAAAGATGCTATGTGAGAATGCTCATTTTTAGCAAAGCGTTTCACATCGTCAATATTTTGAATAAAATATTATTTTCTTTGCTATAGTAGATTAATTTTGCAAATCATGGGAGTATTGTTAATTATGTAAAAAGGGGCATTAATGGCACAACGTGAGAATGTTTGCTTATTATAGCAATGTTTACTGTGCATTATTAACAATTTATTAGATAAAAATTTAATAAAGATTTCAAGCATATTTGAATACGTAAAGGTATAAGCATTTTTGATGGACAAATAGCCAATTTGTGGTATGTACAACGTGTGAATATTTGCATATGACGATTGGTGAGAGTCTTATCAAGGTGTTTTCGACTTTGCGAGATTTTAGATCTCCAGAGGCATTTCGTGCAAATGAATGTCTTTGTTGAAATAAATTTCAGCGTCGTAAAGGAAAAATTTTATTTCTTTGACATTATACGATATTAAAAATTTGAAGAAAGCAAGAAATAATATTTTATTTAAATCCATATAATAGATTAAAAGCAATGTGCATATATAAAAATATACATTTTTTTTGTTTGTGGTTGGAAAAGTAAAAGGACAATTTCTTTTACAGCCACATGTGGCAAAAGAATTTCTTTACTGTTGTTGTTATCGAATATTGAGTTTAATACAAATGTTTTATGAGATTTAATTTTTTATTATTAACCTTATCCTATTTAATTTTAAATAAGAAATGTTGTCGACAAATAAAGAAAGGATCACTGCTAGAACCTACAAGAATAATGTGAATGATAACAGGGATTAAGATTAAAATATTTGTTGGAGTAGTTATAATTTAAAAGAATACAATCTCTGCATTCATAAATAAATATATATGGTTTTTGTATCATTAGTACCCAATGTATGGCAATAGTACATTTATTTTATTCATATAATTATGCTACCAGTGCTACTGCAATATGTCCTATCCCCAATATGATTCTACACATGCTGTATATGTATAGAATATTTATATATAAAGCATTTAATTATGATTTATAATGTGTATGCTGAGACGATTACACTTTACGTATGTATATAGATTTGAAGTAGTCACTGCTTTTACAAAATATATATTGTACTCGCCCTTTTTAGCCCTATATAGTCGTTTACTACTGTGTATTATATTGCTATTCATTTCCTCCATAAAAATTATCTAATAAATGTTTATATTTTATAGTAATCTTTACTTTATTTCAAATAGCATAACTCTTACTTCCTATTTCTATATGACGCCATTTATTCAGAATTTACCCACAACAAACCATTTCACACCAAAAGATATACCTTGATAAATGATTTTTGTGGAGTGTATCTACTCTCGGTACAATCTATTTCAGAAGACATACAATCGTATATTTCAAAACGAAAATAACTTAGTATAAAAAAGAGTATTGTTTTACTTTATGTGACTCTCTTATAGGTAAAATCATTTTAATTCCGCTGAACGTCGCTCTTTTTATACCTAGCCAAATCTCTACGGCATCTAAATAATTTTGATTCGATATGAATTGCGTACGACTTATATGTATTCAAATTTAACAGATCGAATTAAAGCATTTTATATTATTATTGAAAAATAAGTATATTAATGTAATTTTTAATGATCGCATTTGTAAATATCAAAACAAATAAGGAAAATATATTCAATTCAAGATAGATGTGAATGCGAATATGTATTTAAGAAATAATTCCTATAAGCAAGTTTTTCTTTTGAAGTGGAACGTCCACAAGCATACGCCGAAAAACACTACTATTACATATGTATACAGCAAGAGCGCGCGAGGTATGATCACCCGATGGTATACGTAAACTCGTATCTAAACGTGGTCCGATAATACATATTAGAGTTACGGCACAACATACATTGCCTGCTCATATTCGAACTCATATATAGTGATCTGATTATTTTTTCGCAGATTGACAAAAAGAACAAATTAAATTTTCTCTTTAAGTGATGACGATTGCTTAGATAACTAAGTCGATAATAACGCGAAGATTGTAATACTTATAACGTAATTATGATTATCCTTATGAAATTAAATAATAATGTAGTTGTGTAAAAAGTTATAGCAGTACAACTGGGTTTTAGAATGAAATAAAAACAACCCGCCTGAAACATCTGCAGAATAAACTAAGATGTCTAGAGAAAAATAAATAAATAGCAATTGCATGGTAAAAAAAAACTATAAATAAGTATAACAGAAATACCATAAAATAACATAAAAACGACCCTTGAAATAGACATTAAAATTAGAGATTCTCTCCAGTAAATATAACGAAATAACAACTTTGGAAAAATAAATCTATATATCTATATCTGGCGAACACAGCTGGCGGAGATCATTTGCCGTATATACGTCCGAAGAATATCGACTGCCATCGGGTGATCATACCCCGCGCGCTCAAGCTGTATATGATTGAAATATTTGTATTTATGTAACGCTGTATACTTAGCGACACCACACACAATACATCGGTGATATATGGGCTGCTGCCAAATTTATTTCAGGTTTCGCATTTAATTTGAAACATAGTGTACGTCTATGTATATGTACACGTGTAAGTGTATAGGTATGTATCTGCAGTAATTTGCACCTGTAAAAGTAGTTGTTGCATCTGGGCGGAATGTAGTTTTAAGTTAGTTTTTAGGCATTCTTTACATACTTATTTTTCATTAAGTGTAAAATCTCTACGGAAAATCAGTACACACCTTGTTGTGCTCTAAGTAGAGTCTTTTGTTTTTCACTATACGCATAGAATTTATTTCATTTTTATTTCTTGTCTTCTTCTATTATGTTTATTTTGTCAATATTCTTGTTGAAAAATAAATGCTGTTATTATTATTATTATTATTATTACCATATTCCTGAGGAATTTTGGGTACGTAAGCTAAATAAAATTACTCATAAACATGCGTGGCAGCGGCTTTCTTTAAGAATACAATCAATTGTAATTTACGAACACGCATTGATATTCAATAATATGCAAATAAACAGCTGATACAGATGCGCTTTTTTATATTTGTATTACTTCTATCCTCAATATATTGTAAATATGTAAATATGTAATTAAGACAGTTATTTTGACAAGACTGACTGGATGGGCCTCTAAGATGACAGGCCGTGCGGCGTTTGCGGGGAAATACTCTACGTCACTGGATCGCAACACTAAAAAGGTTAAGATATGGTTATCTATTCGTATCGAATCCTCGAAGTTGTTATCGAGATTACTGCAGAGCTGTAGGAATTGGTTCCGAACGGTTCTTGAATTGCGAGTTCTGAAAGACGGAATATTGAACTAATAATAAGTTTCCTAATTTTTAGTTCCAGAACTGCATGGTCCGAACAAATTTATATTATTTTAAAGTTTCGAAGACTGGCAGTTTCTGAAAAAACAATTGTTGCGTTTTGCAAAAATATAGGCCCACATTATAAAGTGTAATTATCTAATTTCTATAAACTATTTTACAAATTTACATAGCTTTGGAAACCTAGGAATTTCATTTGAACTAAAGTTTAGTTTTATATGTATATTTTAGGTGTTCAGAATGTGGTACTGCAAAAGAAGAGTACAGCGATGAAGAAATAGGTTTATGTATTGTTAGTCTAGGCACTTTTATACATAGGGAACCAGCTTTGGCGGCTCCAATGCTTCCAGATATATTAAATGTCATAGCAAAGTAATTCCTAAAATAGCGTCTATTGAAATCTATAAACCAAAAATGTAACTATTTTCAGAGTTGCTACGAACGTAATATATCCATGGCAAAATGACAGTAATATACATCTTCCTGGTGGGGTAGTAAGTGTTGCCCATCAATTCCTAAGATGCGTATTACATCAACTTGCACCTAATGGTATATTTACACAAATGTTTCAAACGAATGCTAATGGTAGGTGTTTGCTATTATTAAATTTCGTCGGCATTAATGCAAATCCTAATTTCTAGAAACATCTAGAACGCAATTTTTTAAAAGTGTCATTCAAGCGTTGATTGACTTTAATGAACTGAACCCAGTAGCGCCATTGCAATTACTTCTAGAAGTAAGAGAAAATGTATTTTCGAAAAACGATATGCATTGTCATTATCTACGTATTTTAGACCCTTAATTCCAAGAAAACGTTATCCACTGATGTCTTGCCGATAATATTAGAAAACGTATCGTGTTATTTAGATTGTTTGCCTTTAGAAGCAGCATTGGGACCAACTTCACCGTTATGGAATAACGTTTTGCAACAAATGGAGATATTTTTTAGAAGGCTTATTTTTTTATTACACACATTAGAAGATTTATCACCTTTATTGAAGATAATTATTACAATATTTAAAATACCATTAATTAGTCAATATAAGGTATGTTAAATTTTAAAATATACAAGGTTAGTTAAAAGTATGCAATAGCCGGTTTATTTCCGTAAATATAAACTTTATAACAAAATGTCTTAACATAAGTTTTTTTACTAATTATTCTCCATTTCTTAGCCTACTCCTTGTTTTTGTATGTAAACGCAGTTCCATGGTAACGAATTTTTTTTTTTAATGGCAAGCAAGCAGTTTTTTGCTGATTTTTGTTTCTCTTCTTTTTCCTGAAATGACTTGATATTTCTTTCATATACTTGAATAAGAAAATTTCAGATATAATGTTCATAATACTTTATTTACACTACTAATAATAATATCAAATTAAATGTTCAAACTGAAGACCTGTAGCTTCACAATATCCTAATCTATCACAGAAATTATGCAACGAATTTTGCAGCGAGTTGAATTCATATTTTCAAATTCATGCCTAATTCTGACTTCTAGCACTTGCAAATTTTGTGGTTTCTGTTTGTAAATTTTATTTTTTGAATGTCCCCAGAGGAAAAAATCTGGGGGACTCAAGACTCAAATCAGGCGACCTAGCAGGCCATTCAATAGATCCTTGACGTCCTATCCAACGAGCGGGAAAGGTGTTATTTAGAAACAGGCGAACATCAACTCCATAATGTGGTGGAGCAGGGTCTTGCTGAAACCAAACACTGCGGTTTGTCATTCCTTGTCGATCTTCATATGGAAATAAATGTACAATGTCAGGTACAATGTGATCACGCAATAGGTTTAGGTATTTATTTGCTGTCAAATTTTCATGTATAAAGTATGGACCTATTATGTGGTGCCCAATAATATCAGCCCAGACATTGAGTTTTTGTGGATGATGTGTATGGTGTTCCATCATCCAATGAGGATTTTCACTGGACCAGTATCGACAGTTGTGCCGGTTTACAAACCCATTTAGACAAAAAGTGGCTTCATTAGAAAATAAAATGTTGTTTATACAATTAGGATTAGGTTTGGTCATTTCCATCATTATTGCACAAAACTACATTCTTCTGTCAGGGTTGTCTTCGTTTAGCTCATGGAGAAGGTGTATCTTGTAGTGTTTGTGTTTGTTCTTTTTTAATATTCGAACAACCGACGATTGACTAATATCATTATCCAAATCCAGTTGCGTGGTTGATGTAATTGGATTATCCATCACATTAAGTACAACATTGAGAGCTCGATCTTCATTTGTGGCTGATTTTGGACGCCCAGACCTTAGGATATTTCTTACATTTCCAGTTTTTCTAAATCTTCTAACCAATTTAGACACTGATTGTACAATAGGATTTCTCTCCGGATGAACGCTATTGAACAAATGGCAAACATCTTCTTGTGAACGTTGTCGATCTCCATAATCAACCATCATTAGTATTTCTATTCTTTCAGTTTCATTGACTTTCACCATGTTTACAAATGAAAATTAAACTATTCCTATTAAATTAGCTTGTCCACTTATTGAAAGGTACTTCATAATGACTGATTAATACCTAGCGAAGCAGAGGCCAATATCGTTTTTTGTAGAATAATACTCAAATGAATAAAAAGGAGTATTAAACACTGTAGAATCTGTTTTCATATCACATTTTGCCGTTTTTGGGAAATTCTGATTTTACACAGAAATTTTCTTATTCAAGTGTATGAAAAAAATATCAAGTCATTTCAAGAAAAAGAAGAGGAATAAAAATCAGCAAAACAAAACTGCTTACTTGCCATTTATAAAAATTATAATACGTTACCATGGAAATGCATTTACATACAAAAACAAGGTATAGGCTAAGAAATGGAGAATAATTACTAAAAAACTTGTTTCAGACAATTTGTTATAAAGTTTATATTTACGGAAATAAACCGCCCATTCCATACTTTTGACTAACCCTGTATATTTCGTGTATATCCAAGACATTACCCCATAACTCCATACATATTGATGTATCAATTTTTTTAGATACACATATACATATACCGGTTGTGTAAAATACCATTAGCCATAGCGAATCAGTCAATGAACTGTATATACTATGTGGAAGGGAGGCAGGGTATTTTCATTTAAGAGAAAAGTGTGTCAGGCGCAACAGAAAGAGATAGTGCTACGTTGTGGTATTTCCATCCTTATTTGTTGCATGTTCGTTTACGGAGTTTATTTGCACCTTGATCTTAAACGTTTTTCACCGTCTATACCTGAGGTGCTCGGTAGGTAAAAGCATACAATTTCATGTTATAATATTTTGATGTGCCTGTGAAGTATAGTATCTTTTTACTTCAGTACTTAGAACAAGAAAAAATGGTACATTATTGCGCGGCTTATGGATGCAAAACTTTATATGACAAGAGAAATAATATCCAGTTTCACTTGTAAGTTTATTATTTAATACTTTTGCCCACGGAGATCACACATATACTTCTGTAATGCAAATGTCTCAAGAATTTACAAGTTTTTCCTTCAATGGTGTTCCAGTATTCGCGGGTGATATAGAGTTCAAGATAATACAATTTATAGAAAAACAATTCCGATTTTTAACAACCACTGCTTCAGTACAAAAATCAAATTTAAAAAGTATATTGCAAAATGCAGCGGTACAAAAGTTTTCGTCAAACTTACAACTTTTTTTACCTAGTCATCCTATAACAGAGGAGATATTTAATGAAGATTTACACGAAATACAATTAATAAAATGTATTATAAGTATATATGTGAAATGTCGAATTCCGCATCATGCAACAGTTTATAATGAGAGTATTCAATATACTAAACTAGGTTTAAGGCAAAAGTTTACTAAATTAATACTTTTTAATAATCAATAAAACTGTCATAATATTGAATTTCTTTTTACAATACACTTCCAACATATCCTGCTCCTCATAACTACTTAATTTAAATGTTGTTACCTATTGATATGATTAACTTACAAGTATCCAGCCAACTATTTACTTTAAAACACGATAATTATATAAAAATCATTCTTTGGATAATTCTTCTCCTTTTATAACACATACAACAGATAATAATGTATAATAAATACGCTAAAGAAGATTTATTTAAAAAAAATATATTTAAAACGGCAGCGGCTAATTATGTAGCCGATAGTCGGACAAAGATGAGAATACCACAATGCAGCGGGTTGCATACTCCATAATTTTGCCTCAGTCATCGTTAACTTACCCGCCTATCCAGTTATATGTATTGTTGCGTTTTCGGGTTCGAAATAAACAACTCGTGCAATTATTTATTTAAAACAGTCTGTATATTTATGTAACTTAAAATTATTTAACAATATAAAAATATATAACTAAAGTATCACACTTAAACTACTATTAATAAATTAAAATTAACACTTGTATTTATTTACTACTACTAATATGTCCGTATTTATTTACATAACACTTCTATTTATATCACACGGCACTACTATATTTATTTTTACCGAACGACTTATATTTATCTCTTATATTTATTTTTTAGGCGCGTCGGCTATTTCTTACGGACTTTCTTATTCCGGAATTACTCCGCAATTACTCATCCCGCAATAAATCCCTATATATATATCTGCATAAAAAGTTCTCGAAAAGTACCAGTAAATTCGGTAATATACCAGAGGAAATCTAGACTCTTCCTTGCTTATGCCGTACATTTGAATTAGATGATATATTAACGACTTGTTTACATATCGTTTTTATATGACGCGCCGAGATGATTTATGGTCCCTTTTTTTTTAACGTCGCTCGGAAGTCTCATACATATTTCGTTACAGTATATATATATATTTCACTGGAATCAGTTTATACGTATGTACGATGTATACGTATATTATGTAGTACGTCGCAGTGCGGTGTCTATACACCGTACATACATACATACGTATACACAGATCCCCTATGGCTAATGTTACTTGATACATGCGGTATATACATATATGTATTTCTTTCTTTGCCACTATTTTATTTAAACTTATTTTCTTTCTTGGGTATGTGGTTTTCCTTTTAATTAAAACTAACACATTTTACTACTACTATTTACTAACGTTTCGATGTATTTAACATCTTTTTCAAAGGTCATAAAACATATAACTATAAAAAACATTACAGGATATCAAACTTTACGGTATAAAATTATTTACACTAATAATAATTAAAATTCCTTTATATTGTATTTTTTATGTATGTAAACTGGCAACATATCTTAAAATTCTTTTCGTGAATCATTAAAATTTTTTTTATTTAAAATGTGAAAACATTTTGTTTTCAGATACATTTTTTGGGTAAAAAGAAAACCAATATGCACGTTTGAAATGTATCTGAAAACAAAATGTTTTCACATTTTACATAATTTTGTTTTTAATGATTGACAAAACGAATTTTAAGTTAGGTTGGGTTGCCATACATAAAAAAAATACAATAAAAAAGAATTTTAATTATTGTTGGTGTAAATAATTTTGTACCGTAAAGTCTGATATTTTGTACATCGAAACGTTAGTAAAATGTATTAGTTTTAATTAAAGGGAAAACCACATACCCAAGAAAGAAAATAAGTTTATAGGTATATACATATATATACGTACATGTAAGAAATTCGATACATATTTATATTTTATTTATTAGAAATAATATAAGATAGTTGCTATTTTTAGCTGATATATATGTACATATATCTCGTATATATATCTTGCATATAGTTTTATAATTTCTGTATAGTATTTCAAATAAAGCTTTGATGGAATCATTTCCCTGCAGATATGCTGTAGACTCTGCTGAACAATTTTGTCAGATTTAATTTTTTTTAAGGTGACTTTTAATCCTCCAGTGAATTTTGCTAATAAGTCGCAACGCTTAATGATATTATCATTTGAGATTTAGTAGACGAATTTTAAGAAATAAAAGTCTCATTTTAGGGAATGTTGGAGCCCTTTTCAAAAATTCTAAGCTATGCTATTCAGACGAATATCATACAATACAATTATTTGGTTGATATATGTTTCCTTTGCAACAGAGCATTTACAAAGGTAAGATAGTAGGCAGGTGTCATATTTTAATTATATTTATTTCAAATTCGAAAATTCACTTATAGGATCGCGATAAGTTGATATTAAGCAGGATGGTGGTTTTCGAACTAGTACAAGCGCTAAAATTCAAAACATCGATACCAGATTCCAACTTGTTGATGCTTATAAATTTAATACTTCAGGTACCGTTTGATAGCATCGCGTAAAACGATTTTTCGATAAATAAATTTTACAGGATGTTGGGGGTTCTATGCCAGCCAATGTAGTGTTAAAAGATTCCAACCAATTCACCATGGATTACATACCAATTTGGAACACTAATGTCTCTGAATGTATGAAAATTCATCTTAGTGATATCTTGGAATTCCTCACAGATTTCCATACTTTGGCAAAAATTAAGGTAAGCCATTCTTTATATGAAGGGAGTCAAAAAGAAAAAACTACTTTAAAAAATGAATTATTTTCTGTTTACAAAAAGGATCTTACTGTGATTTTGACCTGGATCCTGCAAAAAATCTTTACAATTTTCAACCTTATGGTAGAGTACAGTAAAAACTAAGTTACTGTAAAATTCTACTAACTAAAATTTTCAAAACAAGAAACTAGGTATTACTGATTATCACGTACATTAGTGCAGTTATAGATTTTTTTGTTTTAAACAATACAATAAAAGAAGGAACGATGTGGAAAGTAATGTAACAACAAAATTTATAGTTATTTGTAGACAGGGGGTATCTGCAAGGGCTACGGTGAATGACCACTATTCACCGTAGCCCTGCGGATGCCCCTGGCTTCAAAGTAATAATATTAGCGGCGATAAAGCAAGGTTTATATAACCAAAACGGGTGCCGTAAACTGAACTTTATAGCACCGAAACAGAAGTTATTCAACGAATTTGCGTGGATAATTTTATTTTATGCCGCCTCTACACATCGCCGAATGTATTCGCCGAAGATTCGTATACGAATGTTTCGTCAAATAATTCGTGCGCAAATATGAACGAATTGCCTATCCACACATCGTATTCGCAATATTCGCGTTGAAAAGAAGATAGAATGATGGAAGGTAAACAAGTTGCTGCTGCATTATACTATATGAGTACTTGCAATTATTATTCGAGTATTAAGTCATTACTCCACTACGCCATAATTCATTAACGTATACAGAATAATACCTTTTTTAATTTGAAATCTTTAAATTATAGGTTATGTTTACGAATTTATCTATTTACTTATATAGGTATTCATCTCACTTCAGTTTACGATGTGTAGTCAGGTTATTTGTATTCGGATATGAATTTTCTTTGATGTGTGAAACGAAAACCGACTCCGAACCAGAGAAATAGAGTAGGGGAGAACGCGCTTCGACGAGTGCGCATCCAGTTTTAAGCAAACGCTATAGTGGTCGCCATTTTGCAGGAAGGCATTTCTTTTCACACGTAAGTTTGTTTACATTTTTCTAAGTCAATGAACTTTACATGCGAATTGTTGAGCTAGGTATAAATATAACCTTCAAAATGGCGGAATTCAATTTAACTTAGTTGGCGCATCTTTAAGCGCGTTCTCCCCTACTCTATTTCTCTGCTCCGAACGGATCGGCATTCGTATTCGGCGCGAATATTGGCGAATATCAAATATTTTCCGAATAAACTGTCTACATATCGCTGTTCGGCGTAATTTGCCGAATGTTCGGCGATGTGTAGAGGCGGCATAAACACGTGAATGAAGTTCGCTTCGCTCGTGCCGTAATCGTACGACTACTAAAATATCCACGCAATGAGTTAAATATAATACTTTATCTACTTACTAATGTCGAAATAACACATTGGGTTTTAATCAACAATATTTAATCAAAAAATTTCAATTAATCAAGATACCACGCGATCATTTAAAGTCTAAATTATAGTAGGCGGGATTTTTTTTTATTAGGTTGTCCAGAATGTCAATTATTGATTAATTAACATTTTGAAACGTCACTTTGACAATTCAAATTGTAAATTAGTACTTATATACCAACTTAATTTAAATTTCACAGCCTGCTCTAATTTAGAATTTAAATGATTGCGCGGTATAATGTAATTACAATTAAATATTAACGAAATATATTACAAGTTCGCACTGACTGTTTTGTTGTTTCTTATGTGGGTTCGTTTTAATTAAACGTTAACACACTTTTCATTTTAAAACACTTTATTAACAAAGCTACAGTAACAGATATTAAATCTTATACATATGTATGGCGCTACTAGAAGCCATCATCTCTGTATCTAGTTCGTTGACAAAACTCCTATTCTAGTCTAAAACTACCAATCGCTACCAATCTTAAATAATAAAAACCCTTACACAACACGCTTTTTCTTTTTTTTTTTTTTTTTTTTTTTTTAAGTTAATACATTAATATAAGACATAGTCACTTAAGGTTTGAGGCGGCCGAGAAGTTCTCATACTTCTTGTATTTACAGGTTTATTTTGATTTCTTATAAATAAGTCATTATCATTTACATTCATAATATCATTATCTATAGATACATCATTGTCACTACGATTAGGATTTACATCATTATCAATTACACTATTTATTATAGTATCATCAAGATTAATAATAGTTTCAACAGGCACTACAACATTATCAGGGTTAACATCGTTAATATCTGTTTCACTAACCAGAAGGTCTTCGTAAACATAATGCAAGTTAGGGCAAAAATTACTTTTATTGAAGCTTATTTTTGTTTTGTTAATTAGCTTCCGATTACGCCTAAATTTATTATTATTTAAATCTTTAACAATATAGGAACGATCATTATACTTTTCCACCACTTTACCTTTTTCCCATCTTTTATTTTTTTGAAATAAAATATTTTCGTTTATATTCAAAGGAGGTAAATCTTTTGCTGATTTGTCATAGTGTTTTTTTTGTTTTTTAGAATTACTCCTTAATTTATCTGTAACAGTAGGGCTTTCTATAATTTTAGGCATTAAATTTTCTATAGCTGTAGGAATTTTTGTTTTTACCAATTTATTTAAAAGTAGTTGAGAAGGAGAATAACCTATGCTTGGTAATGGGGTATTTCTATACTCCAATAAAAAGTTAGGCAAATCATCATAATTTTTCATTTTCTTTAACATTCTTTTTGCTATGTCCACGTATTTTTCGGCTAAACCATTTGATTGGTGGTGATGCGGACTAGAAAATTCAACTTCAAAGTTCCAGTTTCTCGCAAAATCCCGGAAACATATGCTATTGTACGGATTGTTATCTCCAAAGAATTTATCCGGTACACCAAATTTTGAAAATATTTCTTTACAAACTTTAACAACAGTTTCTGCCGTTTTGCTAGAAGTAGGAACCACTTCCATCCAATGTGAATAAGAATCTACGATTAATAAATAGTTTTGATTTTTATACTCAAAAAAATCAGAATACAAGTATTGCCAGGGTCGATTTGGAATTTCGTGTGTTATAAGATTCTCTCTTTTATTAGCTGGTTTATTTACTTGACATATTTCACATTCATTTATAAAATTTTCAATATCAGCTGACATTTTTGGCCAAAACATTACTAGTCTAGCGCGTAATTTAGATTTTTGTATTCCAAAGTGGGCCTCATGAATTAATTTTAACATTTCCTTTCTTAATTGTGAAGGTACAATAATTTTAGTATTATAAAACAATAGATTATCTGAGAGAAATATATCATCCCTTAAAGCAAAATAATATTTTAATTCTCCATCTAGAGCTCTATTGGACTTAGGCCAGCCTGTAGAACAAAAATGTTTAACTCTTGACAGAATTATGTCCTTATCAATAGCATTTTGAAAAGTTACTTTCTTTTCTGGAGTCATAGGGACATTTAAGGAAAGTAAATGCACCATATACTCCAATTCTTCATCTACTGGTGTATTTGTCTTAATGTAGGATCTACTTAAAGTATCAGCTACGTACATTTTCGATCCGGGGAGATATTCAACATTTAACTTATATTTTAATAACTTTAATAACATTCGTTGTAAACGAGCACTAACATTATCCAAACTCTTATTAAATATCGGGATTAATGGTTTATGGTCAGTCTGTATAGTTATCTCTCTGCCATAAATTAGAAATTTAAATTTTTCACAAGCAAATGTTATGCTGAGGAGTTCTTTTTCAATTTGAGCGTATTTGACTTCTGCGTGATTCAAAGATCGAGATGCAAATGATACGGGATATCCGTCTTGTAACAGAACACAACCCATGCCCTTACTAGAAGCATCAGTTTGAATAGTAATTTTTTTATTTTCATCAAATAACTTTAATATTGGTTTGTTTGTGATCAAAGTTTTTAAAGTATCTAATTCGGATTGATGAGCATCTGTCCAAATAAATTTGATATCATTTCTACTTAAATTTCTCATATGAAAAGTTAATTGCGTTAAGTTCGATATAAACTTAGAAAAAAATTTAAATAGTCCTAAAATTCTAAGTAAATCTTTCTTATTTTCTGGTATTTCTAGAGCTAAGACAGCATTAATATTTTTATTTGAGGGTTGAACACCTTTTTTTGAGATATCTTGGCCCAAAAAATTTACTTCTTCTAGTTTATATTGTAATTTACTAAAGTTAAATTTAATTCCGTATTTTAAAGCTCTTTCTAGGACAGTTTTGAATGCTTTATCATGTTCTATTTCATTAGAACCTGTAACGATTAAATCGTCAAAATATATACTTACACCAGGTATATCACCAAATATTTCCATATTTTTTCTTTGGAATATTTCAGGTATTGAATTTAGGCCAAAGGGTACTCGATTAAATTTATATCTACCAAAGGGGGAATTAAAAGTACATAAGTTAGAACTGCTTTCATTAAGTTGGATCTGCCAAAACCCATCTTTCATATCTATGACCGAAAACATGGTCTTACCTACCAAATTGTTTAAAATATCATCACATTTGGGTATTATAAAATGTTCTCTGCAAATAAATTTATTTAGTGGTTTGGGATCAAGACATAAGCGAAGGGAACCATTGGGTTTTTCTACTATCATTAAAGAATTTACCCATTCAGTAGGATAATTTACTTTTGAAATTATACTTTTTTCTTCTAATTCATCTAGAGTTTCTTTAAGTTTTTTATGTAGTGATAATGGTACTTTTCTCTGAGTCTGAATGACTGGAATTGCATTTTCTTTTAATTTTATATCTACGAATCCTGGTATACAGCCAAGACCATTAAATATTTCCATAAATTGTTCATAAAGGTCATTTTTGTTATTTGGTAATAACGTAAACTTATCAAGTAAATTATTCTCAATTGCATTTAAGCGACATATTAATTTGAATTTTATACAGTCTGTTAATCCTAATATCGGTTCAGAATCAAGATCTACAATTAGAAATTTCAAATTGCAAGATTTATCTTTATAGCTACATTTTAAAATTAATTCACCTAGTACATTAGTTTTGAAATTTCCATAAGAAAGAATAATACTTTTAGTTGGAATAATAGAGGATTTCTGAATATTTAATTTGCTGAGAATTTTTAGTGGTAATACACTTGATTCTGCACCTGAATCTAATTTAAATCTAATATTATGATTATTAATTAAAACATATTCATACCAACATGATACATTCAAAGAATTTTCTTTATGTTCATAAATTTCAACATAGTTGTCTTGATTTAGTTCGGTTTTTCTTTGTAGAATATTTGAATTGTCTTCATTCGATGTCTGGATTTCTTCTATTTTTTCTTCGTATCTTGGGTTTTCATTTTTCTCTTTTTTATCTTTTGCATCCTTTCTAGAATTTTTGAAATCTGATGTGGATAGTTGATTTTTATCTTTCGAGCGACACATTTTTGCAAAATGTCCTTTCTTCTGACATACAGCACAAGTTTTGTTGTATGCAGGGCATTTCCCTCTCGTGTGTTCAAAGCCACATCTTTTGCATTTAATTAGTGCTAGTGAAACTGCATTGACTCGCTCTTCTGGAGTTAATAATTTTATATGCTGCTCGGATAATTCTACAGATTTACAGTATTCTTGTATTTTTTCAAGGCTCATGTCAGGTTCTCTAATTAATCTTTGTTGTATTTGTTTGTCATTAATTCCTAGAATTACTCTGTCTTTTAACATTCTGTCAATATATGACTGTTTACAGTTGTCCTTTGAGCACATGAATTCGCAGTTAGCAGCTTGCTTTTTTAATTCAGTTATAAACGAATCAATGGTTTGATCTTCCTTTTGAATAATATTATTGAATTTAAATGTTTCCATTGTTATATTTTTCTTGGGTAGAAAATACTGGTCAAAACAGTGTAGGACATTTTCTAGTGTTTTTATATTATCCTTAGGAAAGGTATTGTATATATCCAGACCTGTTTCTCCTATTGTATGTAACAGTAAGGCAATTTTTACATCTTCCTGTTCTTTACTTTTTCCTGATGCTAGCATAAAAATCTCGAACCTTTGTTTCCATTTCGGCCATTTACTAATTGAATCTTCCATGGAAAATTGTTCTGGTGGTTTGCACTCCATTTTGTTTTCGTTACCTATCTGTTGGCGGGAACTAGTATGTTATCAGGATTGTTATCACGTTTTAATTAATACTTCTGACACCATGTTTCGTTGTTTCTTATGTGGGTTCGTTTTAATTAAACGTTAACACACTTTTCATTTTAAAACACTTTATTAACAAAGCTACAGTAACAGATATTAAATCTTATACATATGTATGGCGCTACTAGAAGCCATCATCTCTGTATCTAGTTCGTTGACAAAACTCCTATTCTAGTCTAAAACTACCAATCGCTACCAATCTTAAATAATAAAAACCCTTACACAACACTGACTGTAATTGTGAAAAACGCAATAGAATACCAAAATTGTGTAATTGCCCCTTCGTTGCGTTCCAGTGCAGTTTTATGATGCATTAACCTCTAATTATTATAAATATTACATCACACTTATTTTCTTTAGAACTAGTAGTAATGTAGCCAATCGGTTCTCCCATATCAAGGACATATAATACATGCCACAGCCACTTCCCAGTTGCAGTTTAATGCTGCCATTGTTATCAAGATCATGTAGGGAGACACCCATATGTGTTTTTTGACTCAACTTTCTTTATGTATCTATAGGTTTGTTTTTGTTTCGCTAAGAACGATTCCAGAACAGTTCACGTCATGCGCAGAATTATGTTAAGTGTTCGGGTTTCCGGAACTATTCTGGAACAAAAAACGTCGTGTTTTGGTTTGTGATTGGCAGATCTGGAACTGTAGAACTAATTCGGGCTAAAGGCATCGAATCGTTACAGAATCGTTCGGAACCGTTCCGAACGGTGTACTATGACGCATCAGTTCTGCGCAGTAACAGAACTGTGTTAGAACCGTTCGTAATATTAAACACAAACAAACCTTATACCTATCTATACTGTCGCGAAAACAACGTGCACACTATTGCCATCTAGGTTGTTATCGATACTAGCAATTCCGGTAGATTAACAAATAGTGTTGATTAATTTGCAATTACACATCAAATACAAAATTACTAGAAATACACAAACATTCCGAGAATCTCCTCTGTTTTGTCATGTCATTACGGGCTGCGTGGAATATACGAAATTGGGTCATAGCATGCCGAATTATTTGTTGATTTATACTATAATCGTTGATTGAAGGAATACATAAAGATGCACAACGCTATAGCAAAATAGCGTGTCTTTCCGTTAAGGGGGCCTACGCAGAGGTGCAGACTAACTGCCTTGAGGTATTACGTAAGGGGGTGGCGCCATATGCACTAATGTAAATTTGGCCGATGTAAGGTATTCGTTAAAATAAAACAAACAGCAAAAATTTTTGTTTTTCTTATTATGTTTTTGCATTAAATTGAATACAAATGATTAATTAAGGCTTCGTTGGGAGTACTTTCTTATAATTCAAATTATTTACTCCTACATTTCACTCTCAAAGTTGGCAAAATGTACAACATCATAACACAGTTTCAGAAACTTTATTTTAAAAGGTAATCCCAGTCGAGCATGCATTGAGCCTTTGTTTATTTGTGTTTTAAATTTCGTTTTGATATTTCGTAAATAAAAACGGTACTATTGTTTTAACGAAACCTTGTAAAGTCCAGAATTTACATTAGCGCATATGGCGCCATCCCCTTACGTCCTACCTCACGGCAGTTAATCAGCACCTCTGCGTAAACCCCCTTAAGTAGTCCGGCACACCCCTTGCCTGGAAACATCACCGCTGTCTCGTGCAGTTTTGAATCTCGGATCCAGTGTGGGTAAGCTCAGTGCTATGTAGTGGCGCATCTTTATGTATTCCTTCAATCAACGCTATAATGGTGTGATGGTACAATTATATATAAGGTATGCCTATTAAAATTTAAAAATGTGTCCAGTTCGGGCATATTCAAGGACTAAGACGCGTTATCATTCAACACCATAATCAATATTTATTTACTCTTTTTCATAAAATTTTTCAGTGGTATACCTGAACTCAAATACCGCCTCATCAAAACCTGCGCGTGAACATACTTTAATTACTTGTACCATCTACCATGGATGGTATTAGTAGTCCAACTGAAACTCCCACCATATCATCACTTGTTAAGATATATAAGAATTGAAACAGCACTTATCTATTAGTAGATTTATTAAAAATTTGCTAAAATAATACGATACACTACAAGATTCAAAGAAAATTAACAATTACATTCTTGTGCGTTATGTTATATGCCTTGCTTGGATAAAGCAAAGCATATTTTTAATATATGTTAAATGTCTTTATATATGTTAATCCTTTAATGTTTCAGAGCTACTGCAAAGGTGTAACTGTGGGTTTAAACGAAGACACTTTAGGTGGCATTTTTAAATGCAGCGTAGCACAATATTTAGCTTTAGAAATCACTAGAGGTAATGGAAGAGATAATCGAGCTGTTACAAAATACTTACCATGGTTATATAACACTCCAGCAGCTCAACAAACGTATGAAAACATGTAGGTAGCCTATGTTTCCATGATTCTATATCTCCTCTATTTTTAGTCCTAGAGAATTCGTCGAATGTATTGGTCACGTGAGACTATTATCTTGGCTGTTATTAGGTTCACTTACTCATACTGCTTTACATGGCAATATAACGGGTCATAACGGTAGTCAACCAATACCTCAAGAGGCTTCCTGTCAAATAGCCGACCATATACAAGTTATAATGGCAGGATTTGCCGAACAACCTAAGGCTTCAGTATTACATATGTCTTCCTTATTTCATACTTTTATATTGTGCCAGGTAAATACATGGATTTTGATATTATAAATTGTATATTTGTTAAATCATCATAAAAAATGAGGTGTGGCCACCACACGACTTTCTTATACGTATGAAAGTGTTACTTCCGGTCCGAATTTTGAAATTTTTTTTATACAAAAGATATTGGAAATTAAGTTCTAAATACTTTTATATTCGTAGCGTACCTGTCTAAAAAGCATGACTTGCAAAATATTTGCAAGAAACTGATTTACGATAAGAGTAAAAGACCTACTTCCGGTAGGAATTTCGAAAAACCTTTTTAATAAAATTGTTCACAATTTCAATTTTAAGTACATATGAATTCTTTATAAATTTGTTTAAACTTAGTAATTCACGAAATATTTGCAAAATTCGATTTTTTCACTGAAGTAAACTACTACTTCCGGTGTGCTGATTTTGCTCAAAATCTAATCAGTTCTCAAGAGGGAGATTATATTCGTAAATACAAAATTTGGAATTGATATCTGTAGCGGTTTGACCGCTATCGTGGTCAGAGAGAGAGAGAGAGAGAGAGAGAGAGAGAGAGAGAGAGAGAGAGAGAGAGAGAGAGAGAGAGAGAGAGAGAGAGACATTTTTTAAAAACCACTTTTTTGGTATCAGGGGACTTCAAAACGTGGACATCTGCAAAAATCTCGAGGTCGAAAATTTTCATCATCACAATACTTCCTTATACTACGTATAAGAAAGTAAAAGTATATATTATGAGTGGGATAATAATTAGTCCTATAATTATTTATGTCCTAATCATTTAACTTGCTGCAAATAACGGTGCTGCAAGAGCACCGTTATTTTTTAATGAAAGTCTACACTCTTTAAGCATTTTTACTTTCTTATACGTAGTATAAGGAAGTATTGTGATGATGAAAATTTTCGACCACGAGATTTTTGCAGATGTCCACGTTTTGAGGTCCCCTGATACCAAAAAAGTGGTTTTTAAAAAATGTCTCTCTCTGTGTGTGTGTGTGTCTGTCTGTGTGTGTGTGTGTGTGACCACGATAGCGGTCAAACCGCTATATAAATTTCAAATTTTATATTTACGAATATAATCTCCCTCTTGAGAACTGATTAGATTTTGAGCAAAATCGGCATACCGGAAGTAGTAGTTTACTTCAGTGAAAAATTCGAATTTTGCAAATATTTCGTCAATTACTAAGTTTAAACAAAGTTATAAAGAATTCAAATGTTCTTAAAATTAAATTTGAGAAACATTGTATTAATAAAGTTTTTCGAAATTCCGACCGGAAGTAGGTCTTTTACTCTTATCGAAAATCAGTTTTTTGCGAATATCTCGCAAGTCATGCTTTCTAGGCAGGTACATTACCAGTATAAAAGTATTTAGAACGTACTTTTAAATATCTCTTGTATAAAAAAATTTCAAAATTCGGACCGCAAGTACCACTTTTACTCTTACCGAATAGCGATTTTTTGCAAATATGTCGTAAATTATGCATTCTATATATATATTTATGAAGAGTACAAAAGTATTTAGAGTTGGATTTGGAATATTTTTTGTATAAATGAAATTTCAAAATTCGGACCGGAAGTAACACTTTCATACGTATAAGAAAGTCGTGTGGTGGCCACACCTCATTTTTTAAATAAAAATTATCCATTCAACAAAGGATGGTTTCGTTATTGCCGAACCGCTCACTCGAGTACTCGAACGTCAATTGTAACATCTTACAATGTGCTTCATATAAAAAGGTCAAGAACTTTTCTACCATAATCAATTTTTTCTATTCTGTACGTTACCATCATTGTTTGTAAAGAACTGCACAGGGATTCTGATTGCAAAACGATATCGAGCGACTCGAAGTCTCAGACAAACTCGCAGCGACTTGATGCGATTCTAAAGTGCTTTCGAGTTCGAAATTCGTTTTCGAGTCGTAGCACGTAGAGAGACGTAGATATCGTAGTTGATATTATTTGCGCGTGTGCATGAATTTTAAAATAAAACCAAGCAAAATAGTTATTTTATTTAAATTATAATATTAATATTATTATACTACCTTTATTATTTACTTATTTCTGATTATACTTTGCGGAATTACAATTACATATGTTCAGAATCAAATTATTGGAAAAAAACGGTGGAACTTCTAAAAACTATTAATAACAATGAAATTTCCTAAACTATTCAACAATCTAGTATTATAGTTTTTATTAACACATGTTTTTCACTATTATTATACAAATTCCTTTAAAAATAGGCTTAAGGCTGTTCTTACGCTCGGATTGGCTACCACGTTGCAAGCGTTTGGAAGAAAGCTAATTGTGCACTCAAATTTGTGAATTTTTGGTTCTAGTTGGTCTTAATATATTGTTTAAAGATCAATAGACGATTGTATAAAGATAGATTTTAAATATTAATAACTGAATTAATGCGATATTCAACCGGAGATCAACGTTTTTCGTGTAATTAAAAAAGCCAGTTTTAAATATGTTTGAAAAAAAGTAAAATTATACAATCATGCTTTCATATTTGCTGTTCAAGAATCCAAAATAAAAATTGAAAAAATTGCAAAAGTAAGCCAGTAATCAATTTTCCCCGAACCCGTTGCAAGGCAGTATTTAGGCACTGGGAAGTGGCGCCCCCTGCATGCAAAGCAGAGTTCGCCAGAAATTACTTTTGCAAGTATTAATAGAAATTGAAGGGGCCCAAAAGATAAACTTTCGTGTCGTTCATTATTTATGCTGCTATTTTTATATATGAAACTAGTAAATTTCAGGCAAACCGGAATACAAAATTCTTTTTATCTTACATTAACGGCTGTTGATGTATGCATGTACAGTTCTGTGCAATAAAGTGGTGTGCATGTCTTATTGCTAATTTTGACATTATTTTGTCAATGTGAAAATTGCTTATTTTATCCTGTATTTGAAAGGTTAAATAATGCCTTCATTATTGACATTGGTCATCAAAATGATTGGCTCTAATTATCTTTTATCTTGATTATTATTATATTTGAAATTATTGTTTGTAAAGATATTAACATTAAAAAAAACTTATTATATTATATAATTATTTAATAATCAACACGCAAAATAAATACAAATAAAAATAAATACAAAAACAAAATAAAAAAACATTAATAAATTAATCATACTGCCGTTTTCTTCAACGACTTTATTTAAACGATAGGCATTGAATTAGTTAATTTTCATCTGCCACTAATTCTTCCCACGCCTTTTCTATATTATCCCAAAGAGATTCACATTTACAAAACAAATACATTGAGTGTATATTTTCTTAGTTAATAAATCACATATACCGTGACTTCAAATACTTTCCTCATTAGAGTAGGCTGTTTTTAAAGTTTATTAGGTAATCAATTTTGGTGTACATGCTAAGCTTTTAAAAACTTCAAATTATGATAGTTGTCATACTTAAATTCAAATTATAGACGTCTATTATTATTTACGTGCCAACCAAACTATCAAAATTACCTACTACCAATCTATATTTGTAAATGGTCAACATTTACGTTGCCTTTCTCCTCCTTCTTCTTGTCATCTATCGCCTGTTTTCTGCAATCGGGTTTTCTTATAGGCATATTTCTCGTTTTTCTTGGATTCACAAGTTCAGGTAAAACACAATTTTTATAAAACGAAACTACATTTCTGTTTTCAAAAAAAAAATCGTTTCGAAAAATAGTTTCTGTTTTTAAGGCCTGAGGCGTCCATACTGCGAAGATGCAATATGACCACTTGGTAACGTGTAACTGTCCCTGGATCTGATAGTACCATTTGTGACTGGTGTTCATCTAGTTGTTTGTCAAAAAAAATATTTTCTTTTTCGTAATTCCTTTCTCAGGAGTAACCTCTCTCGCACACCAGGGACACTTAATTTCCACAATCCCCCTCTCTTCTATGAGGCCTTCTGCAGATGTTCCCAAGAAAGGAAACCTTGAGTCTATGAAAAAACCGCACGGCTGTATTTGCTTTCCAATAATTTCTTGTAGTTTTTTCTTGGCAACCTCCTTACTTTGTTTACCGTGTTCGCAAACACGGTAAATAAACTCGTAAGCTGTTTCTCGCCAAATCTCGATGCTGTCAGTCTTTTTGTCTTTCGAGGTACCACACTTCACACTGCTGCTGACCTCGAGTAGTAAATTCAATTTCTTTGATTTCACCTTCAGATTAGGGTAGCCTTTTTAGAAATGCCGTCTTTTCTAAATTAAACTCTCCTGGAAGCATATCAGGTTTTTCACAGTTTTCACCATAATACTTATCACAACTTTTTAGTTTTTCCCCACTTGTGTTATTTTTGAAGTACTTTCGAACGGCCGTGGATTTCCGTTTGGCGTTTTTTTCTTTATTTCGAATTTCTATTTCAGTTGCAAATTTTCCAGGACTGATAACATACCCAAGATGCTTTTTCATTTTATATGTTGGTCTCTTTGTGTTGTGGCTTACCACGGCGGCGGCGCACCTACTTTTATTTGACCTTTTCTTTGCAAAAATTAATTCTTTTACCACTACCAAACTTAGCAATGATTGAGTTGAATTGTTCAACAATGTTGTTGTTAACGTCATAAATTAGACTTGATGCATGTCTTATAAGATGATTTTTATAAGTCAGTAGTTTGGTATATAAATCTAAAAAAAGCATATTAAACATACACAAGCCTAAGCCTACAAATCATGTGAATTTCATACTTGTTCCTTTAATGGATGACATTACGCAGCCCGTAGGAACATAGAACTCTTCGCAGAAGTAACCAATCTGTCAACCAATGTCAATTGTCAATATCACCTTTCAAGCGATTTATTTTTTCGCTAAGTGGAACTTCTTCGTTTTTCCTGAATGCTATTGCTTTGCTTATTGCCCAACCTAATCTTAAGTGATTTTTCTAGAATGAAAAATATCTCTACTGTGCTTCTGTTGACGATTCTGTTTTGAACATTGCTAACATTTTTAATTTTTTTTGCTATGGCCTCAATATCCAATGACCGTAACACAATTTTATATCATTCGCGTGTTGATTTACCCCTTCACAAGGAAGGCTCATAGCAATGTACAAGACAGACACGCAGAGAATTCACGCATGTACGTTTTGATAAAACAAGAATGAAACATTTTTTCCTGAATTTCTTGGCGAAGGTTTAATGGTCCTGCAGTAGTGTCTTTACATAATTCTCTGAGTTTCTTGTAGTAGTTGCGCATCAAATGAATTTTACACTCAATTTTCTTGACGACAACAGTATCGTATGGATTTGACTCCAATATTTTCTTACAGCAGTTGTTATCTCCGTCAGCAATTACTTGATGGTAGATCAGTTTATACATTTCCTTACTCTTAACGAAACCTTCTGCTAAAATATCGGCCTCCATACTTAAAGAAGATCCAATCCACTTTTTATAGCATTTGTGACCTTTTGCAGAATTGTGAATCCGCCATTTCTGCCAACTTACAAATAGTGCAAAATTTATTTCGAACACCAAGAAAGAGAACTTTTTTCCTCGATATTCCATAATTGCAGCAGCTCCCGACAAAGAATCATATTTACTACGATGTGATCTTTTGGGCCAACAGCCGTCTGCCACGACAGTAATCATCGGAGTGCCATATTGACCCACATCTCCAACGGCAATGGCTAACTCCCTCTTTTCCTCAGCTGCTGGGCTCATACTTTCCAAACATTCTGCTCCTACGCATCAGAAATCTTATCATGAACAGCGTTTTACATACGGGCTGACATGCGAGGCAAGTCTAAGGAAGATGCAATTTGTTCCAAATGTGAAAAATCAGACTCTATTGTCATAATCCCAAGCACAGCGTCTTTGTTTACTTCGTCATTATTGTCGTGAGAGCTATGTATTTTTAATGTTCTATTGCAATGGAAAGTCGATATAAACCGGTCATTTCATCTTTTATCAATCGCAAATTATTTAATGAGCAGTTAGACTTGGGACAAGTGGTTGTGCAACTCAAAAAGAGACTTCATGATGTTTATTTTCAACTAAACAAACAAGCCATACATATATGTATAATGATAAGCTATATACCGGGTGTCAACGAGATCATGTATCAGCCCGGCATTTATTTAATACTTAAAAGAAAATTTTGAAACTTTGACCATTTATATGATTCATTCATTCTTTTTCAGTTCATATTTGGTTTCTACTGAAAATTTTGACATTTCTGTCAAAGGTGGCGGTATCTATCAAATTTATCTATTAAAGTGAAACCGCTTCCTAACAATTGCCGAACCAGAAAAACCACCAAATAACCTATTTCTCACATTTACACGCATTGGCGAAGGAAACATTTATTTCACAATAGAATTACTATACAACAAAAAATTTTATTGTTAAGTTGGTTTGAATTTAGACTACTTTTAGAAAATTTTAGATTTTCTACTATACCTATCTACCACTAAACCACAGCATATTTTATATCACTTGGAAGCTAAAAATTATTCCAATTATGGCAGTGCAATTAAAAATAGATGTTACAATTAAAATAAAACAAGTAAATTTAAAAAAATAAAAAAAAAATTATAGTTTAGATTGTACTGGGGATGCATGAATTCGTCATTCGTTGTTAGGAAAGAACGCAAAACAGGTAGAGTAGAGGTACAGTCTAGTTATTTTAATTCTCCTATCCTCCCTTATAACAAAACGGAGTCCACATTTGTATAATATGTCTATATAAATTTTACATTTTTAAATAAACTTTTATAGTCACAAATATTTTACCCATTTTATAAGTATGGTTTATATAACACTACAGTGGTCAAGATGTTTCGAAAAGTTTCACAGCACTACAACCTCAATCTCTTGTATGGTAATTTGATAAGCTTAATGTAAATATATTATATACTTTATTTTTTAAAAATATTTGTTGAAAGGTCATCGTTGGCAATGAGCGGTACAGTTCAGGGAGACTAAGTAGACAAATAAACTTCCTTTAAAAAAAGTAAGTAACTTCATTCTGCATTAGGCCGCAAATCTTTCTAATTGCTCTCGTACCTTAGCTAATACATATAGATCCATACCCAGGATAATTTCTACCATTAATCAAAAAACCACAAATGCTTACCGTATGAGATTTTGATTCGAAAATGCGTGATTTTTCACCTCCATCCAACGACAACACCTGTTGTTCGATTTCGCCAATATCTTCGTCAACGTCCTAACCCAAAATTAGTTTAAAAACAGGAAAAGGTAATTCAGAACGAAAGCTTATAACAAACGTTTCTTTTTAATGGAAATGTTTTACGTTTTATTCTTGACGCATTTAGTCGCAGACGAGTTTTGTTACCCCTACGGTAGTTAGAATCGTTTTTTCCCATAATCTTACGAATTAAAACGCTCTCTCTGCTAAGAATAAGAAATAGCCGTCAGTCGGTCCGGATCTGTCAAGCACTCTCATAAACTACAGTGCGCAGGTATTGAGCGCATATTCACCCCACTCTCCTCCACATCGAACTATCTCTGTCTCAAGTTAAAAGGGGTTCAAACGTTAACGTAACGACACTTCGCATGAGACAACGATTACTGTTCCCCGCACACTTGCCCCGCCAACCAATGCAAGTGATTGTGAGAGAACAGCCTTAATATTTACAGCACCATTTAAGTTTGGCTAGAGTATAAACCTTTTTTAAAGATTCAATTTATTTATAAGAGTGTATTGGAATAAAAGTCTGTTTTATATTGCAATATTTTATTTCTATGCTTTATTTCATTAAGGTAACTACTTCATATAACACCAATTTCTTTGCACTTAAAGTTTTTATATACAATTCTTTTAATTCATCTTTTTCATTATGCTGTGTTCTCTTACTGGGAGTACTATTTTTCGATAAAAATAAATAATCATAATTATCACATATTTCATTCTTCCTTTTCTGAGTGATGGGAGATAAACTATATGAACAAGAAGGTTGAGATATATTGCGTATATTGCTTGCCCTATCCTGCTCTACATCACGCTCTGCAATATTACACGCTTCAAGGAAAGTGTTGCCCAACAGAGCAAAAATCTTCATTTTCTGCCCGGTTAGCTATTTTCCATTTCGAAGCCACCTCCTGTAACAATTTGTACTCGTCTAATTTCTGCAGCATTTTTCTTTAAATTACATTTCTAATCACTCCATGTCTATAATGATAAAAAATGTGTTACGGTTTATGTATATAGGTAGGTATTTGTAGTAGTATAATACATAAAAATAATCTGTAGTTTACTCACTTTTTGCCATTTATCTACAGTTTTTACTCCATATCCAGCACCATTTAAATTACTGCAAAATAAGGTTGCCACTTGCAAAATCTGGATGATTATTGAAAAATTCAATAAAAACAGTGAATATCTTTAACTTTGAAAGAAGCACTGGAAAAATAAGCAAATTACTATTAGAAACTAGTTATAAATTGAATAACTTACATATTTGCACAATCATATTTGTTTAGTAGGAAAGGATTTCTTTAAAATATATTTCACTTTTGTTTTACTCGCCTGAAAGATCAAGAGAGGTATGTAAGAAAAAAATAAATGAATTATAGAAACGCGTAAAACAACCGCATTAGTCATTGCAGTCGTTCTATGATTCTAACAACCCTAAACTGTAAAATTTCAAAATACAAAATTCAAATCGGTGTGTATCCAACAAAGATAGTCATACTTTTTAAAGTGAGAAACATATATCGTTTTAAGAACTCGGAACCTCTGTAGGTACCGTCTAGAAATGACAGTTTTAGATGAAAGCACGTGACTATCGGGACGAAGCGATAGCAATGAGAATCGCACGAACTCGGAAAAATGGCGTAAACGATACTATCGACTGAAACGATAGCAATCAGAATCCCACTGCTGGTTGCGCCATAACTGTTGACCAATGAGAGAACGCGGCGCGAAAACGTCATCCAGAGTACTCATTTAAATAATTTCTGTATCATTTACACAAACGGGTCACCTAGTACAAGGATCTAAGGTGTGAAACATCTAATTCAAATTCGTCCGTATGATGGACGCTGTAAATGAATAAATTAAATTGGAAGAATAAAGTGATTACAATCATTCGCGCCCCTCGGGCGATACGAATACTGAAACTGGAATCTGGAAAGTCATTTGCAACAATTTCTATAACATTTTGCCGTTATAAAAGAAAAACTCAATATTTTTTTTATAAATATTGTTAAAAGAGAACATAAACAATAGATTTTATAGAAATATAATTTGAAAACTGTGTAGGTATACTGATAATCTGATTATAGGGAAAGTCAACAAAGCACTTAAATATTAAGTTAGGGTCTTCCTAATCTTCTTGGCCAATTGAACTTATCCTTTTCTTCTCCTAATTTATGCAGTTTATCGTCTTCTTCAATGACATCCTTAAACTGACGATGTAAAATAACCATTTCAGTGTTTTGTTCAGTGGACGGTGTGTTTTCTATTTCAGGTGGTACGAATACTGAAACTGTGATCTAAAGATTTCATTAGTGTTTCTACAACTTGCTTTTGTTCGTTCTTTACTTTTAGCTCTGTGCACTTTACTAGGCAATGCTCTTGATGTAGATTCTGGCAATAACGCAACGATGGAATGACTAAAAGTAGTTTACTAACGCAAATTATTTTCTCGCTATTATATTTACATACTTACTATGCTTTTAATTTTTTGGATTGTTAGGAAAATTGAATAACCTTAATTTTTCTCCCACTTTTTTGACCTTTATCATGTTGCTATAGCAAATAGCAACACTGCATCCAGTTCCAGTCGTCTAAATATTGAAAACCACGATATTATTTAAAAGGAATATTATTTACCTATTTTCAAGTCACTTTGGCGGTTCTTTCGACTTTTGCCAATGTAAAAGAAACAGATAACCAAAGGGACTGATGCTTGTGGTTGCAATTAATTTTACTTGTTAACCACAACACTGATATTTTAACTCTCTAATAAAGAGCATAACATTTAAAAATGCTTTTGGTAATCTAACAAGCTTAAAACTCTAAGAAAATATTGGTAAACTGACACAAAGAGGCATACATGTAAACAATCATGGTAAACAATGAGTTTGTGTACTCTGAATGATGCGAAATATGGCGTCACCTCCCAATCACCAACAAGTTACGGCGCAACCAGTTCTCTACAAACCATGCGTTACCATCACCACCTTCTGGTAACCTGGGTTACTAAATAGTAACTTTTGCGTTAAAGTCTTCTGTCATTTTAACATCCCTTTTGTATTTGTAACCCAATTCTAATATGAAAGCCTGTAATTCATAATAAAATTCTTATTTTCTACATATGTTAAGACTACAATGCTTCTAAATTTAGGTCTAAATCTTGCTCATATTATTCTCTCTGATAGCCCTCACGTTTTATAAGCACCTTCCCATATTCTTTCGCTCAACATACTAGGTGTCTCTTCCTCGACATCAGAGTCGGGATAACCTGAGTAGATAAGAATACATTTTTTATTAATCCACTTCTTTGTCTACTGATTTGGTTTTTATTCATTGCATCAACAATTAATATGGTGTACTGTACCCAATACCGTCTGAACGTTCCAGTATCCCAGATGACGTATTTTCCTTATGTTTAATACCCTTTTATTTTTTACTTCAATATTATTTGTTTTTCTGGTCTGTGGCCATAGCCCAGCTATCCTCCTTTCCTGTGCTATATCCGTGAGTTTTCCTTTTATACCATCATATATCTTTGTTGTTGTTTTTGTAATGATTAATGAATACGTTCTGCTTGCTAAATTATTTAAAAAATTTCATATTCAATTACACCAAGCACTTCCAAAATTGCTTAGTGTAACTGAGAATATTACACGGGAAAAAGTTGTGCATTTTTATAATTCTTCCGACGCTCCGCCTTCTTATTCCAATGGCTTCACTTATTTTTCGCTGACTTGTATGCGGATTTTTTATCAATGATTCGATAACAACAAAATCATTTTCTTTATTTCCCGTAATTGATCTTCGCCGTTCTGGTTTCTGATAACACACAGTTCTTATTTTTCGGAAAACTGGCAATACATTTTCTAATGACCGCCTGTTAGGATGACGCCCGTTTGTATAAATTTGAGTACATAAACTCCTGATGCTAGCAAGCAATTTTCGTCATACTCTCCGATTACAAAAATTATATCTACCTTTTCGCTTTTGCAAGAAATTAGTGTTTGAAATTAAAAATACTAAACTGCTAAAAAAACTATAAGAGATAGGTATAGGAAACTCTAATGCAGGTTTTAAAATTATTAAAATTAGAATCTAAATATGGTAATAAATACAGGCTGTTACATTTAAAATAAGAAACTTATTTGTCTTTAATGTTAGTCAAAACAAAAATGTTGTTTTTAAACACCCTGTATAATTTTTAGATATCAACTTAACTTATCTTAAAGTCTGATGCTTTGAATAAACGATAAATACAATTTAAAATAATTCGCTCAAATATATAAGACAGAAATTTTGATGTAGGTACATTTTCAAATATACAAGGTGTTCCATTTAAATTTTCATAACTTTGATGCGCAAATTTTTTTTGAATCACTGTGTATTTCAAAATAATTTTAAAACGTGTCCCTAATGAACCTATGCAACTCTTGATAAAAATAAATTAAAATATTTTGCTACTTTTCGTATATAAACCGACTGGGATGTGGTGCGCTACCTGTATATCTATATACAGTGTGTAAAGTGATTAGTGATGTGTTTTCTATAGGGAAAAATATTTTAATATGAGTTTTTTCAACATAGTTGTCCAAATGCGTATCTATATAGCTTTCTGTGCATTAGTTTGATAAAGGTGTCTTTTTAGTGTGTTTTAATTACTATTTTATATTGTTTATCTTAATTTATTTCACATCAACAGATCGATTTTCTATTCGTCATATACATGTAATTGGTTCAATTGGTTTTTTGTCCGATATTATCAGCGTTTCGTTGGATCTTGGGAAGATTCGCCTTTGGCGTGCAAAAAGTTCAGAACGAAGAGGTCTAGCAACAAAGTAATTGACAGCATGAACTAATTATCGTCTCACTGTGTTCAAACATTTAATTTCAGTGCTTTACTTTAGATTATGTTTCTAATATGCTGGAGTCTATAATATCCAGTTTATTATAATATTAATGTGACTAATAATTTTGTTTTAGATTTAAATCATACGGTTTAAATTCAAAGTCATATTGTAAAATGATTAGATTAAATTATTACTTGACTGTAACATGAACATATAATTCAAACAAATTATCTTTGAATAATACTGATATAGCAATGAATATCTTTTCAGTTATGGACAGTATATTTAGAGCAGGGATTAATTGCTCATATGCAAGTGTCTGAAGCATATAACGTTACGATGAATATTCTATTTGATTTCTGGAGTAAAATAACACCCTGTATACTTCAATTAGTACAACAATCAAAAATGGTATATATTTTTTGTAGGTTAGAACGTAGATAACTATGTAATATAAGGAGTTATTTAAAAACTTAAACCATAAAAATTACTTCTTATTTGATACACAGTCAATACATGTAAACACATTAATAAATATATTTTTAGCTAAGTGAAATTGTTAGCTTACATTTTTTAAGTATGTTAGAAGCCTTAATCGAATGTCATTCTACATTTATGGGTAAACTATTGCCTTTATGGACACCTGTGTTATCATCAAATCATATACAAGTACGTAACGATATAAAATATATACGATGGCCGCTTTTTAGATTATACAAACCATCACTAGGAGGCGCTATTGAGATGCGTCATTATTATTTTCATAAAAATTGACATATGTTTTAGTGCAAACAATGGCAGCTAAAATTAAAAGAACAATTAGAGTCTGTGGCGAAAACTTAAGACAGTGTTGCAGAGGAACATAATTTTAAAAATATTGGTATTCGCATGATTTTGAAGAAATCTTTTAAATAAAATTGTAGATGTCGAACAAATACTTTAATATTGAGAAAAATAACATCAAACACTTGAGGAACAAATAATCTGTTAATACATTATATCTAGTTACATTACATTCACATCAGTTGGTAGAACTATGTATATTAGAATCAGTATAAAAAGGCGGATAATTTATATTTAATTTTCTCAACTACAATAGATTTATCGTTTAACGACTTTGTGTTCCCGAATGTCAAAGAATTAATGCATGGAAAGTGATTTTCATCATCTGAAGCTGTTGACGCCAGAGATATAGAGAAGGGGAGAATGATCTTACGAATGCGCGAAAGATCGAATGTCTGCCATTTTAACCCAGAGCTAAGGAGAATGGTGGGAATCCATCCCCTCCTGGGGCCTTATTCTCATCTGTAGTCCATATCGCATCCCTAATTTCTGCCATCGTCCATTCATCTAAGTCGTTGTTACCTCTTTCCCCCCAGCCCATTCTCACCTGTTTTCCTATCCTACCATCATCAATTGGGAAATACTTTTTTATCAATTCCTGCATCGTTTCCTTGACCGTTCTTGTCCAATCCCCATTTGTCTTTTGGACATTACTTGTCACCTGCCTCAATATTCCTTTCCCCTTCCATATTTTAAATACTCTACCCCATGGTCCCTTTTCATCTTCCTCCTTACAAAATTTTCTATAGGCTTCTTTTTTCTTCTACTTAATCGTTTGGGCATAAGGTCTTCTTTTTTCCTTATAGTCCCTCACCAGATTTCTCCTTAGTTCTTCATCTATTTTCTCTTGGTATGCACTCCTTGCTCTTCTCACATTCTTCCTAATCGTCCGCAGTTCCTCATCCCACCAGTCGTTACTACCCTCTCTTCCCCGCGCTTGTTCCTTTCTCCTAAATACCTTATCCGCACATTCAATGATGACCTCTTGCCACATATTTGCATCCATTTCCCCCAACTTATCCAGAGTCTGCTAAGTTCCCTACCAAATCTATTTAAGCTCCCTTTATCCTTAACATATCTAAAACTGATTCCTTCCTCCTTATCTTCCACATTTATTTCAAAAACAATAGCTCTATGGTCACTAATAATCTCCTCTTCCAACACTCCCCACTCCCTTATTACCAAATCCCTAGTACTGATTGTTAAGTCTATATGGCTTTCCCCATTCACACTTATAAATGTCGGAGGACCCTCAGGGTTATTCCAAATCACCAAATTCTGAACTCCCACCCAATCTCCTACCATAATACCCCTAACATTGATTGTTTGACCCCCCCCCCCACACATCGGGTTTCTTCCGTTAAAATCTCAAACTATTAATAAGTTACCCCTAAACTCTCTCACTAAATCTTGAAGTAATTGTACTCGATGCCCCAGGTTTCCAGTAGGCTCTACATATACATTAACTATATACAAATAACCATCCTCAGCTCCTATTCTAGTTACCTGCATGTTGCAATCATCCCATTCTGTAAGTCTCACAATTTCCCTTTGTCCTCTAATAATTGTAACTACCTTTCCCCCTTCCCTTCCCACCAGTTTCCCTACCTCTCCCCATACCTCTAAATCTCGACACGGCTCCTGTATTATACATATGTCGATATCTCTCTCATTCACTATTCTCTTTACTACCTCTGTCGTTGCCCTCCCCCTTCCTATATTTATTTGGAGAAAGCGCATAATCCAGTTTTTAATAATTCCCTCCTCCGCAGGGTAACGGGGCATCTCGAATCCCAGGCCGAATGCTTCTTCTCTTGTAATCCAAATCGTTTACAGAATGGACAATTAAGACAATTTAGTTCCTCAGAATCGCAAACCACTGCTTTGTGTTCTCCCCCACATCTGAAACATGTAACCCTGTCCTGGCAGACTCTGGCAGAGTGGCCGAAGCCGCAGTACCTGGCCAGATCCACGGAGTCCTCCACTATTATTGAGATCATATCAATGAATACCCTACCCTGACCCTTCTTCATAATCACTTCACAAACCAACTCTTGAACTTCGGCAACCCAATTTTCCCTATACTGATTCGACACTTTCACGCGGTAATAAACTTAATCCCCTTCTCATACTCGGATTGAGATATTAACTGCCGAAGCCCAAAATTCTGTTCCCAAATTCCCTGTTTTATTGAATTGGCACCATGCCCCCTATCTACCCCCGTGAAGACAATACGCGGTGATCCCCTTTTTACCTCCCTTGCCTCAACACTTTCTATGTTCGAGACCCTTGCCTCAAGCTTCCGTCTTTGTTCCTCACTCGCACTTACCGCTAGTAATTCCCCTTTCTGTGTAGGCCTGACAGCTTTAAAACCTCCCATATCACTTAAACCTAAACTCTGCGCAAGCTTATTGCGCACTTCGCACGGCGCTACACCCTCAATTTTACTTTTTATAACAGTCACACATTCCTTTGTAATAGCCCCCCCCCCCCGACTGCCTGTGAGTAGGTTTTCTCCTCCCCTTTCTCTTCGGTCTGTCGTCTCTGTTCCCTTCTTTTAATTAACTGCCTAAGTTCCTTTCTCGCTTCTTCATCCATTTCCCTTGACGCCTTTCCGTCCACTTCTCTCTTCCCTGTATTATCCTTTAACTCATTTATTTGCTCATTGATATCCTGGATTTCCTTGAGTATTTTATTGTCATCTCTTTCATCTCCTGAAGTCACCGTCCATTTCCTTTTAAGTTCTTCTTTTTTCTTTAATTTTGGAAATGCTCCTTGTTTTTCATATTTCTTTCTTATTTCCTCTTGATCTTCTAATCTTCTTTTTTCATAATTATTACCATTTGTTTGTAATTCTTTTAATTGTTCTTTAATTTCACTTAATTCTTTTTGTAGTTAATTTTTACTTTGTATATATTTTTCCAATTCACTATTATGTTTATTTATTATTTCTTTCATCATCATTCTTAATTTCATTAATTCATTACCTATTTCTATTCCTTCTGTTTGTTTTTCTAAATATTCATTTCTATATTACATTTGTAATTGGTTCCGCAGTCACCACAGCAAACATCCTCTGAATATCCGCCCTTTCCTGAAGTCGACCTTCCATACCAGCTACTCTCACAATTAAACCCATCATAAGACTCTCCGCATTGCTATAAATATGTAATATTTGTTTCTGAACACCTCTATTAACCCTGTTCGAATCAAGAGTTATTATTTTCTCCAATTCCGCACGCAGTTTTGCAAGCTCAGCAGATGGACCAATACCTTCATCATGACATCCTCATCACCCTGAACTCTTTTAATTGTCTGTTCAACAATATTGGTGACGACTTAGTATTAGGTGAAACCATAAATGAAGAAGCCAACGATGTCCGCGGCCTTAAAAATGATTCTAGATCCTTAGCAGACTTTGTGTCACTCTTTTGAGAAGTCATCGCAGAAACAGTACACAATCCATAATATAATTCAACAAAAATTCCAAATTGATATATATATAATCAAAATCCCTCAAAAGTTTGTAAATAATGTAATATAGCGGATGCTAAATATGCGATTCAAGCAGAATATATGCAGCAACACGTTCCAACGTAGTAGCAAAGTTATTTCTGCATACAATCTGAAGAATAATCTAAAATCACACAAAGTCAATTGCCAAAAATGTTAAATTAATCTTCTTACGCGCCGCGCACTTTTTTAAAAAAATGTTCTGAAAAATTCCAAATACAGTCCAAAAATATGCTCTAGCAGATGCTAAATATGTAATTCGAGCACAATATATGCTGCAATACGGTCCAACACTACTACAATGATAATTCTGCTCACAATATGAAGAACAATGTTAAAACACATAAAGTCAATCGTAGAATGTTAAATTCTAGTCAATTTCTACTTTCGCATAAAAATGAAATGTTTCTATAATAACAATGTCCTTATACTTTAACTTAAAACTGTACTTTATTCAAAAATGTGAATCTGAAATATCGTAGCACGCACTTTAAAGTTTTTCAATAAATATTCATTCAATTTTATACTTTCGCATGAACATATTATGGTTGTATATTTACAAGTCCTTATACCTTAGCTGCAATATGTCCTTTATTTGAAAATGTGATTATAAATTGTCTGTCACTTATGTCACAAAATTTAAAATTTTTAAAACACTGCACCTTTCAAGCTTTTTAACCATTCTATATAAAAATTGCTGTTCATCTCTCACCAATCCCTTGGCTGTCATTCCATACAGTAAACACTATTTTAATTAGGCTTTCAACGGCGTAATTAATTGATTTCTGGGAGCACTTTTTGACACTCTCGTTAATCCATTCATGCGCGTCACTAACGAAAAAACGTGATTGAAACAAAATTAAACAATTCAAGCAGACCTAGAAACGAACATTGTAGTGATGCTGGATTATAAACGAAATAGCGACGAATAAGGAAATAAGAAATAAAACTGCAGTTTTGCTGAATCGCTCATTTACTACTGACGATTTAATAAAATTAATTTAGTCAACTTTCTCATACATGGATGCCTTGGATTCTTTTTTCCTAAATTAAATCATTTGTGAGATTTTGTCTCCTATAACACAATCAGAACTAATAGTTGAAACTTCACCAACAGCAGATTTCTCCAGTTGTATTGTCAAAGTCGGTCAAGGTTTCTGGCCAAACATATTTATCCGTATTGTTAGCATTTGAAACTACATTTTAATATGGATTTCGTCTATTTAGGGTCCAATTTAAAACTTTATACATTAATAAACCGCACGTTTGAACACATGGAACTAAATCTATTTTACTTCTTATCCTCATGTTTTATCCATAGGATTCACAAGGAACTAGTCTATCTTACAACTACATTTAAAACTCAGAAACAAAAAACGCAATAATGTAATGCATAAACATAAGAATGGTACATCCACAAACCAGGAAAAGGAACATAACCTAGACAAACATCTCGATGTCAAAATTGCGGCTACTGTTGCGTCGTGTATAAATTTGATGGGACTGACACAAGAGCATTCTCCCCTCCTCTATATCTCTGGTTGAAGCCTTCAAAAACGATGGTTTTGAGACTGGCAAAATGTTTCAAGAATTGGTTCGAAAGCATGAGTATACGAACCAAAAAAATTTTCTTTCCTAGTTTTTGTAAAAACTTATAAGGCGGCCCTCGTAATAGATTAAACATCCAATAAACACTAGTCACAGTTTAATTATTTAATTTTTAACTCAGCTCCCGGGTCAGTTACAAGTCAGACTACAGAACTGCCTAAATTTTATACCAGTTATTCACCCGGAGGTTTTACCGGAAAAATCGAAGCCGAACTTAAGCAATCCAGTATTATTGAAATGGCTGCAGCGTTTGCAGTTTAAAATGGGTCAAATAGAACTCCAGTCGTCAACAGCTACGCAATTTTACTCATTATAGTCCTTAGGAATTTTTATATTTGTTGAATAAATAGATTTATTACTGAAATTTAAACTGTGTTTTATTGTGTCTATTTTTACAGGTACGTAATTGACAATAAATATATATTTACTAATATTACTTAGCATCCTGATAGTTGAATTAGACTTTCCAAGGTACTTTCTCCTTTCTCTGATACAAATGGCTTCATCTGAAATTGAATTTATATTTAAATATATAAATAAAATATTCAATGTAAAATGACATAATTAATTATAATAAGTGTTATTCCAAATTATCTTTACAACACATGTGTAGTCTTCAGAAATTTCCGTATACTCACTAAACTTGTGTGAAAAAAATTATTTGCCATATATTCATAGATAATTATTTCTTGATAAGAGAGAAAGTATATATATAAATCAGAAAAAAAGGAATTATACATAAAATAAGAAAGAGAAAAATATCGGGTAAATTCCTTATTCCTTGGCTACACCGTACTGATGACGACTAATGAGGCAGAAACACGTGTCTACGGTTGCTCTACAGCGGAATATACGCGATATTTTTCTCTTTCTTATATATATATATATATATATATATATATATATATATATATATATATATATATGCTACTTCCCGTTTACAGATTTGGCTCAAAAACTTAATCAGTTCATGATCACAATTCTTTTATTATACTACATCAAAAATTAAAATAAATAAATATCAGTTTGGGACTGCTTCTTATTCTAAACAAATCGAAGCATGATGAATATGAAAATTCTATTTGTAAAAAATAATTTTCCCAATGAAAACTGTTAATACTAATTAGCAAAGTTTTATTTCGTCTTCGGTACGATTCGACACACATCTCTAGATTGCCGGTCCCGTGTCATGCCATTTAGCTACCGTATATATGTATCTGCGGAATCCTTTAAACCACTTGAATTATATCAAGCCACAGACAACACATGTTGAAATTTGTTACATTTCATGGGGAAATTATATAATTTTTGATTAATTGAAAAAATAATCAAATTTCCATGAGCAGCATGAAATACTTGTTATTCAATAAGAAAAAAACATACATGTGTTACAAAATATTTTACGTCCAATCTGATTTGTTCGCGTATCTTAGCTTCATCAGATGTTAAGTCAGCTCTGGGATTCGAAGATTCGTCAGATGCATTCACATTTCTATTTTTTAGTCTTCTTAAAGACTCTTCAGTTTTACAAACGGAATGTAATACGTCTTCTACAAATGTTATATATCTAAAAAGAAAAGAAAGAAAAGTTCAATACATTTACAATTTTGTACAAAATTAATAATGGCTATAAAAATATACTAGGTGTTTAATGAAGTTCTACCATTTCATTACACAATATACAGACAAATATTAAAAATTAAACTATCATAAAAAATACATAAAGCTAAGAAAGACTAATTCGAGAAATTAGTAGTATGTTTAAGTACTTTTTATATTACTTACTGTTCTCCAATCCTGTGTATACAAGTATCCATAATATTCCCTATACTATCCATTAACAATTCTCTGGTGTTCATATAAAACAGTTCTATAGGATTAACCACTTCTCTAACATAATTACTTTCTTCGGTTGGTGTAAACCGGTTGGTTCTACGATACAATCTAGGTATTGCTGAGATTTGTTGTAACAATAATGAGCTTTGTTGGACTTTATAGTCAATTAAATAGTTCCTAAGTTTCTCATGCGTACTATTTAGGGATTTTTCATTATGCTGAATAATCTTTTTGACATAAATCCATAATTCATTTGGTATTATTTTAAATATACTTTTATGAATTTCATGTAACTTTTCAACACCCAACGATTTCTTTAAACAATCTATATCTAATACCAGATTCACTAAAAATATTTCATTAGGTTTCTGACTCCCGTTTCTTAAAGTAGTGTCAATGTAATATAAGTATCTGGATAGGAGTAACAAGAATAACTTTATAAATTGATCAGAAAGATGTGCTAAGAAGACTTCTGGATGAAAACAATGATTGATCGATCTCCAAAATGCTGCAGACACTTTTAACTTTAAAAATGAAGTATCACTTGGTACTTCCAATGACTGTATATCAGTACTTTCAATAATATCAGTTTCAAAACTGGCAGATATTTGTTGAAAACGAATTTCAAAGTAAACTGGAAGATTAAATCTTTTCATATGATCTTGGAATGATTGTTGATATATTAATGATGGATCTACATGATTTGCTATATTTGATAGAAATTGCCATGTATCATGAAAACGTTTCTGAAATAATTCTGGATTTCCTGGTGCTGTTATATGAGGGAGATTTTCTTGTAGAAGCTTATCAGTGACTTTCCAATAGCTATTTTCTATAAAATTAAAGCCTTTCAATCCCGAATTGCTGTAACAAAAAGAAAAATATTATAAATACTCTATACACCATGACATACTTATAATTAATATTATTATAGCTAATTCTTTATATTTCTTAATGTGTATTATATGTATACATGGGCGAGATAGGGAAATACAGTTCAGTTTCACTCAGACTAGACCAACTCCTGTTTTGTCGGCTCTCGGGGAAACCGGTGGGTAATATGGTGCCCGAGAGCCGACAAAACACGAGTCGGTCTAGTCTGAATGCAACTGAACCGTATTCCCCTATCTCGCCCTTGTATAAATTATATGTACCTGTTAATAAGATCTACCAAACTTTTAACATCATTATTTAAAAATTGTAAGGCTTCTTCATATAATAAATTTAATTTATGATTACGATATTCCAAATTTTTATTAGTAAATATTTTACTTAGTACTGGTTCAACTATTTTTTCTGAATATATCATTTCTGCTTTGTCTTGTTGATTTAAGCTTACATAAGTTCTTAAGCAACAAACAATAGATTTCGGCATATTGTATTTCAATGATTTTATAAACATCTCATTTATAAGTGATCTAAAAATCTCTTCAGTCTTAATAGTTGTGCTATCTTTCTCGATCTGTCCTGAGTATAATTCATTTATATAGCCATTTTGAAATGAAAATTCATTTACAGCTCTTTCTAATACAGCCAAATCACTGATTTCTTCATTTAATTGCTGAGATAATATGTTGTTGACACACATTGATGTGATTTTCATACTCATTTGCATATTTAAGTTATCTTGTGTTTGATTAATATATTTGGCCTTGTCCAAGTAAGTTCTAAGTGATATTTCCGCATCTCTAATCACAGTATATAAGGACTAAAAATTAATTTAAGTACAGCACAAAAAAATACCATTGTGACATACCTTTATTTCCTCATGTAATTGAAACACTGGTGATGTTAAATCAAACACCTTGGAATTTAGGTTTGTTAAATGTTCTGCCAAATTAACTATTGCTTCAGTTTCGGTTTTTAAAATATCAGTCATAGCAGTATGCAATTCATTGGCGAACAGTTTTAATTCTTTCCTAAGGTTTTCTAAATCAGTTCTGTTCTCAAATTTTGCCAAAAATTGGTCAAATGTGTAATTGCCCTAAAGAAAATATATTAGTATATAAAAAAAGAAGGTATTAATTGCACTAGGAGTTACCTTAATGTGTGTAAATTCCATTTTAAATTTGTATTATTATTTATTATATCTTCATAATAATAACCTCCTTTCTACCCCCATAAGACTCGTTCTTTGGTTATACTTTTGCAAACGTCAACATGAAAATGCGCATGCGCATTTTTCCACATTCTCAAGTCACAAACATGCATATTGAAAATTCATTACATTTTAGAAGTACAGTCATCTCAACAAAAAGGTTGCCAATCTACACGAGCCGAGCGCATTTAGGACGGACCATTATTTTATTTTAATAAATAGATTAACCCGTATTATTTACCATATAATTTCTTAAAACTTTTTCCTTTACACATTACTTCTAAATTGAACGAAATAACAAAAAAAAAAAACTTTTTTCCAAAATAATAAAAAAATATCTAGTTAGACTATGCACTTTTTCCAAAAAACAAAACGCTATTAAAGCTGCAATTCTTTTCCCATTTAATCGAATCTGTATCTGTTGTAGTTTCCGAGAACCCCATACTAAACGTCTTCTTCCATTGCTCTTTTGTGTTTTAAATAAAAGAAAAAACAATTAGTGGAAGATTCATGGTGGATTGAGGCGCATATTCTAAAAATACTTTAAGGTGGCCATTTAATAAAAAGAGAATCGTCACATTGCTCTGTCCTTTTCTAACCATTAGGCGTGTATTATGTGTTGCATACGTGACTGTATTTTAATTAGCCATATGGTTGCCAGTAGCAGCGATATTATTTGTAAAACAAATTTATTGGATGAAAGATGGCACTACTAACGCAACGTATCTCTTAGATTGAACCAAATTATACAGAGACTGGCAGACCAGACCGTTACTTTTTTGTGTATGAGACAAAAAGCAGAGCACTTCCGGTTTCACCGGAAAAGCACGGAACTTAATTTTTTTAAATGACTCACTCTATATATTTTTGGATTTTCTAGTACTGTTTTAAATTGACCAAAACGTGTTCAGAAAAAATCATTTTAACATTGTTTTTAAAAGTAAAAACATAATTTTATTGGTGCTTGTAGCCAAGAAAAATTTGCATTATTTGGTATAAGTTGTACTCGACAATATCTCAAACAACTTTGCTTTTTCAAAGCCTACTTCCTGAAATTTTCACATGAAGTCCAAATTACAAAATTATGTAAAAAATGTAAGAGGTTCCAAGAAGAAAAAAATGGATGCATATTTAAATATATACATGTATGGATAAATAGATATCTAAATTTCTTCAATATATTTTCACACAAAGTAATAAAGATTTACAATTACAGCAAAACTTCAATAAATCCCTGAAAATGTTTTACATGGGAACACAGATCTTCAGTAGTCAGTCCAAGCTCCATCATTTTCAATGACTTCTTGAAGTCTAGAGGGTATAGAGGCAATAAGTTTGCTGCAGTATTGCACAGAAATATCCCCCCAGACAGTTTCGATCTTGTCCCATAGTTCGTCGAAAGTACGCGGAACAAATTCTTTCAACATATCTTTCTTCATGATCCCCCAAACATTCTGAATGGGATTTTACATGTAACTTGCAATGCCAGTAAAAAGCAGATATAAAATTGCAAAACATCCCAAATAAAAACCCGTTGATTTATTATGTTTACATTAAGCGTATCTTCATGAATGTATACCGCATGTGACAAATATCATTAGGTATAGGGATTCAATGTTTACGTGGGATCTATACGTATGAATATAATACATGGCAACGTGGTACCCCTACTGTCCGTCACCAATGCCGACAACAACCGACATCACAACGATATTCTCCGATCCCGACCCAGATTTTGCATTCAATGTTTAGGTGGGAGCACGATGTGGTCCCGGCCATCTTATTACTGGAACGGGTAACATCAAATGGCCTCCGCGATCTACTGATCTCTCTCCAAATGATTTTTTTTGTGGGGATATTTAAAAAATATTGTTTATACCCATGAAGCTGTTAGAACAGAAAACATAGTTGCCCTGAGAGAAAAAATAATTGAGGCTGCTAATTCAGTAACTGCTCACATTTTAGAAAACGTAAGTGTAAATTTCTACGATCGCCTAGGGTAATGTTGCCCTGAGAGAAAAAATAATTGAGGCTGCTAATTCAGTAACTGCTCACATTTTAGAAAACGTAAGAGTAAATTTCTACGACCGCCTAGGGTAATGTCTTGCTGTGCAGGGAGGAATCCTTTTTTATTTATATTATTAGGGTTATTTTTTAATTTTATTAGAATTACGCTTTTGTTTGTGTCATGCAGCGTGGACGTAGCTTAATAATTCTCTGCATTTACTGAAAGGAAAAAGAAAAATAAATCCTTGCAACTCGTAAATATTATTTCTGAACGCATTAGAAACACACGAGTCGGTGGTCCAATGGTTACTGCTAAGTGCTAACTTGTATTTGCGAGCATGTGTCGGTTGTCGCGTCGCTGGCATTGGAAAGGAAAGTAGGCGTACCACGTTGCCACATATTGCATGGATTGATCGCCTATGGCTAATGAAAATTGACACATACGGTATACCTTATTCACCCTATATTTTATAGATTCACTATTTCATTCATAATAAAGTTATAGCTCGACCTACATTTATTAGACAGAATTAATACTTTAGATTGGCAACCTTATTGTTGAGAGGACTGCGCATCCAAGAATATTTTTCTCAGCCTTCAAATGCATTTTTCCATTTTGGTGCTATAAAATTCACTTTACGACACCCGTTTGGTTATAAAGTCTATGTCACGCTAATTTTATTTTTTTGACGTTGATGACATAAAATATCCAACCAAACTATATTTAAATCTCTATAAACGTTTTTGGGCCGATTTTTTCAACCCCGCTTAAAATACTCGGTTAACTAATCATTGATTATTTCTAAGCGGCGTTTTTCAGTGTGAAGAAATACGCGTTATCTACAAAGATGGCTACATATTTGCTAATGTCATATTGCCGCCATTTTCTACACTTGAATGCAGTGGCGTAACTACAAATTTTGCCCCCCCCCCGCAACATCCAGCTCAACCTAACCAATTATTACCTTGGTGTATCCTACAGATAGGTGTATCTGGGCTCGGGCCCCCCCAGCATCGCTGGGGTATAGTTACGCCACTGCTTGAATGTTTTTTATGCTTTTAGCGGCTGGTGAATTCTTCAACTGGATTATCAATCCACAGTCTAGAGGGATAAGATATTGTATTTTCTATTACCATATCTGACGTTTTAACTTGCACCAAATTTCTGTAGGATAAAGATTCTTTTACTGAAAGATCATATATCAGCTGTTTATTTAAAACAATACAATGTAATGTTATGCCCTTTAATCAAAGAAGGTTGACTGTAAAAAAATTATTCTAAAAAAAAACAATTAGTAAAATTGAGCAGGTCGATCGAATAACATCGTGCAGCCCTCTCTTTGTTAGAAACAAGATCATGTCGTCGCCATCGGCAATAATCAGCATATATCATCAACAGACAGCTTCTTTGTGCTAAACTGGAGCTACCCACGCTACACAGAAAAGGAGATGTGACACAGTTGCGACTAACTCAATTACAGGTTCTACTTCCGAATCACAAACTGCATACCGCAAGTGCCAAACATAAACATCTAAAACTACTTAATAAACTACCGAACACCTGGATTCACTGGATTGAAAGTATACATGGGCGAGATAGGGAAAGTGAATCCGATTTCAGTCAGACTAAACCGACTCGTGTTTTGTCGGCTTTCGGGGAAACCGGTAGGTGATACGGTACCCGAGAGACGACAAAATACGAGTCGGTCTAGTCTGACTGAAATCGGATCCACTTCACCTATCTAGCCCATATACACGGTGGCCAGAAAAATGCGGACAAACGCCACGCAGGCCAAATCTTTGTTTAATTCTGAGTTGACAATCTTAATTGAAAAAAGTAGTACAGTGCTTTTTTTTTTTTTTTTTTTTTTGTAAACCATTGGTATTAATCGATTAGTTACATCAATGCATTTGAGATAATTCCATTTCTAAATTTCACCACAATGATTTTACATAGATAAATTTGACGAATTCTGCTAAATTTTAGCCGTACAACTTATGTTTGATGGTCTCGTATGCCGTAAGGAAGGACCGTATAACTTTTTTGGATTAAGATTATCGCCTCAGAATTGAACAAAGAATCGTTCTACCTGGCGTTTGTCCGCATTTTTCTGGCCACCGTGTATAATTGAAAGGCTAATGCCAGTTCAAGAAAACCATTAAAAAAAAATGAGGTGTGGCCACCACACGACTTTCTTATACGTATGAGTGTTACTTCCGGTCCGAATTTTGAAATTTCATTTATACAAAAAATATTCCATATCCAACTCTAAATACTTTTGTGCTCTTGATAAATATATATAGAATGCATAACTAACGACATATTTGCAAAAAATCGCTATTCGATAGGAGTAAAAGTGGTACTTCCGGTCTGAATTTTGAAATTTTTTTTATATAAAAGATATTGAAAATTATGTTTTAAATACTTTTATACTCGTAACGTACTTGTCTTAAAAGCATGACTTGCGAGATATTCGCAAAATACTGATTTTCGATAAGAGTAAAAGACCTACTTCCGGTAGGAATTTCGAAAAACCTTTTTAAGACAATTTGTTTCAAACTTAATTCTAAGTACATATGAATTCTTTATAAGTTTGTTTAAACTTAGTAATTGACGAAATATTTGCAAATTTCGATTTTTTCACTGAAGTAAACTACTACTTCCGGTCTGCCGATTTTGCTCAAAATCTAATCAGTTCTCAAGAGGCAGATTACACACGTAAATACAAAATTTGGAATTGATATCTACAGCGGTTTGACCGCTATCGTGGTCACACACACAGAGACATTTTTTAAAAACCACTTTTTTGGTATCAGGGGACCTCAAAACGTGAACATCTACAAAAATCTCGAGGTCGAAAATTTTCATCACAATACTTCCTTATACTACGTATGAGAAAGTAATACTTATTTAGAAAACAGCTTATTTTACTCGGTTACTGAGTTTTTAACACACACACCAAATTATTTGAGGTTACTTCTGTACTTTATAATATGTAAATGGTACAATAAAAGTATTCTATTAGTATTAATTAGCTAAATTAATATTATCATACTCGGGAAGATCATAATTTTCAAACTCATTTCTTTCTGTTTGTAAAGCATATTCTACAATCAGTCTCTTTTTAGAGAGATAAGATAAAGTGTTTTTCTTTTAATTTGGTGCACCTTTTCTTTATATTTAGAATGGATGTAGACTTTACTTGATGGAAATTCATAACGCTGAAAGTAAATAAAACTGACAGTAAAAATCACTTAAATCCCCACTTTATTGATAACATATCATGACGATCGTTTCGTCACACAGTGTCTTCTTCAGATGAGGTTGTATTACAAACCGAGTTTGTACACAAACTGACTTTGTAAATTGTTTTTAAACAATTTTAAACTCGAATTTAATAATATAACAAAATTTTGAAAGTAAATAAAACTGACAGTAAAATCACTTAAATTCTGAGTTTGTAATACCTCATCTGAAGACATTGTGTGTCGAAACGATCGTCATATGTTATCAATAAAGTGGGAATTTAAGTGATTTTTCCTGTCAGTTTTATTTACTTTCAAAATTTTGTTATATTATTTAATTCCAGTTTAAAATTGCTTAAAAACAATTTACAAAAAATTGAAATATTGGCAATGATTTTGGAACAGCGTCTGAACATTTTTCAAAAAAACTTGTAAATTATGTGGTATTTCTTTGACTGGACAAAATGCGTTTCCAATTGTTTAAAATGTGTTTTAATTATTATGTACAGTATTGCTGGTAAACAATAAAACAAATTATTTATAAAATGAACCTCACCCATATAGATGGAATTCTTGAACTTGGGGATTTTATGGTAAAAATACACATAAAAGTTAAATATCTAAATTTTATTACGTTTACATTTTTATTACAACTAAAAAAAGCTTTTTATAAAAAATAAATTTAATATTTCATAAATTACAACAAAATAATACGAGATTATGTATTTTAAATAAGTGTTCATATCATATAAAAGCTGCATATTAATAATATAAATAACAGTAGCCACATCTACTTTTGCTCAGCAGGCGTCATAACTAAACGGTATTCACAATAATAATAATGACAGATTCCAAATTTAATTATATATTTTTTTTAATATATAAGTAACTGAGATTCATATATATATATATAATTTTAATATCTTCGTGGGAGCTCAAATAGATGTGCTGTGTACAAATTTAATTTATTTTCCTTGTTTACAATAGAAAATCTACAGTAATAATGAGTAAGCAATTATAAAAGAAATAATAATCTATATTATCTACAATTATTGTACTTTTACAATTGCAAATTCCTTACAATATATATCCTAAAAGTGCAGTCATTATGTCCTGTCTGTTCTTTTTTCTTACAAAAAAAAAAGAGAAATCGTGCATAGCAAACACACACCCAAAGAAAGCCAACTTTTTTTAATTTAATTTATAATTATTACTTGTAATAAATAATCTTTCTGATTCGTAAAAAAAAATCAATCACCAACTCACCAATACTAACTAGCAACAACTCTATTAACAAATAAATAACCAATATTATAGTTAGCACCGCCTATAACAGATATTAATGAAAGAAGTAAACCCATTTCTTTCCTCAATTTTCCGTCATTTTCTCTTTTAATATTCTGCTCAAATTTCAATTGATAAAACAGTCCTTTTTTTGCTGGCATTAACTTTTAGAATTTTGAATTTATCGATTATATAGGCAAACAGAACAGATGTATAAAATTAAAGGGCCAATGCATCAACACATTAATTTATAGGTTTTATTTATATATTGAGAATAAGAATAGCATTTAAACAGATGCAAATATTTATTTTGATACCAGTTTAAACATCTTTTGAAATTATGATAAAGTTTCGTTCTCTTGACTTATTTTTTAAAGTTTTCTATGATATTTACTCAAGTCAATTACTAAGCCAAAGAAAAACATGTACTAGAGGACTTATAAATAGTCTAAATCAATTTACACCATATTATTTTATGAAAGAACATTTTAGTTATCCATCACTTGGGGTATATAAAAATTATTGCTTTTTTAAACGAATTTGCATTTCAAACACAATATGTTTGTTTCTACCATTCGTTCTTGTAATCATTTTACATTATCCACTTATAGTTATAATGCATTCACATAGGCACTGGTGTAATACTCTTTTAAAAAGAATAGGTTACTACTTGGAAATACTTTAACAGTAGATTTATTGGTGTTATTAGGACAAAGTTTCATTGGACATATTCTCAACATCTTTTGATATTGATCAAATTCATATGATGCTGAAGGATATAATAAAACGAGAGGGGTGTAGCACACACCAGGTAAGTAATTTCATAATTATTGTACACATGATAAAAAAGAAAAGAGATGTAAATAAATGCCACATTTAAACTTTGAATTCTATTTGAGAATAACAAGATTATTATTAGTATGCACAGTCTTTTTCTTTATGAATTCATTCTATCTGTCTTTTTTATGGTACATTTTATACAAGCGAGGCTATTTGACTATTCTTTTAATTATTTAGATGGTGTAAATCGACTAATTACATTTTGCAAAAAAACATTCACCACAAGGACAAAATTTTAATTCTGTTATTTTAGCATTGAAAAAGTAACATTTCTATTACTCACAAAAGAAATATATGTGTAATTTATATATATATATGTATATATCATAAACTATAAACTATTTTTATACTTATAGAAGTTTATAAATTAGGCAGTGATTCCATAATAATAATAATTATCATATGTATAAAAAAGAACATCAAATTGCAATTGTGAAATATCATTTTAAAAGCTTCATATAGTAACTTTATAAATCTAGCTATGTTTTTTAATCTTTTATTTATTAATTCAACCCTGTCTCGATCAAGACATAACCTTGGCCCTGATAATAAATTGTTAAAAAGTCCATAAATATAATATAGGTACAATATCTTTTTATTCTTTTAAATTAACTTATGTATAGTCAAATATAAACTGAAACTAAACTAATAATTATCTTATATGTTGTGATTTAATACAAAGAATATCATTTCATGTTTTAAACAACAACACAGGAAATATCTATACAAAATATATTATTATAAGGACTTATCATTTAAATATTACAGACATACAGTGTTTAAACAGAAAATATATATATGGACGAAATGTACTATATACTCACAAAACAAGATGAGCACAACAGTGAAACTAAAGCTAGAATAAAATTAAATAATAGTCAAAAACATAAAAAAATATATATAAACATGTGAAATTATTAAAAGAAAAAAGAAAGAAAACATTTATACATTCTATGAACATGAATATACTTATATACATATGTATATATTTATGAACAAACATATATAAATATATACAAATATATAATATATATTTATACATTTTCGGAGATTCAAAAGTGCTGCTTCCTTTAGCTTTTAAAGTTAGTACAAAAAAGCTTGGGATAACAAGAGAGCAGTGATAATGTATTTATTTTTTTTAATTCAATTTCTTGTTTGAAAAAAATTAAACATAAGTAGCCATGGCGTTGGTATGAGCTCCAGATGTAGGTGGAGCTGTATTCACTTGTTTCATGTTACTAGGAACATATTGGCCAATGAAAGAACCATCCTCCGTAAAACGACCTATAAAGTGAAGAGAGCCGCTTTTAGATTTTATGTTTAGATATGTCGTTCAAAGTTTTAGTAAATCTCTTCAAAATGACATCTTTTAAAAAAAAGATGTATAGTTATTTAGATTTTCAGATCATAAAAAGAAAATAATCAATTACATAATAAGTAGCAGCTACATATATATATCCTATGCCTAATGAGTTTTTTACATATTACTAAACATATAATACCTTTTGAGCAGTATATAGAATACAAAATATTCCATAGAATAAACCAAAAACAGTATTCAAACAATAAGCGTTATTAGTATTTCAATGCAAGCTAGGACAATTACATTTTCGTTTGTCTCAAATATCATTATACACGAATAATTTCTCTTGGAGAATGTAAACTCCAATATAAAAATCTGAATTGTCATACCTTGTAGGTTTATAAATAACAAAGAGTTAGTTCAAGCAAAAGAAGAAGAAATATAAGCACAAAACCCAAATAAAAAAAAAATAACTTCTTACACATCAAACCAACGTTGCAAATCCCTGTGAGGTTGTTTCTTCCTGTCTCCGCTGTTGACCATATTGGCCAATAAATGAACCATCTTCATTCATACCTTCTATTAAAAACCAAAACAGAAAATAATTTTAATTCGCCAAAAATAAAGACAAATAAAACAAAATATAAGGTATGAAATACAAGACATCTTTCGTAGCTTCAGCTCTCTTTTTTTATATTACATTCTTCACTTCCATGTTAACAGCCAATAAGTCAAGCTGTTTATATTTATCAATATTGATGGAAGTAACTTGTTTCCCAAACAAGTATAAAAATTAATTTTAAATAAAAATACAGTCATAAAATGAAAAAAGCAGAGGCAGCTAATCACACGAGTGCCTTGGTCAACAAGCTTCCTTAACTTAAAATTTAATTCATTCACAAATAATAACACAGATAAGAGAGATTACAGATAGCCAGTGTATTATATGGTGACATTGGCAACACAAAAAATACTCTTAATTCATTCTAAAAGACGGCGAATGAATGCAAAATTATTTAGAGTGACTTTATAATTAGAGTGGTGACAATGATGAGATTATTTCTGATTGACTCAAAATTGTACGCATGTAATGGCGTCTTGATTTGAAATATAATAAATAATAATAAAGATAAATTGGTTCCTGTTTTTGATTGTATAATCAATAGCCGTTAATTTAATAACCTTAACAGGGAGAGAAAACAGTAAGTTTCATGACATTTTCTAAAAATATATACTTTTTAACGACCTTTATAAAAAAATATGTACCAAATGTGTAGTGTATAGAAAAAAATTGAAAATGATGTTCGTTTGTTCACCTTAAATATGTTGAATTTGTTTCATTTTTAGTTTTGCAGCTTTTTTTCTTCTTGCAACATAGTTTGGGCTGTGCTACATTTGCTTCAACTAAATTGTGTTTTAGAGCTTTTGACAGTTTTTGTCGTGCTTCATCTAAAAGTTCTTTGGCAGCTCTCTCTTCTTTTTCTTTTCTTTATAACGTCGTTTAGTAAGTCATGCAAACTATGTCTCTCTTTTTCCTTAATTCTTAATTAATTTTCATTACCTTTCTTTTCTTTTTGTTTTTCGAAGTTTGCTTTTATCAAACTTTCCTTTTCTTTGTTTTTTTCTTCTAAATAAGCATCATATAATGAATGAGCATTTTTTGTCAAAGAATAAAGTTCTGGTGTAATCTGTATATTTTCTTACAACAACCAAACATCGGCGGCCAGGTGGTTTTAAAAATAGGGCGCAAGAGGAAGAAAGTTGACATAGCAAGCTAACTTACTTGGAGACAATGGAAAGTATGACAACCATTAATCATTTGGAAAATTTGTAGGAAGATAAACATTTCTTTAATCCACTAAGTGATTCAAAAGACTGGTTTTTACGAATAATCCTCAATGGCCATAGTATCTCCACTTTTGTGGCTTCTTTTCTAGATGACAAATTAACACATCGTTATTCACCTCATGTAAATGTAATTGAGAATCACGAAATTTTAATCCATATTTTTCTTTATGTACCAATCCTTGAACACTTTTGCCTCTGGCAACAAACACACTTCAAAAACTCAATGAAATGTACTGTAAATGCCAAATTAGATGGCGGTGCGGTGGGGTTGCTCCGTAGTCGTTTTTAAAAACGCGTACGCCCACTTACTGAAGTAGTAGTCAGACTATATTTGTCAGTGGCGGATGAAAATGTCTTTGCTAGGGTATCATAAAATGATACACGCTCAAACGCGAGAAGTAGTTTTTAATGTTTACAATTATTTTTATAAACATGAAGCAACTGGTGTGTCGGTGCGAACAATAGAAAAAATTATTCAAGAGGGAAATACAGCATCAAATAGCGATGGAAAAAAATTTAGAAGGCCTGGTAAGAATAGACAAAGTGTCGGAAGTTTGCCGGAGTATCAAATAAGAATAGTGCGAGATATGAT